>JACEEZ010007484.1:47500-59230 GCA_016584305.1 Chionoecetes opilio
CCACCACACCTAGCACTACTACTACCAATACCACCACTACTACTACTACTATTACTTCTACTACCACTACTACCACCACACCTAGCACTACTACTACCAATACCACCACTACTACTACTACTATTACTTCTACTACCACTACTACCACCACACCTAGCACTACTACTACCAATACCACCACTACTACATCCACTATTACTTCTACTACCACTACTACCACTACTACCACCACACCTACCACTACTACTACCAATACCACCACTACTACTACTACTATTACTTCTACTACCACTACTACCACCACACCTACCACTACTACTACCAATACCACCACTACTACATCCACTATTACTTCTACTACCACCACACCTACCACTACTACTACCACTACTACCACCACACCTACCACTACTACTACCACTACTACCACCACACCTACCACTACTACTACCACTACTACCACCACACCTACCACTACTACTCACCTGTATGTTTGGACAGATAGGGGAACCAGTGGCTAGATAGTGGTGGTGGTGGTGGTGAAGGCACACCCCCCACACACCCTACCACCACCACCACCACCATCATCACCATCACCACCACACCACCGCCATTCATCATTCCTTCTCACTGGTAATTTCTGATCTTGCTTTATCTATAGAATGGTTTTTTTTACCTGTAATTGACAGATAACATTGTAGAATGGTTAGTAAGTGATCAAATAATTGTTGAATGAGAGAGAGAGAGAGAGAGAGAGAGAGAGAGAGAGAGAGAGAGAGAGAGAGAGAGAGAGAGAGAGAGAGAGAGAGAGAGAGAGAGAGAGAGAGAGAGAGGAGAGAGAGAGAGAGAGAGAGAGAGAGGAGACGAGAGAGAGAGAGAAGAGATGAGAGAGGGGGGGACGAGGAGAGAGGAGAGAGAGAGAGAAAGAGAATAATTGAAAGAATATTGAAAACTATAATGAATAAACGAATAATCTATTGGTGATTTAGAAATTTTGATTATTACATGAGTCAAAATTCTTCTTAGTATCTTTTTTTCCTTAATATTAGTTATGGCTATATAATGATCCTAAAAAAAAATATAATTGCAAAAAATATTCATGATAATAATGATAACAACAACAACAACAACAATAATAACAATTCCTCATAACTGAATAAACAAAATAAACAAATAACAAATATAATAACAAATAAACATCCCACATTAAATAAAACTAAAATAAACCACTGATAAAATAACACACCAACACCTTTTTTAAAGCACACTAATCTTAAAGCAGACAAATAAACAACAAATATATAGTCACAGATGCCACACAACCAAGACACACGTCCGTCACCTCTGCCTTCCCACTTCAGACTGACCCTCGCCTGCCTCCACCCAGCCCTTATATAGGTACGCGAGGCCCAAGAGGAGGAGGAGGAGGAAGGAAGGAAGGAGGGAAGGAAGGAAGGAAGGAAGGAAGGAAGGAAGGAAGGAAGGAAGGAAGGAAGGAAGGAAGGAAGGAAAAATGATGGAAGGAAGGAGAAGAAGGAAGGAAGGATGCAGGGAAGAAGGAAGGAAGGAAGGAAGGATGGAGGGTAGGAAGAAAGGAAGAAAAGGAAGGAAGGAAAGGAAAAGGAAGGGGAAGGAAGGAAGGAAGGAAGGAAGGAAGGAAGGAAGGAAGGAAGGATGGAGGGTAGAAAGAGAGAAGAAAGGAAGGAAGGAAGGAAGGAAAGAAGGGAGGTAGGAAGGAAGGAAGAAAAGGAAGGAAGGAAGGAAGGAAGGAAAGAAGGGAGGTAGGAAGGGAGGTGGGAAAAGGGAAAGGGAAGGAAGAAAGAAAGGAACGAAGGAAGGAAAGAGGGAAGGAGGGAAGGAAGGAAGGAAGGATGAAAGGAAGGAAGGAAGGATGAAAGGAAGAAAGGAAGGAAGGAAGGAAGGAAGGAAGGAAGGAAGGAAGGATGGAGGGTAGGAAGAAAGGAAGAAAGGAAGGAAGGAAGGAAGGAAGGAAGGAAGGAAAGAAGGGAGGTAGGAAGGAAGGAAGGAACGAAGGAAGGAAGGAAGGAAGGAGGGAAGGAAGGAAGGAAGGATGAAAGGAAGGAAGGAGGGGAGGAGGGAAGGAAGGAAGGAAGAAGGAAGAGTGAAGACAGAAGGAAAAAGGAAAGAAGGAAGGAAGGAAAGGAAGAAAGGAAATAAAATGAGAGAAAGAAGAGAGGAAGGAATAACTGATAAGGATTTTTTTCCATCGTAAGGACAGAAAAAAGAAAAAAAATTGATAGTTACCATGAGACAAACATTTATTACCGATGAAGACTACAAATAATGATAATAATAATAATAATAATCATGATAATAACAATAATAATAATAACAATACCATTTCGATGACTTAATTTCTACCACTACCATTTAACCACACACACACTACCACTATGTATTTAATTTAATAGATAACACTATAGTAGATATACCGTAGATAACAGTAAAGTCGCCAGGACAACTTTTTTTTCTGTTTACAGACGTGTGGTGGCGTTAATACTTACATTTCTACATCCATGATTTCAGGACAGTTAGAAGGGGCTATCTGGAGAGTCTGTGTCATTTTGTGGCTTCATCTGTGTCATATTAGGGCTATAAATGAACAAATTACAAAAATATCTACAAAGTGGCCACCAACAGTAGAGTCGCCATCTAGTGTTTATTTTACTGAGTGTCGTACCGCTGCCCGTCGTCGCCCGAAAAAAAAAACGCCCTAGTGAAATTTGAAAACCGTCTATACTTTCAGCTACAAAGCATAAAACAAACGCTGAAACAGGTAGATTATACAGTCATGATATAAACTACTGTGTATCATCTTCAGTGGCACATACACATCAGTAGTGATGCTATAATTCGTAATATTTGGCGCCTGGCGACATGACTGCAGGTGGCGACTTGACTGTTATCTACGGTAGATACCTAATAACATAAACAAACAAAAAACTAACAATAACAAATTAGAAACAAGCTATAAATAACAAAACAATAAAAAAAATCACTCAAAAATATAATAATAATACGCCCTACAACATTACACTAAAAGATTAATCGATTTTGACACTTTATCAATTCTCAATCTTTCGTTTCTTTCAATTCAATTCAACATTTTACTTTTTTTCAGTTCAACCTTCAATATTTTTCGTTTTTTTCTTCAATTCAGTCAATTCAGTTTCCAAAATATTTCGTTTTTTTTCAGTTTAATTCAACATTTTTACTTTTTTCAATTCAATTTTCAGCATTTTTCGTTTCTAACAATTCAGTATCAAACATTTAAGATATTTTCAGCTTGCAGACATAACCTCCACTCCCCGTGACGAACAGACAGCCACTATCCTTTAAATAACACAGCGAAGAGGCGCAAGCAGGTATGTCACACGAGGCTATTTCCTTCAAAGTGACAAGATCCCAAATTTTTACCGTGTTATCGTAGCCACTCGACGCCGCTCTGCCCTCGCCACACCCCACCAAGGCTGTGATTATCATGGTGTGCCCCTGCAGAGAACATAAGAACTTAAGAACATAAGAAAATAAGGAAGCTACAAGAGGCCGTGAGACCTACACGAGGTAGTTCCTGTTACTTAACACTACCTACATCCACTTCTCATCCCCGTCCATGAATTTACCCAGCCTCCTTTTAAAGCTCCCTAATGACTCCGCACTAACTACCTGTCTACTGAGTCCATTCCAATCATTCACCACCCAATTTGTGAACCAGTTTTTCCCTATTTCTTTTTTAAAATACGCTTTTCCAGCTTGAATCCGAGGTAGGATAAAGGAAAAATTGGATAATAAATATATGAAAATAAAGGATAAATGAACAGGGTAATAGGTGGTAATAGGATAAGGTTACGAGATAAGGGAGAGGTGGGATAAAGGGCGTGGGATAAAGGGATAGGATAATCGGTGGTAATAGGATAAGGATACGAGATAAGGGAGAGGTAGGATAAAGGCCGTGGGATAAATGGACAGGGTAATAGGTAATAAGATAAGGATAAGAGACCAGGGAGAGGTAGGATAAAGGGCGTAGGATAAAGGGATAGGGTAATAGGTGGTAATAGGATAAGGATACGAGATAAGAGAGAGGTGGGATAAAGGGCGTGGGATAAGGGGACAGGGTGGTAAATAAATAAGAATAAGAGACCAGGGAGGGTACGATAAGGGGCGTGGGATAAAGGCATAGGATAAAAGGTGGTGATAGGATAAGGATAAGAGAGCAGGGGGGAAGAATAGGTGGTAAGGTGTGTTGGAGAGAGAGGTAAAATCCATATAGGATAAAGACATGGGATATTAGGATAGGGTAAATAGGAGTATTGGGATGGGTGGGGGAGGGATAGGGCAGGAAATTTAGGGGGTTTTCGAAGGTGGGGTTTGGAAGAGAGAAGAAAAAATATGGGAGTTTAAAAGTTGAAAAGGGTAAATAATTGAGAACTAGGGGGGGGGGCACTCAGTAGAGCGCATACCTCACCCGAAAATTTATCAATTGGTTGCCATGGCAAAAAGTTTTTTTTTCGATTTCACAACAAAAAAAAAGTAAAAAAAAAAAAAAAAACAAAAAAAAAAAAAAAAAAAAGTAAAAAAAAAAAAAAAAAAAAAAATTTTATATATATTAAAATTTTAAAAAAAAATAATTATAAATTTAAATATATATATATATATATAATATTTAAAAATATATATTATATTATATTATGCAGTCGTAGGAGCGCATACCCCTTGTCGAAAATTTTTTATCAATTGGGTTTCCATGGCAACCCCCTTTTTCAATAGATTTCATCCCCAAAATTAAACCCCTTCCCTTCCCCTTTTAAAAAATAACTTGGGATACCGGGGGTTTGGGTTTCCCAAATTTTATTTTGGAATTTTCGGGGGAAAATTTTGTCCTTTAACAAAAAACAGACAGAAAAGACAGACGATCGGGGGGGAAAAAATAACCCCTGCACTTGGTTGGGGGGAGGGGAATGAGAATACTTTGATTAGTCGCTAGAAATTATGTGAAATGAAGGGAGAGAAATGAAAAATTGAGAAATTGGGGCTAAGGAAAAGGGGAAATAAAGGTGATTAATTTAAAATAGTTTTAATAATTTGCATATAATTATCCGAAAATTAAAAATATATACCCACTACTATTTTGCTTTTTTTTTTCTACACTACCTACTACTATCTACTACTAGTAGTACCACTAACACTACTAATTATTAATTAAAATTCCACTACTACCTCTAACCCAACAAAAAAAAAAGGCCCCAAAATCATCAATAATAAATACTCCCTTTCTTTCAACCCTCCCAAACAACAACCACACACAACAACCACCAAAAACACACATACCTTCAGTTCTCCCCGTTCCTTCTTTTTGGAGCTTATTTTCCTTACGATAAAGGGTTTATTCCCCAGGGGTCCCCCCCCGACCCAGGACTGTCCCCCCCCCCGGCCATGGGCCCTGCCCTTTTAAAAGGGTCAACACGGAAGAATTGTTTTGATTTTTTGGGGGAGGAGGGGGGGGGGGACATAAGAAAATAAGGAGCTACAAGAGGCCGCGGGGACCCACACGAGGGAGTTTTTGTAAGGAGGGGAGGGGGGAGGAAGGAGGAGTTAGGGAAAGGGGGGGGAGGGGGGAGGTGGGGGTGGAGGAGGGGGGGGGGGGGAGGAGGGGGAAGGGGGCGAAGGGGGGTAGAGGAGGAGGGAGGAGAGAGGAGGGGAGGGGCAAAAAGGGGGGGGAGGTTTTTTGGGGGGGGGAAAAGGGGGAAGGGGAGGGGGAGGAGGGGGGGGGTAAGGGAAAAATGAGGATTAAAAAGGAATTACTTTGGAGTAAAAAGACACCCCGGAGACCTTTGGGGCCCCTAGCGAGGGGAAACTGCTGAACTACTTAAAAAAATTAAAAAAACTAATTTAATACTTTAAGAAAAACTTTGGGGGGAAAAAAGATCCATGTCCCCCAAAGGGATAGGGAAAAAAATGGAAATTTCCCTAGTGCAGAATGGTAGGGATTAAAAAATCTAACCCCCAATACTACTACCCTACAAATAATCGATACGGGGACCTAGTTTCGAATTTCCCCACTAAATTTTTCCCTTTTTCCCTTTTCAGTTTCGGTCAAGTCTGTTTTTAAAATGTAGTTATTGGGGCTTTGGGTTTCCCACAACCCTTGCTGGTTTAAATTGTTCCTCGATCAAAGACCCCCCAAGTTTTAAATAAATTTTTTCGGGTCGGTGGGAAATTGACCCGGGTTTTGTTTTTTTTAAAACCTTATTTTTTTTTTTGTTGTCACTTGAGTTGGGAAAACTCGATAGGTTCTCTTGTTAAAAACAAAAAAAAAACAAATCCTTTTTTGGATCTTAAAGTTTTCCCATTTAAGTCCCCCCAAGGGTTCTCCCATCCTTTTAAAAGGGAAAAAATTTTAATTTTCCCCCGGGGGGGGAGTCTCTCTTCATAAGATGAAATTTCCGGGGGGAGAGATGGAATTTGTTTTGGGTTTCTCCTTTTTTTGAAAATATTCCAATTTTGGGGGTTGAAACTTTTTTCGAAAAAGGGCACCAAAAATTGAACGGCCAAAATTCCCAAGTGCGGCCCCAACCAGGGACGTGTAAATTGTGTCATTACTTTTTTTAGTTTTTTTAAAGTTTTTAAAATTGCGTATAAAAAACCCCAAAAATCATAACCCCCCTTTTTAAATGGCAGCTAGGCAATGGGGGACTGGTTTTTTCTCCCCCCGTCATTCTGATGATGACACCTAAAACTTTTTCCCCCGCCCGTACTTCCCGTTTTAAAGATTTTTTTGCATTTGATAGTTCTATTTTAGGTTATCGGAAAGGGGGGAGGAGGAAGGGGGAGGAGGGGGGAGGGGGGGGTTTCTGTAGGAGTAAGAAAAGGGGGGAAAAAAAGGGGGAGGGGGAAAAATAAAGTCAAAAAAATGCCCAAAATTTAAATGACTTAAAATTAAAAATCTATAGGGCAAATGAAAAAGGGAGTTTTTTTAAAAAGGGGGAAAAAATTAATGTAAAAATACTAAATTTAATCAAGGGGTAAAAAAAAAGATAAAATTTTTCCCTAATGAGGGGGGGAAAACGGGGACTAAAATTTTTTTTTTAAATGTTTTTATTTTTCCATTTTTTTTTTTTTTACTTTAAATAATTTTCTCTCTCTCGTTTTTCTCCTTTCTCTCCCTTTTCCATTTTCCCCCCCCTCTCTCCTTTTCCCCCTTTTTTCCCCTTTTTTTCCCTTTTTCTCTCTCTCTCTCTCTCTAACCTCCCAATCTTTCCCTTTTCTCATCCCCTCCCCTTTCCTTTTTAACCCCCTCTCCTCTCTCTCTCTCTTCTCCCCCCTCCTCCCTCTCATCTCCCCCCTTTTCCCCTCCTTCCCCTCTTTGAGCCCCCCTTTTCCTTCCCCCCTCTCCTCTCCCTCTCCTCCCCCCTCCTCCCCCATGTCTCCCCCCTTCCCCCTCCCTTTTTCCTTTTTTTTTCCTCCTTTTTCCCCCCCCCCCACCCCCCCCCCCTCTCCCCCCCCACCCCCCCCCCATAACTCCTTTTCCCCAAACCCCCCCCCCCCCCCGCCCACCCCCCCCCAACCCACCCCCCACCCCCCCCACCGGCCCCACCCGCCCCCACAAAACACACAACCCCCACACAAACCCCAAACCCCCCCCCAAACCCCCCAAAAAACCCCCCTCCCCCCACCCCCCCCCCAAAACCCCCCCACCCCCACCAAAACCAAAACCCCCAACCCCACAACAACCCCAAAACCCCCCGAAACCCGACCCACAAATAAAAACCCCCCCTCCCCCCCCCAACCCCAAACCCCCCCCCACAAAGGGGGCGCCCCCACCTCCCCTCAAGCATGTAAAGCCCCATCCTAATATGGGGGGTGGGGCCCCCTTGGGGGGCCCGGGAAAAAAACCCCCTTAAGAGAGGGGGGGAAAAGGGAGGGGAGGGATTGGGGGAAGGGGGGGAAAAAGAGAGGGGTAGGGGGGGAATGGGGGGGGGGGAAAGGGGGGGGAAGGGGGGGAGGGAAGGGGGGGGGAAAGTGGGGAAATTTTTTTTTTTTTTTTCTTGTTGATTGTTTAAAGTGTTTGGGGGATGATTATTGTGTTTTGGGGAAAAGAGAGAGAAAAGGAGAGAGGAGAGAGAGAGAGGAGGAGAGAGAGAGAGAGGGGGAAGAGAGAGAGAGAAGAGGGGAAAAAAGGGGGGAGAGAAGGAAGTGTGTGTGTGTTTTGTGTGAGGGGTTATTTGAGAAAAAGATGGGGGAGAAAAAAAAAATGTTGTGATGAAAAAAAAGAACCCGAAGGAAAAAGAGAGGAAAGAAGAAATTAGTTTTAGTACAAATGGTAAAAAAAATTGAGTTAAAAAGAAAAAATATAGAGGAAAATAGTAAAAAAGGAAAAATTAATTAATCTATAATAAATAAGCGAAAAGGGGGGGGGGCTGGTGGTTTTGTGTCCCGTGTGCCGCGATAGGGGCCTCCCCCCATGGGGGAATTTTCCCCTCATATTTGGGAAAAGTTTTGGAAACCCGGGGCCCACCAGAGGAAGGTTTTTAAACCTACTTTTAGGATATCCGATCACTTTTTTTTTCTTTTTTTTTTTTGGGAGCCTATTAGCCCGGGAAATTTTGAAAAAAAAAGGTTGCGAGAAATTAAAGGAACTTGATGTAGGGTGATAGGTTGGGGGAGTTTAATTTGGGGGGGGTGATTTGGTAATGGGTGTGGGGTGATGGTGAGTGAATGGGGAGGGGGTTTAAAGGGTTGGGGGGGTTTGGGGTTTTTGGGTGATGGGTTGGGGGGGGGTGATGGGGGATGGGTGAGGGAAAAGGTGGGGGGGGGATGGGTAATGGGGGGAGTAAAAGGGTTGGGGGTGATGTTAGTGGGTTTGGGGTTTTATTTTTTTTTTTCCCTTTTTCTAAAATCCCCCTTTTTTTTCAGAAAAACTGAAGGGGCCCAAACTGGGGAGTCTGGTTTTGGGGGGGCCCGGGGCCCCCCAAACACCCCTTTCCCCAGGAGCTAAACCAAAAAGTCCGCCCGGAAGGGGGGGTTTTTCGACTAGTTAAATTTAAAATAGGGCCCCCAATCTAGTTTTTGCCTAAGAAAAAAAAAAAAAAATTTTTTTTTAAAAGAAAAGAGAAGGAAAAGGAAAAAGAGAAAATGGAAAAAGGAGGAGGGGGAAAAAAGCGGGTAAAACAGCCCCCAAAAAACCCTTCCACAAAACCCCCACAACAACCAAAACACACACAACACCCACACCACCACACCACCCACCCCAACAAACACAATACAAAAACCCCCACACACACACAAAACCCCACCCAAAACACCCCCAACACACCCAACTAAACAAATTAAAAAACCAAAAAAAAATTATAACACTTAAAAACAAAAACTGGGAAAAATACGAAACAAACCTTTTCCAAAATAAACTACTAATACTATACTAAAACTAATAAATAATCTATAGTCCCCATTTTTATTTATTATGGTCAAAATGCAGTCAGGAACCACGCCCCCTGCCTGCCCTTCTATGCTACGGGCAGCTGATTGGTGCATTCCTGGTATCATCACTACCCTCACAATATCTTCACTACTTACAGCGGCGTGCCCCACTGGACACAGCAATCTTCACAAACAGAGGGTGTTTTGATTTTGTCATCCTCTGTAGTGGAAGATTGCTGTCCATGGTCACGCCGCTGTTAAGTAGTGAAGATATTGTGATGGGTAGTGATGATACCGGAATGCACCAATCAGCTGCCCCGTAGAATAGAAGGGCAGGCAGGGGGCGTGGCTTCCTGACTGCATTTTGACCATAGTAAAAAAAATAGACTATAATACATACCCTATAGTAATAATAACACTAATAATAAATACAGAGTTAATAATAAATACGAGTTTCTGATGATATTGATACAGGTGAAAGAACGTGATATTCTAAGTAGGAAATGTTCTATACACCTACGCTTGTTGAGACTTCCCTTAGACGCGAGATGAAGTTAGCAAAATCACGGCGGTAACTCATGTAACACTCTGTATACTAACAGAAGAAAATATATTTATATACCTACATCTCCTTTATCATTTGAAACAATAGGAAATTAACTCAATGCTACAAACATACAAATAGATTAGTTAACCCCTTGAGACCCAGAACGTAATCTCCATTGTAATTTGGGTACCATTAGACGATTTTCGTGACTATAAGCAATATTTTATAGATATGACCTGTTTAGTATCCTTGTCCACTTGCTTATTTGGTGTATTAAGTCACTTTTTCGTAATTTTATGGCTAACAACAGACGATTTCATATAGTAAAGGAAAGATCTGCATGGGCCTTAACCCCTTCACGCCCAGATCTTTCCTTTGCTATATAAAATCATATGTTGTTAGCCATAAAATTACAAAAAGTAACTGAGTATACCAAATGAGTTAGTGGACAAGGATACCAAACAGGTCATAGCTATAAAATATTGCTTATAGTCACAAAAAATCGTCTAATGGTACTCAAATTACAATGGAAATTACGTTGTGGGCTTCAAGGGGTTAAGAGGTTAAAAAAAAACCACACAGATTTATACTTACATCTCCTTTATCATCGCCAGCAAAGACACGCACACCATTAGTTCCCAATTTCCTCACGGCGTCTTCGTGTGGCGGTGTGGTGGTGCGGGGGGTGAGTGTGAGGGCGTCCCACACCTTTACGCAGCAGTCCGCGGAGCCGGTGAAAAGCGAGGCGCCCAGCACTAGGAGGTCCGAGATGGCGTACTCGTGAGCTGCCACCTGTTGTACCAGCTTGAGGGTGGTGGCATCGTAAACCTGGGTGTTGGGTAGGGGTGAAACAGTGCATTTTTTAAGCCAATCTTACTGGGCGACATTCTTTGGATATCCAGAAAGCTATAGTAGGCCTACCGTAGATAACAGTGAAGTCGCCACCTACAGTGAAGTCGCCAGGCGCCAAATATTACGAATTATAGCATCACTCATCACTGATTTTTATGTGCCACTGAAGATGTTACACAGTAGTTTATATCATGACTGTATAATCTACCCTGTTTCAGCGTTGTTTTATGCTTTGTATCTGCAAGTATAACTGTTGCGCATTTTGCTTCTCACGTTTTTTCTCGCGCGATGACAGACAGTAACAATAGCTTTCGGGCGACAGGGCGCAGGCTTGCCATCTTTCAAACTTGAATAAGAATTTATTTTCACGTTGGCAGAGGAATTTTTTATATCCAAGCTCTTCCGCAGCTAATATATATAGAGACTTGTTTTTCTTTACCTCTAATTTCCCTGAATTCCCCAGAGTGGCGACTCAAATGTTTGGGTTAAATCTAGCTGGCGACTTTAAATGTAGTAGGTATGTGGAGGGTTCGCCACTCGGTTTTTATTTTTTTGTAATTTGTTTCATTTATAGCCCTAATATGACACAGAATAAGACCCCAAAATGACACAGACTTTCCAGATAGCCCCTTCTAACTTTCCTGAAATCATGGATGTACAATGTACTATTAACGCCACCCCACGTCTGTAATTTAAAAAAAAAACGTAGAACTGGCGACTTCACTGTTATCTACGGTAACTATTAAAATATAGTTTTTTTGGATACATCATCTTCACCCTTTTGTATGTTGTGTATAAATAAGATCCTATGCAGTAATAAAAGTGCACTTCTGGATCTAACACACACGATATGATGAACCATTGTATCGAAGATTTATACAAAATTTCTCAAA
>JACEEZ010007485.1:5000-7500 GCA_016584305.1 Chionoecetes opilio
TATCTTTAATATCTCTATAAATATCTTTAATATATCTTTATAATTATCTTTAATATATCTTAATTATCTTTAATATATCTTAATTATCTTTAATATATTTTAATTATCTTTAATATTTCTTCTTTTAATTATATATATTATCGTTAATATCTTCTTTTAATTATCTTTAATATTTCTTCTTTTAATTATCTTTAATATCTCTCTATAATGACGTCCTCTCTATGCTCAGCTTCTATCAAGAGTAATAAGCAGTTCTATTTCTTTACTTATTATAAATTAATTTGATGCATAACTTTAACTCTTCATTAACAGTATTTGTATTAAACATCGTTAATTACGTGTATTGAATATTCATTGTCAACTGTCTCTGGTGATAGCAAGGTTTAAAGGCTAACTTGTTTATTAATTGAACTATTAACTGAACTCATTTGTATTAATTAATCTTTTATTATTTTTGACTATTTTATTATTCTTGGCCAGTCCTTTGTGATGTCAAAATTAATCTCTTTTTAATTGAACTCATTATTATTAGATTCCTTCATTTTTATTTTTAATCTTATTTTTGTTTTATATTGTTTCGTTGTGGTGGTAAAAATAAACCTTGATTTTGAAACATTAACTGAAACACTGAAAGATTGACTGAAACACTTAACTGAAACACTATATTCCCGTTTATTATAGTTATTGATTCAGCAATGATTGACTGACTGACTGACTAACGTACCTACCTACCTACCGTACCTCCTGACTTTATTGACTGACTGACTGACTGATTGACTGACCTACTTACTTATTGACTGACTGGCTGATTGATTGATTGACTGACTGACCTACTTACTTATTGACTGACTGGCTGATTGATTGATTGATTGACTAACCTACTTACTGACTGACTGACTGACTGACTAACCTACTTACTGACTGACTGACTGACTGACAAATCTTCTATATTTTCCTTATTTATTGTTTATTTTCTTATTTATTGTTTATTTTCTTATTTATTGATTATTTTCTTATTTATTGATTATTTTCTTATTTATTGTTTATTTTCTTATTCATTGTTTATTTTCTTATTTATTGATTATTTTCTTATTTATTGATTATTTTCTTATTTATTGATTATTTTCTTATTTATTGTTTATTTTCTTATTTATTGATTATTTTCTTATTTATTGTTTATTTTCTTATTTATTGTTTATTTTCTTATTTATTGTTTATTTTCCTTATTTATTGTTTATTTTCCTTATTTATTGTTTATTTTCTTATTTATTGTTTATTTTCCTTATTTATTGTTTATTTTCTTATTTATTGATTATTTTCTTATTTATTGTTTATTTTCTTATTTATTGTTTATTTTCTTATTTATTGTTTATTTTCTTATTTATTGTTTATTTTCTTATTTATTGTTTATTTTCTTATTTATTGTTTATTTTCCTTATTTATTGTTTATTTCCCTTATTTATTGATTGGACGCATTACTATTACCTTAACTTTTATTTGTATTAAACTTCTCTATAATATTCTCTCTAGTTTTCTTTTTTCACTCTTGGTATTGTAATTATTATCTTTTATTCACTTTAATTTATTTTCACTTCTTTTATTACTTTCATTTTTTTTGTCTAATTCAACTTTCGGGAAATAACAAATAATTTTGATATATTTCAAGTTTTTATTTCAAATTCTCGTAAATCAAGTTCACTCTTTTTTATATTTTTTTTATTTTTTTATTTCTTGTATATGTCGTTTCGGTCTTAAATTAGCAGGCAACCTCACTCCCAATTTTTTTTATTTGTCGTTTTGGTATTAAATTAGCAGGCAACCTCACTCCCAATTTTTTTTATTTGTCGTTTTGGTATTAAATTAGCAGGCAACCTCACTCCCAATTTTTTTTATTTGTCGTTTTGGTATTAAATTAGCAGGCAACCTCACTCCCAATTTCTTGTATTTGTCGTTTTGGTCTTAAATTAGCAGGCAACCTCACTCCCAATTTCTTGTATTTGTCGTTTCGGCCTTAAATTAGCAGGCAACCTCACTCCCAATTTCTTGTATTTGTCGTTTTGGTCTTAAATTAGCAGGCAACCTCACTCCCAATTTCTTGTATTTGTCGTTTTGGTCTTAAATTAGCAGGCAACCTCACTTCCAATTTCTTGTATTTGTCGTTTCGGTCGTAAATTAGCAGGCAACCTCACTCCCAATTTCTTGTATTTGTCGTTTCGGCCTTAAATTAGCAGGCAACCTCACTTCCAATTTCTTGTATTTGTCGTTTCGGTCGTAAATTAGCAGGCAACCTCACTCCCAATTTCTTGTATTTGTCGTTTCGGTCGTAAATTAGCAGGCAACCTCACTCCCAATTTCTTGTATTTGTCGTTTCGGTCGTAAATTAGCAGGCAACCTCACTTCCAATTTCTTGTATTTGTCGTTTCGGTCGTAAATTAGCAGGCAACCTCACTCCCAATTTCTTGTATTTGTCGTTTCGGCCTTAAATTAGCAGGCAACCTCA
>JACEEZ010007485.1:15000-27500 GCA_016584305.1 Chionoecetes opilio
ATCAGATGTGGAGTGGTAATGTGGTTTGAATTCATTTCCGATAGTGTGAGTATGCATTAGGCAACGATACCTCAATATATATAAGAAATAAATGTATGAGTAAGCAGGAAGACAGTGCCATCAGAGACTGAAAAAGTCGCATGCAGCGCAGAAAAAGGAGAATAGATGTTGGGGCTTATTAAACGAATTGAATGAAGAACGAAAGTAGATGACACAATTATAACACGTCTTGTGTTAGGACCGCACTTGAATATGCCGTTAATCTGGTCCATTGTTTATTTTCGTAACAAATCAAGAAATTATTAATAGTAAAAAGGAGAACGAAACAATTCCATTATGCGAAATTTCAATTATGAGAGAGAGGCGGAGAAGAAAGATGTTTTCCCTTTAAAGGATCGTAGAATCTTGGGAGATAGAAACCTTAGACCTAAAAGTTTGACGCCATTACTCGAGGACTTTCCAGCTTCAAAGTGACAACAAGAAATAAGGTAAAACTAAAACGTAAGTTGACACCGTTGGGCGTAAAAATTACCAACGTTACACTCAATCACCACACACACTTACGCAAGCAAATGTGTCGAGCCAACACACGTAACTACACACTAAAACAGACTACACCACTGTACATACAGGGATTGTACACATCGTACCACCCCCCGATCATTATTTGGGATGGTACGTAGTAATACCATCATTCTGCACTGAACTTATGTTCCTTCCCTATAGGCACTGTATAATTTCCCCTGTTTTCCTTCAGTGTTCTCTCCTCTCTCCTATGTCTTCAGCTCCCTCCTACCTAGGTCTCCTGTGTCTGTTTCCCCCCTTCGTCTCCTCTGCCTATCCTCCTCCTCCTGTCTTGTCTGGATTTTTGCGTCTAAAGCGAATTTTATCCGTTAGGCCGTTTGTGTGTGCGCGTGTGTGTGCGTGTGCGTGTGTGCGTGTGCGTGTGCGCCATTGTTCTATTTTTTCTTCATTTCCTTCATACTCTCTTGTTCATTCTTCATTCTCTTTCTTTTTTATTCATTTCAATACTCTAGTTTTTTTCCATTCATTCCCCTCTCTCTCTTCTCTCTCTCTCTCTCTTCTCTTCTGTCTTCTCTTTTCTCTCTCTCTCCTTCCTCTCTCTCTTGTCTCTGTTCTCTGTCTGTCTCTCTGTCTCTGTCGTCTCTCTCTCTCCCCTCTCGTCTCTTCTCTCTCTCTCTCTCTCTCTCTCTCTCTCTCTCTCTCTCTCTCTCTCTCTCTCTCTCTCTCTCTCTCTCTCTCCTCGTTGCTATATATATTGTCTGATGTCATTATTTTTTGACATTTTTTGGATGAGAGATAAAGAGAGAGAGAGAGAGAGAGAGAGAGAGATAAACAGCTGCGAGACAGGCGGGTGAAAGTGTACAGATGGTGTGTGTGTTCGTGTGTGTTATAGGGTAGACAGAACATCTGGGAAACTCATTACTGTGTGTGTGTGTATGTCTGTGTGTATGTGTGTGTATGTGTGAGTGTGTGTGTGTGTGTTCTCTTCCTCATTCTCATCACAATGTTTCTTCTTTCCAGGCCTGATTTTTGCCGCCTATCGAAGCTGCCCCGGAAATGCACTGTATAGAAAACGGGAGACACTGCTAATGAAGAAAACGGAAGAATTAAGAAGAAAAATAGTAACTAGTAATAAAATAACTTCGAAAAATTACTAGTAACTAAATCGGAAAATGAAAGACACTAAAAAAATATAGAGAAAAATGTGAAATAATTAAAAGGAACCGTTGTCTTGAGAGAGAGAGAGAGAGAGAGAAGAGAGAGAGAGAGAGAGAGAGAGAGAGAATGAAAGAAAAAAAGTGATTAAAGGAAGAAACTTAAAAAAATTAAAATGAAAAAGAACTAGTTTTGAGAGAGAGAAAGAGAGAGAGACAGACAGACATAGAGAGACAGACAGACAGAGAGAAAGAGAGATAGCAGATGTTTAATAGTCAGGCCAAGAGGTGGTGGTGGTTAGGGAGGTAAATGAGAGCATAATAATAATTGTGGTTACGAAAAGAGGGGAAAATGACAACGAAGAGGAAGAGAAAACGTGTATAAAACATGTATGTAGAGCAAGACAGGTCGATCAAGGGAGCTCGTTTTGATCCGACAAGGAAATTAAGACAGAAGAAATAGTTTGAAAAGAAGAGAAATTACAGAAATAATTGATCAAACTTACTAAAACTGAATAGGATTACTAGAAATGACAAAATTTGGGTCTAAAATGAAAATAAAAAAAGCGAAAGAAGAGTAAGAAGGAATTGATTAAGTTGTAAAATAGAAATAAATAGTTGAGCCTAAATTTTGGTATTATATGAAGTAGATTTTTTTTGGAATATTTTGGAAGAAATTGGAATGAAGAAATGTGATAAAGATGTAGATAGAAAAAAAGAAAAGAATTTAGACAGTTAAAGCAAAATTTTGGTATTATATAGAAGACTAGAGAATGGGAAAATAAAGAGTAAAGCTGTAGAATATAAGAAAAGTGGGAAAAGATTTGTGGAAGGAAAGATAAGTGATAAAGATATGATAAGTTATAGAAGGAGGAGCAACAACCAGCCACCACCCGGAACTAAGTGAACGCGCGCCATCTGTGTTTTAAAAGTTTCACTATTACTCTCTATCGCTAACCACCATTAAGTCTAGTTTCTCATTTGTTTATTGAGGTCGTGACAGAGTGTGTATTCCGTCTGTCTGTCTGTCTGTCTGTCTGTACACCTGCTGTCTGCCTCTACACTGTTTTATAGACGTCCATCTGTCGGGCGTTGTATGTCCAGCTGTATGTATGTATGACTCATAAGTGTGTGTGTGTGTATTGTGATTTTGAAGGATGTTTGACTGGAATTTAGTGTATTTGTGTGTGTATGTATGATTGAATGTTTAATTTTTGTGTGTATTTGAGAAAGGATTAATGGCAAGAATAAGTATTTTTGTGATTGTATGTATGATTTGTGTGATTGTATGTATGATTTGTGTGTGTAAATGTATAATTCCTTAAATTGTCTGCATGATGAATGAATGAATTACTGAAAGACCAAAGGAATATAAGATGAGTAATTGTACTTTAACCAAAAATTGGGACATACAACGCATTTATGTATATCTGTTATCTTCTCTCACTGATGGACGGCAGTGTAATGTTAACAAACCAAGAGCAGTGTAATGTTAACAACCAAGAACAGTGTAATATTAGCAACCAAGAGCAGTGTCAAAAGTTAACCAAGAACAGTGTCAAAAGTTAACAACCAAGAACAGTGTCAAAAGTTAACAACCAATAGCAGTGTCAAAAGTTAACAACCTAGAACAGTGTCAAAAGTTAACAACCTAGAACAGTGTTAAGAAAATATAACCTGATTGAAAGCAGTGTTCTGATTGGCCATTAGGGTTGGCATGTATCCATTAACTCCAGGCTTTTGGGAGTTTAGCAGGGGTTAGGTTGGCCAATGAGGGTAGAAGCAGCACCTCCCGTGTTTGTACTGATGTTTGTTACCGATTGTTTGGATAGCCATTTTAGATTTCTGGATGGCTATTCCGGATTTCTGGTTAGGATTTCTGGATATGGTTATTTCGGATTTGTGGTTAGATATTCCGGATTTTAGATGGCTATTCCGGATTTCTGGATGGCTATTCCGGATTTCTGGATGGTTATTATCGGATTTGTGGTTAGATATTCCGGATTCTAGATGGCTATTCCGGATTTCTGGATGGCTATTCCGGATTTCTGGATGGTTATTCGGATTTCTGGTTATATATTCCGGATTTTAGATGGCTATTCCGGATTTCTGGATGGCTATTCCGGATTTTTGGATGGCCATTCCGGATTTCGTTGAAAGCCCGTGGAAGTGTCAGGTTAGCAAGGTGATACTTCCCCGCCACTACTCTAATTATTGTTGAATCACCTGTGAGTGGTTTTAATTAGTACTATTAGTCTAGTCTACCTGTCGACTTGCCACAGGTATTCGACTCCTATCGACTCCCCTGCCTGGCTAAACGATCATTTACCTGGGCACGGGTTCGCTGGGTTTGCTGGGTTTGCTTGGGTCACCTGTACTTAATCACTGGTGAGGAGGAAGTAACGAATTAATGACCTGAGGAGGGGGTAGTTAGGCCTGGTGGTTCCCTTAATGAGCTGTTCGCCTGCCCTCGCACCTGTATAGGCCTATCCAACACGGAACCTACAAATGTTTCCAATACATACATAGTCACAAAACACATGCCATTACTTCATTTTAGTTAGTCTGGTTTCATGTTTTTTTCTTTGTTTTTTACATTTGTCACTTCGGTTATTTCATTGTTTCATTCCTTCCTTTGTTGATGACGCTTTCCTATTTTTTTTCATTTTTTCCGACATTCATTTTTTCCTAACTTCCTTCAGTTTATTTCATTTTTTCCTTCGTTTATTTCATTTTTTCATTCCTTGCTTCGTTTATAAAAAAAATTCTTTCGTTTTTTCTGTTTTTCCTTCCTGTTACACTTTCATTTTATTTCGTTTGGTTTTTCATTTTTTCATTACTTAGTTTTTTACATTTTTTCCAAAGTTTTCATTTTTTCCATCCTTCCTTTCTTCGTATTTTACATTTTTCCTTCATATTTTGTTTTTCCTTCCTTCCTGTTAAACTTTTCCTCCTAGTTATATTTTCCCACACCTTGATGTCATGTTATAGTATCTCATAACTATGTACTCTCAATTCTCAAGTCTCTCCTTTTCCTCTTAATGCAAATCTATTTCCTCTTTTTTCCCCTCTGGCAATTACAAATCATCATCTTTTTCCTCCTATGGCAAATCCTTCCTCCTTAATTTTCCTCTACTAACATTTCCTTCGACTTCTTTTCCGTCTGTCTTTATTTTTTGGTTTACACTTCTAATTATTTCTGTTTATTTTCCCCCAACACACCTTAGCTCCCTGGCACCGTTTCACACCCTCCACACACCCTCCCACACCCCCATCACCTTGTTCACTCCACTCCACACAAAGCCAAGATTCTTAAGGTTAGACATATGACCGATTTTCTAAACATAGACATGGGCGAACCTAAAATTAACCATGGCTTGAGTCAGACATTTCAGTCTTTTAAACATTTGTCCGGGGGTTATATCATATTAGACTTGGGTGTTGGAGAGGGTAGTGAGTGTCTTACAATTCCAATCAGACTAAACTCCCAGGAAAAATGGTTAAAAAGCTTAAATCTCACTAAAGCCATGATTAAAAAGCTTAAATGTCACTAAAGCCATGGTTAAAAAGCTTAAATGTCACTAAAGCCATGGTTAAAAAGCTTAAATGTCACTAAAGCCATGGTTAAAAAGCTTAAATGTCACTAAAGCCATGGTTAAAAAGCTTAAATGTCACTAAAGCCATGATTAAAAAGCTTAACTGTCACTAAAGCCATGATTAAAAAGCTTGTCACTAAAGCCATGATTAAAAAGCTTAAATGTCTCACTAAAGCCATGATTAAAAAGCTTAAATGTCACTCTAAAGCCATGGTTAAAAAGCTTAAATTTCACTCTAAAGCCATGATTAAAAAGCTTAAATGTCTCACTAAAGCCATGATTAAAAAGCTTAAATGTCACCAAAGCCATGGTTAGTTTTAGGTTAGCCCAAGTACATGTTTTGAAAATCGGCTAGACACTCTAACGTGAACCAATGTTGTCCAAGGGCCTCGTACGTTTTCTACCCGGCCCACCTGACATAAGAAGGTACAAAGTGTTCGTTAAATACTTGTGATGTAGACGTTATCCTACCTTGATTAAAATATGATGGTGATTAAAACGTGAATGGGGAAACTATATAATGATGCTAATAGAAGAAATGGTTCATAAATGTGTGTTGAGAAAAATTAATAGTGGTATCTACTCTAGGTGTATAAAAGGAAGTTCAAAAAAATGACTACTACTACAGCTACTACTATTGCTACTATCACTACTACTATTATCATGGTTTTGTTTCTGTTTTCATTAGTGTTTAAGCAATGCAAATTTTTTTTTTCTCCTACTGTACTTATGGGCGCCGACTTTTCCATATAATTGTATGTTCGAAAGAAAACGGGATGTTGACGCCACGTTTTCTGTTACGAATGGGGAAACTTGGGTAAATTGTGATATTACATGTAAATAGTAGTTTATATAGAGAAAAAAACACTGTATCGTCTCTCTATCATGGTATTTTGAACGGTGTAAACTGACAAAATAGTTAGCAAAGATAGAGATGATACCGAGATTTAGAAATTTTTGAACCACTTTGTGTAGTTCATCGTAAATGTCAGTGTAGAAAACCAAGTGTAGTTCATCAGAAAAAAAAAAATAGTCTTGTGGTAGACAAAAAAACAATGGAAATGGGATTGTAAGAAACTGGATTTTGAAAAGGAATTTGGGTTTATTTTTCAATTGTAAATGAAGCACAAAGGAAAAGGCGAATGTGTGTGTGTGTACGTGTGTGTGTGTGTGTGTTGTCTGTCTGTGTGTGTGTGTGTACGTGTGTGTGTGTTTCTTAACCTATGCAATCCATGTTCCAATCAAGGTTCTAGGAAAGTGATAATGAAAAAAATAATAATGATTTGTCGAGTCATATGATAATTTGTTATTGAATATTTTACATTAGGGTATATGTTAATCCACACATTATTATCATTATTATTATTTTTTTATTTTATTTTTTTTTTTTTTTTTTTCCAAATATTGAAATAGATTTGCTCGGTTTTCAATGTTATAATCAATGGTTTTTTTTTTTTTTTTTTTTTTTTTTTTTTTTTTTTTATATATAAAGCTAGATAATGTAGTTGGTAATGTAAAATGTACCTATATATAGTTTAGAGTTTTGTAATTGTCAACTATAGATACTATTGAAACGCTTTATTTTTATCTATTGGGAAGTACCGCCGGCCTATCTACTTTAATGATGATAATAATAATGATAATAATAATGATAATAATGATACCATAACCGAGCCAGATGTTTAGATACAAATCATTCAAATTATAGAAAAAAATAATTGATGTATGAGGAAGCTTTGTGTGCGTCTGTGTGTGTGTGTATGTATGTGTGTGTGTGTGTATGTATGTGTGTGTGTGTGTAAATAAGGGTAATTTAAGCTCTTAGGACGTTTATTTATTTTATTTTCGCGGTGACTTGGTTGTTTGGGTGGACCGGTTTGAGGGTTGTCCGCTGCTCATCACTTTGCAACATAAACAGAAATAAAACAGGAATAAACAGGAAAAAAAACTGAAAACTAAAAAAAAAAAAATGTATAAATGGACTCATATTATTTTCAAGGTTATTTAGAAGTAATATATTTTTGTCGATTTTTTCCAAAGGGACCAAAAAATGAAGTGTGTTAAGATTTGAGAGAGAGAGTGCGTGTGTATGTATGTGTGTAGGTACTCTCACTCACACTTTAAAACAATAGTCAAGTTTGCCCTCCCAACCCATAGCTACTCTCATTTTCTACACGCTACAGTGCTCAGAAAACGGGAGTGGCGGTAATCGAGGTCCCATTTTCTTTACACTGTAGCATGATAGAAAACGGAGTGATTTAAGGGGTATCTAATGTATTCTTTATTTTTCACTCAGGCTTCAGTGACATCCCGTTTTCTGTTACGCATCATTATGGCCAACTTAGCGTATTCTGTGAGGTATCCACGGCCAGTTGAAGGTCAGAAAATGATGCCAAGCTCCTCACACTCACACACACACTGTTTTAAACTTAGACACATAAAGAGGTGAGGAAATTTCAACCTGAACGTGATTTTGAATTTTTTGAACAGGGGAAACTCAAGAAAAATTGCATCATTTGTATATATGTATATTATAAAGAAGAAAAAAAAAGGTTGCCTACTATTATACCGTAGCATAATGGTCGTTGTATTGAAAGGAATCAAGGAAATGTTAATGCTTATGGTAAAAATGGTAAAATAATGACATTACTATATGAATAAAAAATAAATATGTATGTAGAGAATATTTCCCATTATATTTTTGCTTTACCATATGAGGGCATGTAAGGTAGTGACATAAATAATTATAATGTACGTATGGAATATTTTTTTTCATTTATTTTTTTAAAGTAAGGGTTGTTAGGGCTGTCTTACTCTGTGATTATACATTATTTTCATTATTACTATTAGTGAATGATGAATGAAACTACTAAGGTTGTGTATTAGATGAAAAAAGTGGTTCATTATTATTATTATACATTTTTGAACACATTTTCCTTCATTCAATCTGTTTATATCCAATGATTTGTACACACACACATACACACACACACACACACGCACACAGACACACACACACACACACACACACACACACACACCGTAATTGTATGTATATATATGTATTTGTTTGCTTGTCAGATTGTGTCAAAATTGCCAACACTTGACAGCCCAACATCCTTGCCACAATATGAGGAAAAAAAATGCAAAGATATGAATAAAAATGACAAAATCTTGAAAAATAAAAATGTCTTTGATTTTACCCAACAAAAAAAAATATTGAGAAGCAAAAAAGAAACAGACTAACTAACCCCCTTGAGACCCAGAACGTAATTTCCATTGTAATCTGTGTACCATTAGACGATTTTTAGTGACTATAAGTAGTTTTATAGCTATGAACTGTTTAGTATCCTTGTCGACTAACTAATTTGGTATATTCAGTTACTTTTTCGTAATTTTGTGGCTGACAAAACATTTCATATAGTAAAGGAAAGATCTGGGCGTGAAGGGGTTAACAGAAGCGTAAGAGAATGAAATGAAGGAATTGATAGAATAAGGTGTGTGTACAATGAGTGTTGATAGGGGAGTCAGTATATTGAGTACATGTAGTACGTTTATTGTGTATACTACCATATAGAGTCATTATTTACTTAACTGTTTACTATAGTGTCACGTTAGTATTGATACTATTTTCGTATTTCGTATCTGTTTATCGTATTTTTCGTTAACTATCTATAGTCGTCTATTTGTGTTAAACTATCTGTCAATTTGATGATCGTTGATAAGTGTGTAAAGTATAAGATACGTGTTATATAATGTGTTATCATGTACTCTAATGTCATTTATATAGTAGTGTATTAAAGTAACTACTCATTATATCTAGATCCGTTATCTTATTATCCGTTTATCTATTAGTTTATCTATCAGTATTATTCGTTTAGTATATTTATCTTTATCTATCATCCGTTTATCTATCGTAGACTATCTTATATTATCGTATCTATCTTCCGTGTATTATGATGAACTATTCTTATATATGTGTCCGTTTACTATTATCGTTTACTATATCGTGTATCTATCAGTTCTATATTTTATATTACCGTTTATCAGTCATCGTATTATATCCGTTTATCTATCGTTTACTATATCCGTTTATATTATCTATCCGTTTATCTATCTATCCGTTTATCTATCTATCCGTTACTATCTATCCGTTTATCTATCTATCCGTTTATCTTCAGTATATCTTTATATATTATCCGTTTATCTATCTATCCGTTTATCTATCTATCCGTTTATCTATCTATCCGTTTATCTATCTATCCGTTTATCTATCTATCCGTTTATCTATCTATCCGTTTATCTATCTATCCGTTTATCTATCTATCCGTTTATCTATCAGTATCATCTATTCATTTATATATTTATCCGTTTATCTATCTATCCGTTTATTATCTATCAGTTTATATCTATTCATTTATTATACTTATCCGTTTATCTATCTATTATCCGTTTATCTATCTATCCGTTTATCTATCATCCGTTATCTATCATTTATCATTATTTATCCGTTTATCTATCTATCCGTTTATCTATCAGTAACTATTCATTTATATATTTATCCGTTTATCTATCTATCCGTTTATCTATCTATCCGTTTATCTATCAGTAACTATTCATTTATATATTTATCCGTTTATCTATCTATCCGTTTATCTATCTATCCGTTTATCTATCAGTAACTATTCATTTATATATTTATCCGTTTATCTATCTACATCACGTTTATCTATCAGTAACTATTCCATTTATATATTTATCCGTTTTATCTATCGTATCTATCTCGTTTATCTATCTATCTGTTTATCTATCTATCTATCCGTTTTATCATATCTTATCCGTTTATCTATCTATCCGTTTATCTATCTATCCGTTTATCTATCTATCCGTTTATTATCTATCCGTTTATCTATCTATCCGTTTATCTATCTATCCGTTTATCTATCGTACTATTCATTTATTATTTATCCGTTTTATCTATCTATCCGTTTATCTATCAGTAACTTATTCATTTATATATTTATCCGTTATTATCTCTATCTCATCCGTTTATCTATCAGTATACTATTCTAAGTTTTATATTTATCCGTTTATCTATCTATCCGTTTATCTATCTATCCGTTTATCTATCAGTAACTATTCATTTATATATTTATCCGTTTATCTATCTATCCGTTTATCTATCAGTAACTATTCATTTATATATTTATCCGTTTATCTATCTATTTGTGTGTATCTATCTGTCCGTTTATCTATCTTTTATCCCCCCCCCAGATATAAGCTTTATTTCCCCCCCAGAATCTATTGTTTCCTGATTTAAGCTTCATTTCCCCCCTGGTTTAAGCTTTATTTTCCCCTGATTTAAGCTTTATTTCCCCGCGCCCTGAGTTAAGCTTTATTTACCCCCTGGTTTAAGCTTTATTTTCCCCTGACTTAAGCTTTACTTCCCCGCACCCTGATTTAAGCTTCATTTCCCCCCTGGTTTAAGCTTTATTTCCCCCTGATTTAGCTTTATTTCCCCGCCCCCTGATTTAAGCTTATTTGCCCCCTGGTTTAAGCTTCATTTTCCCCTGATTTAAGCTTTACTTCCCCGCCCCCTGAGTTAAGCTTTATTTCCCCCCTGGTTTAAGCTTTATTTTCTCCCAGATTTAAGCTCTATTATCCCCTAATTTCAGCTTACCCCTCTGATTTAAGCGTTATTTCCCCCCTAATTTAAGCTTTACTTCCCCTCCAAGATTTCAGCTTTATTTTTCCATGATTTCAGTTTTATTTTATGAAGTTTATTATCATTATCTATCTGTCTTGACCTACCTTTATATATCTATTAGTCTGTCTATCTATCTATATCTATCTATCAGTGCGTGCAGACAGCTGTTTAGGTGAGAGCAGTAGTACCAACGCCCAAGGAGAGAAAGGAAGGTGAAGCAGTGTTGCCACCTCCACGGGAAATGGTTTTGTAACACACATACTTACACACACACACACAAGGCATTGAACGCTTAAAACAATGGATATATAGTGAGAGAGAGAGAGAGAGAGAGAGTGAGTGGTGGTCGCCCCTCGGCCTATTCTGTCTCATTTCGCTCTCTTTCTCTCTCTCTCTCTCTCTCTCTCTCTCTCTCTCTCTCTCTCTCTCTCTCTCTCTCTCTTATATAATACGAATCATGTGAATTTTCCTGGTTATATAGTGATAAAGTGAGAAAAAGATAGTAGATTCTAGAATGAACTAGCTCTCTCTCTCTCTCTCTCTCTCTCTCTCCTCTCTCTCTCTCTCTCTCTCTCTTCTCTCTTCCTCTCTCTCTCTCTTTTAAGTAACACGAATTATATGATATACTGATTACATTGACAGAGAGAAAGAGAAAGTGGATTCTAGAATGAACTGCTCCTTGTCCTCTCTCTCTCTCTCTCTCTCTCTCTCTCTCTCTCTCTCACGTCTGCGCTTCCTCTGGCTCTCTCTCTCTTCTACTTCTTACTCACTTTTGTCTTTCATCTTATGAAGTAATAGCACATATGATACAGCGTAGTAAAGAGAGGAGATAGAAAGAGAAAATGGAGGAAAGGGTGTACTGAGTCATATGGTACGTGACTGCTCTTCTCCTCTCTCTCTCTCTACTCTACTAAGGCTTATGCTGCGTTGTGTAAGTGGGTCGGTGTATCTTCTATTTATCCTGCTTTAATCTTATAATCGTATGCGTGTGTGTGTTGTGTGTGTGTGTACGTATGTGTGTGACGTGTGTATGTGTGTGCGTGTAAGTAAGGGGACTGTATGTGTATGTGTGTGTAGTAGTGTGATTGTGCTGTGTCGTGTGGTATGTGTGTCTGTGATGCGTGTGTATGTGTGTGTTGTGTGTGTGTATGGTGTGTGTAGTGTGAGGTGTATTTGTGTGTGTGTGTATGTATGTGTGTGTGTGTGTGTGTATATGTGTGTGTGTGTGTGTGTGTGTGTGTGTATGTGTGTCACTGAGATTTATGTACGTCAATATTTTTTTCCTCCTCCTCCTCCTCCTCCTCCTCCTCCTCCTCCTCCTCCTCCTCCTCCTCCTCCTCCTCCTCCTCCTCCTCTTCCTCCTTCCCTTCCTTCCCTTCCTCTTCATGTTAACACATATCAATTATTTTCCTATACAGTAAACAATAATCAAGGTCTTAATACACAAGATCAACCCTCTCGACCAATCACAGCCTTTGTTTACATCCCACGAACCAATCAGCTTCAAGAATACCAATA
>JACEEZ010007485.1:32500-47500 GCA_016584305.1 Chionoecetes opilio
TGGCTGGCCTCTCTCTCTCTCTAATGGTGGCTGGCTCTCTTCTCTCTCTCATGGTGGCTGTCTCTCTTTCTCTCTCTTATGGTGGCTGTATCTCTCTCTCTATCTCTCTAATGGTGGCTGGCTGGCTCTCTCTCTCTCTCTCTAATGGTGGCTATCTCTCTCTCTCTAATGGTGGCTGGCTAGCTCTCTCTCTATCTCTCTAATGGTGGCTGGCTGGCTCTCTCTCTCTCTCTCTCTAATGGTGGCTGGCTGGCTCTCTCTATCTCTCTGATGGTGGCTGGCTGGCTCTCTCTCTCTCTCTCTCTAATGGTGGCTGGCTGGCTCTCTCACTCTCTCTCTAATGGTGGCTGGCTGGCTCTCTCTCTCTCTCTCTCTCTAATGGTGGCTGGCTAGCTCTCTCTCTCTCTCTCTAATGGTGGCTGGCTAGCTCGCTCTCTATCTCTCTAATGGTGGAGTCTATGATATATATAATAATAAGTAATCTATAGTTATAATAATCTATGATCTATAATATATAAGACAGTCTATAATTATAAGAGTCTATAATTATAATTGAGACTCTATAATTAGGGAGATATCTTAACCCCTTGAGACCCAGAACGTAATTTCCATTGTAATTTAGGTATGCCATAATACGATTTTTAGTGACTATAAGTAATATTTTATAGCTATGACCTGTTTAGTATCCTTGTCCATTAACTCATTTGGTATATTCAGTGACTTCGTAATTATATGGCTCGAAAACATACATTTTTTTATAGCAAAGGAAAGATCTGGGCGTGAAGGGGTTAGGTACTCCTTTATAGGGAAAATCTTAATAAGTCGTATGGAGGTATTTCATTTTCTATAGTGACTCAGTTAATCACTATATTTTATCTTATAGGTAATTCATATGCTATTTCAGTGTTATTTTCTGATCATAATCGTTAAATATATTACTCGTCATATCTTAATCGTTATAATAAAGCATCATTACATTTTATAGTATTGGTAATTTGTGTTATTTTCAGAGTTATTTTCTTATTAAAACATCATATTTCATAATTAAATGCTATAAATGTTACTAATTGAGGGTGTATTTATTACTTAACAACAATATATTAATTAGCTGTATTTTATTTTATAGGTCATTCATATGTTATTTCAGAGTTATTTTCTTATCAAAGCATCATATTTAACATTAGCTGCTACAAATGTTACTTATTGAGACTGTATTTATTAACAACAATATATTAAGTCACTGGAACAATTATAAAGTGTTTTGTTAGACTTAAAGTAATATAAGTATAAAGTAAGCAATGTTAGTAAAGTAAAATACCTACCTACATATGTAAAATAGAGTAATATAAGTGCGAAGTAAAGAATAGTAAGTAAAGTGAAGAAATAAAAGGGTAAATTAAGAAATGTAAGTAAATTAAAGTAAGCAAAATAAAGTGATATAAGTATATGTAGAATAAGCAATGTAAGTAAAGAAAAGTTAAGAAAATAAAGTAATGCACAGGTAAGTATAAAGTAAGTAAAATTAAAGTGATATAAGTATAAAGTAAGTAAAATAATGTAATATAAGTATAAAGTAAGTAAAATAAAGTAATATAAATATAAAATAAGTAATATAAGTAGAGTAAAATATGTAAAGTAACGTGATAAAAGTATAAAGTAAGTACAATAAAGTAATAAAAGTATAAAATAAGTAATGTAAGTAGAGTAAAGTATGTAAAGTAACGTAATATAAGTTTAATAATATAAATAACAACAGAAAGAATGTATCTATTCCATGATTTGTTTACGAAGAGAGAAACCGTACCAAGACCAAGATTGTCCCGCGCTAAATACACAAATTGAAAAGTGTAGCCTATTACCACAGCATTACTAACGTTACAGTAGTAGTAGTAGTAGTAGTAGTAGTAGTAGTAGTAGTAGTAGTTGTTGTTATTGTTGTTGTTGTTGTTGTAGTAAGAGGAATAGATGATAATAATGATAATCCCAAAAAATGTACGGTCGCAGGGCTGATGACGTCACATGTAAACAAAACAGACGCCACGACAGAAGCAGGTCAGTTCCTCTCTGCATGTCTTCCTCCTCCTCCTCCTCCTCCTCCTCCTCCTCCTCCTCCTCCTCCTCCCCCTCCTCCTCCTCTTCCTCCTCCTCCTCCTCCTCTCCTCCTCCTCCTCCTCCTCCTCCTCCTTAGTGCCTCCTCAGTGCCTCCTTACCTCTCTTATCTGTCTCCTTTATTCTCCTTTCTCTCTCTCCATCTCTCCCTTTACTCCTAGGCCTCTCTCTCTCTCTCTCTCTCTCTCCCGTTACTCTTAGGCCTCTCTCTGCGTGTGTGTGTGTTTTCTTCCTCTTCCTTATCGCATTTCTTATCTTTCAGGTGTGTGTGTGTGTGTGTGACTGTGTGTGTGTGTGTGTGGGTATTCATCTAGTTGTATTCATCTAGTTGTATTTTACAGGGCCTGAGCAACGCTCGTGTGGCCCCGTCTCCATATCAACATTTTTTTATCATTCTTAGTGCTTAGTTTTGGCCGAAGCCACCACCCCGGGAGGCGGGTCACAAACCCCCGGCTAACACCCGGTACCCATTCACTGCTGGGTGGACAGGGGCTCGGGTTTTAAGGAAACAGCCCATCTGTTTCCGCTCCGCCCGGGGATCGAACCCGGGACCTCTCGGTTGTGGACCGAGCGTGCTACCCCTACACTAGGGAGTATCCCTCCGTGAACCCCTCCCCTCCGTGTCTCCGTGTGTGTGTGTGTGTATGTGTGTGTGCGTGTGTGTGTGTGTGTGTCGAGATTACGCACAAGCATGTAACTGTAAATCGATTCCTTCACCTATAACTATTTGTTTTCTTTGTTCTTCTTGCCCCTTGTTGTTGTTGTTGTTGTTGTTGTTGTTGTTGTTGTTGTGTTGTTGTTGTGTTGTTCCTCCTCTTTATGGTTTTATTCTATTCTTCTTTCTTTCCTTCATTTCTGTTAGTCTTTTCTTTCAATTCTTTTGCCTCTTCTTCTTCCTGTTCTTATTCTATTCATCTTTTTCCTCTTCTTATTCTCGGACTTCAAGCTTTTATGCATCTTCTTCTTCTTCTTCTTCTTCTTCTTGAACCCACAATTAAAAAGCAAAACAAATTGTGCATCACGGAAATGGAGCCAAAACTCAACATTTATGTGAAACTTTCGTAATGTGTCAAAAATAGGAGAAAAAAGGCGAAAAGTATAGTGAATCCAATCCTTCCTTTTGTAGATGTCACCGTTTTTTACACTTAATTATATTCTTTAACAAAATATCTACATTAAAAAAGGTTAAGTTCAATAGTCCCTTTGGTAGAAATTTACTTTTTTTTCCCTTACGTTGTATATTCTTTCAAAAAATATCTAAAGAAAATAAATATACTTAAATGGATCCTTTTGTAGATAGAACCTTTTTTTTTTTACTTGTATAATATTCTTTAACAAAATATCTATACAAAATACTATAGGTAAATACTAAATAGTTCCTTTTGTAGAAATTTACTCTTTTTTCACTTACGTATATTCTTTCAAAAAATATCTAAAGTAAATACTATAGTTAAATACTAGTTCCTTTTGTAGAAATTACCTTTTTTTTACTTATTATTCTTTAACAAAATATCAAAATAAATAAACTAAAAAATCACGTAATTCTACCGTAGATAACAGTCAAGTCGCCACCTGCAGTAATGTCGCCAGCCGCCATATATTACGAATTATAGCATCACTACTGCTGTGTCTGTGCCACTGAAGATGATACACAGTAGTTTATATCATGACTGTATAATCTACCCTGTTTCAGCGTTGTTTTATGCTTTGTATCTGCAAGTATATCCGGTTTCAAATTTCGCTACGCGTTTTTTTTTCGGGCGACGACGACAGCGGGAGGACACTCAGTAAATAAACACTAGATGGCGACTTAATTGTTGGTAGCCACTTTGTAGATATTTTTGTCATTTGTTCATTTATAGCCCTACTATGATACAGATGAAGACACAAAATGACACAGACTCTCCAGATAGCCCCTTCTAACTTTTCTGAAATCATGGATGTAGAAATGTAAGTATTAACGCCACCACACGTCTGTAAACAGAAAAAAAAGGTTGTCTTGGCGACTTTACTGTTATCTACGGTACACCAGTCGAATCCTTTGTTTACATTTTGCGTCAGCCAATCAGAGTCTTCCTTTCTAAGCTCCTCGACCAATCACAACAAAGCAAGGTTTGTTTATGTTCTGATCGACCAATAGGAACGCTTCTTTAGAGACAAAGGAACATTAACCTGTGTGTGTGTGTGTGTGTGTGTGTGTGTGTGTGTGTGACTTTTCAAGCATTTGGATCGCATACGAGCCTTTTGATTAATTTAGTTCTAGCCTCACTAACATTTAAAGGTCAGAAGAAGAGGAGGAGGAGGAGGAGGAGAGGAGGAGGAGGAGAAAGGAAGGAAGGAAGGAAGGGAGGGATGAGAGAAAGAAGGAGATAAAGGTATTTCTTTCTCTCCATTTCCTGGTTTCGTGGCACTTATGATACGTGAGAGAGAGAGAGAGAGAGAGAGAGAGAGAGAGAGAGAGAGAGAGAGAGAGAGAGAGAGAGAGAGAGAGAGAGAGAGAGAGATATTAGAGAGGATGTGTAATATTATCGAAATGTTGATTATTTTCTAGTGTATTCTGCTCTCTCTCTCTCTCTCTCTCTCTCTCTCTCTCTCTCTCTCTCTCTCTCTCTCTCTCTCTCTCTCTCTCTCTCTTGGGGCCTGTAAAATATGTGAACTAGCTCTAAAACTTTAATCTTACAAATAACAATACATTTTTAAGAAGTATTGGAAACGTACCACATGATTGGATAAAGTTGGGATTGGAAAAGATTATGTGATTGGACAAGTGTCAGTTCTGTGATTGGAAAAGTGTAGGATCGAAAAAAGTTCTGTGATTGGAAGAAAAAAAGTTGTGATTGGAAAAGTGTAGGATCGAAAAAAATTCTGTGATTGGAAGAAAAAAAAGTTGTGATTGGAAAAGTGTAGGATCGAAAAAAGTTCTGTGATTGGAAGAAAAAAAAGTTGTGATTGGAAAAGTGTAGGATCGAAAAAAGTTCTGTGATTGGAAGAAAAAAAAGTTGTGATTGGAAAAGTGTAGGATCGAAAAAAGTTCTGATTGGAAAAGTGTAGGATCGAAAAAAGTTCTGTGATTGGAGAAAAAAAAGTTGTGATTGGAAAAAAAAGTTGTGATTGGAAAAGTTCTGTGATTGGAAAAGTGTAGCATTGGAGAAAAAAACAGATTTTTTTTATATTGGAAAAGTGTAGGATTGGAAGAAAAAAAACGAAAAAAGTGGTCATTGAAAAAGATCATGTGATTGGACTGTTTTTTTCGATCTTTCTCGGTTTGCATGTAACACCTAATGACTTTTTTTTTTTTTTTTTTTTGGGGGGGTTCAATTTTTTTTTTTTTTATTCTCTCAATTCCTTTTTTTCATTATTATTCCTGATATTTTGTTCTGCCTCCTTTTCTTTTCATTTCCCGATCTTTTTTGCTTTCATCATCGCATTTCTTCTCCTCCTTTCTTTTGCTTCTTTCTTTCTCTTCCTCTTCCTCCTCTTTTTTTCTCCCCCTTCCTCCTCCCACCACCTCGGGCGCTCTGACCCCCCTCCCCCCCATCGACCCACAAAACAAGGGCCTGGTATTGCCTGGTACTGCCCGTGACCTCTCTCTCTCTCTCTCTCTCTCTCTCTCTCTCTCTCTCTCTCTCTCTCTCTCTCTCTCTCTCTCTCTCTCTCTCTCTCTCTCTCTTCTCTCTCTCTCTCTCTTTCTCCTCTCTCTCTCCTCTCTCTCTCATCTCTCTCTCTCTCTCCTCTCTCTCTCTCTCTCTCGTCTCTCTCTCTCTCTCTCTCTCTCTCTCTCTCTCTCTCCTCTCTCTCGTCTCTCTCTCTTCTCCTCTCTCTCTCTCTCTCTCTCTCTCTCTCTCTCTCTCTCTCTCTCTCTCTCTCTCTCTCTCTCTCTTCTCTCTCTCGTCTCTCTCTCTTCTCTCTTCTCTCTTCTCTCTCTCTCTCTCTCTCTTCTCTCAATCTCTCTCGTCTCTATCTCTTCTTTTATCTCTTCAGCGTCTTCTCGCTCTCTCTCTCTTGTCACCCGCTTCCGAAAAAATTAGTTTCAGGCAAATTTTTAGGGTTTCAGATTCTTTCAGATAGATTTTCAGATGGTGTTTCAGGCAGTGTTTCAGATAGTGTTTCAGTGTTTCAGGCAATGTTTCAGTGTTTCAGTGTTTCAGGGAATGTTTCAGGCAATGTTTCAGTGTTTCAGGCAATGTTTCAGTATTTCAGTGTTTCAGGGAATGTTTCAGTGTTTCAGATAGTGTTTCAATATTTTAGGCGGTGTTTTAGGCAGTTTCATTTTGTGTCAGTGTTTCAGACTTTCAGGGAGGGTGCAGACAGTGTTTCAGACTTTCAGGGAGGGTGCAGACAGTGTTTCAGACTTTCAGGGAGGGTTCAGACAGTGTTTCAGACTTTCAGGGAGGGTTCAGGCAGTGTTTCAGACTTTCAGGGAGGGTGCAGACAGTGTTTCAGACTTTCAGGGAGGGTGCAGACAGTGTTTCAGACTTTCAGGGAGGGTGCAGACAGTGTTTCAGACTTTCAGGGAGGGTGCAGACAGTGTTTCAGACTTTCAGGGAGGGTGCAGACAGTGTTTCAGACTTTCAGGGAGGGTGCAGACAGTGTTTCAGACTTTCAGGGAGGGTTCAGACAGTGTTTTCAGACTTTCAGGGAGGGTGCAGACAGTGTTTCAGACTTTCAGGGAGGGTGCAGACAGTGTTTCAGACTTTCAGGGAGGGTGCAGACAGTGTTTCAGACTTTCAGGGAGGGTGCAGACAGTGTTTCAGACTTTCAGGGAGGGTGCAGACAGTGTTTCAGACTTTCAGGGAGGGTGTCAGACAGTGTTTCAGACTTTCAGGGAGGGTTGCAGACAGTGTTTCAGACTTTCAGGGAGGGTGCAGACAGTGTTTCAGACTTTCAGGGAGGGTTCGGACAGTGTTTCAAGACTTTCAGGGAGGGTTCAGACAGTGTTTCAGACTTTCAGGGAGGGTGCAGACAGTGTTTCAGACTTTCAGGAGGGGTGCAGACAGTGTTTCAGACTTTCAGGAGGGTTCAGACAGTGTTTCAGACTTTCAGGGAGGGTGCAGACAGTGTTTCAGACTTTCAGGGAGGGTGCAGACAGTGTTTCAGACTTTCAGGGAGGGTGCAGACAGTGTTTCAGACTTTCAGGGAGGGTTCAGACAGTGTTTCAGACTTTCAGGGAGGGTTCAGACAGTGTTTCAGACTTTCAGGGAGGGTGCAGACAGTGTTTCAGACTTTCAGGGAGGGTGCAGACAGTGTTTCAGACTTTCAGGGAGGGTGCAGACAGTGTTTCAGACTTTCAGGGAGGGTGCAGACAGTGTTTCAGACTTTCAGGGAGGGTGCAGACAGTGTTTCAGACTTTCAGGGAGGGTTCAGACAGTGTTTCAGACTTTCAGGGAGGGTGCAAACAGTGTTTCAGACTTTCAGGGAGGGTTCAGACAGTGTTTCAGACTTTCAGGGAGGGTGCAGACAGTGTTTCAGACTTTCAGGGAGGGTGCAGACAGTGTTTCAGACTTTCAGGGAGGGTGCAAACAGTGTTTCAGACTTTCAGGGAGGGTTCAGACAGTGTTTCAGACTTTCAGGGAGGGTGCAGACAGTGTTTCAGACTTTCAGGGAGGGTGCAGACAGTGTTTCAGACTTTCAGGGAGGGTGCAGACAGTGTTTCAGACTTTCAGGGAGGGTGCAGACAGTGTTTCAGACTTTCAGGGAGGGTGCAGACAGTGTTTCAGACTTTCAGGGAGGGTGCAGACGTTTTTCAGACTTTCAGGGAGGGTGCAACAGTGTTTCAGACTTTCAGGGAGGGTGCAGACAGTGTTTCAGACTTTCAGGGAGGGTGCATGACAGTGTTTCAGACTTTCAGGAGGGTTCAGACGTGTTTTTCAGACTTTCAGGGAGGGTGTCAGACAGTGTTTCAGACTTTCAGGGAGGGTCAGACAGTGTTTCAGACTTTCAGGGAGGTTGCAGACAGTGTTTCAGACTTTCAGGGAGGGTTCAGACAGTGTTTCAGACTTAATTCAGTGGAGGTGTTTCAGACAGTGTTTTCAGACTTTCAGGGTAGGGTTGCAGACAGTGTTTCAGACTTTCAGGGAGGGTTCAGACAGTGTTTCAGACTTTCAGGGAGGGTTCAGACAGTGTTTCAGACTTTCAGGGAGGGTTGCAGACAGTGTTTTCAGACTTTCAGGGAGGGTTGCAGACAGTGTTTTAGACTTTCAGGGAGGTTCAGACAGTGTTTTCAGACTTTCAGGGAGGGTGCAGACAGTGTTTTCAGACTTTCAGGGAGGGTGCAGTACAGTGTTTCAGAACTTTCAGGGAGGGTGCAGACAGTGTTTCAGATTCAGGTAGCTTTTAGATTTCAGGGAGGGTGCAGACAGTGTTTCAGACTTTCAGGGAGGGTTCAGACAGTGTTTCAGACTTTCAGGGAGGGTGCAGACAGTGTTTCAGACTTTCAGGAGGGTGCAGACAGTGTTTCAGACTTGTCAGGGGAGGGTGCAGACAGTGTTTCAGACTTTTCAGGGAGGGTGCAGACAGTGTTTCAGACTTGTTCAGGGAGGTGCAGACAGTTGTTTCAAGACTTTCAGGGAGGGTGCAGACAGTGTTTCAGACTTTCAGGGAGGGTGCAGACAGTGTTTCAGACTTTCAGGGAGGGTGCAGACAGTGTTTCAGACTTTCAGGGAGGGTGCAGACAGTGTTTCAGACTTTCAGGGAGGGTTCAGACAGGTTTCAGACATTTCAGGGAGGGTGCAGACAGTGTTTCAGACTTTCAGGGAGGGTGCAGACAGTTGTTTCAGACTTTCAGGGAGGGTGCAGACAGTGTTTTCAAGACTTTCAGGGAGGTTCAGACAGTGTTTCAGACTTTCAGGGAGGGTGCAGACAGTGTTTCAGACTTTCAGGGAGGGTGCAGACAGTGTTTCAGACTTTCAGGGAGGGTGCAGACAGTGTTTCAGACTTTCAGGGAGGGTGCAGACAGTGTTTCAGACTTTCAGGGAGGGTTCAGACAGTGTTTCAGACTTTCAGGGAGGGTGCAGACAGTGTTTCAGACTTTCAGGGAGGGTGCAGACAGTGTTTCAGACTTTCAGGGAGGGTTCAGACAGTGTTTCAGACTTTCAGGGAGGGTGCCCGACAGTGTTTCAGACTTTCAGGTGAGGGTGCAGACAGTGTTTCAGACTTTCAGGGAGGGTGCAGACAGTGTTTCAGACTTTCAGGGAGGGTTCAGACAGTGTTTCAGACTTTCAGGGAGGGTTCAGACAGTGTTTCAGACTTTCAGGAGGGTGCAGACAGTGTTTCACAGACTTTTCAGGGGGGGTGCAGACAGTGTTTCAGACTTTCAGGAGAGGCAGACAGTGTTTCAGACTTTCAGGGAGGGTTCAGAACAGTGTTTCAGACTTTCAGGGAGGGTTCAGTACAGTGTTTTCAGACTTTCAGGGAGGTGCAGAGTGTTTCAGCTTTCAGGAAGGTTCAGAGTGTTTTCAGAACTTTCATGGGAGGTGCAGACAGTGTTTCAGACTTTCAGGGAGGGTGCAGACAGTGTTTCAAAACTTTCAGGGAGGGTGCAGACAGTGTTTCAGACTTTCAGGGAGGGTGCAGACAGTGTTTCAGACTTTCAGGGAGGGTGCAGACAGTGTTTCAGACTTTCAGGGAGGGTGCAGGCAGTGTTTCAGGCACACAAGACAAAGAAAAAACAAATTTAAACGTAGGTTTTTTCTTTCAAAATAAGCAAAATAATGATTTCAACTTATCTGAAAAGAAATCTTTATTGACTTGTATTCATTGTTAATGAATCTACAATTGGATAATTTTTTAGTTAATTAGTTGTTTTAGTTTAATTAGTTAGCTTGTTAGTTAAACTATGTTAGCTTTTAGTTATTATTAGTTTGTTAGTTAATTTTTAGCTTGTTAGTTAATTAGTTAGTTTGTTAGTTAATTATTTTGTTGTTAGTAATTAGTTAGCTTGTTAGTTAATTAGTTAGCTTGTTAGTTAATTAGTTTGCTTGTTAGTTAATTATTTTAGCTTGTTAGTTAATTAGTTAGCTTGTTAGTTATTAGTTAGCTTGTTAGTTATTAGTTTAGTTTGGTAGTTAATTCGTTAGTTTTTTAGTTAATTAGTTAGTTGTTAGTTAATTAGCTAGCTTGTTTAGTTAATTAGTTAGCTTGTTATTATTAGTTAGCTTGTTAGTTAATTAGTTAGTTTGTTAGTTAATTAGTTAGCTTGTTAGTTAATTAGTTAGCTTGTTAGTTAATTAGTTAGCTTGTTAGTTAATTAGTTAGCTTGTTAGTGAATTAGTTAGTTTGTTAGTTAATTAGTTAGCTTGTTAGTTAATTAGTTAGCTTGTTAGTTAATTAGTTAGCTTGTTAGTTAATCAGTTAGTTTGTTAGTTAATTAGTTAGTTTGTTAGTTAATTAGTTAGTTTGTTAGTTAATTAGTTAGTTTGTTAGTTAATTAGTTAGCTTGTTAGTTAATTAGTTAGCTTGTTAATTAATTAGTTAGCTTGTTAGTTAATTAGTTAGTTTGAGTAATTAACGTTATGCAACTTGTCTTGTACTCGAGATGAAGGAAGAAACAGATGGAGAATAAGAAAGGGGAGAAGAAAGGGGAGAAGAAAGGGGAGAAGAAAGGGGAGAAGAAAGAGAAGAAAGGGGAGAAGGAAGGGGAGAAGAAAGGGGGGAAGGGGATAGAGGGAAAAGGGAAGGGGGTTAAAGAAAGGGGGGGTGTCCTAGTAACCTAAATCATTGCTTTCTTTTTAATGATGTCTCTCTCTCTCTCTCTCTCTCTCTCTCTCTCTCTCTCTCTCTCTCTCTCTCTCTCTCTCTCTCTCTCTCTCTCTCTCTCTCTCTCTCTCTCTCTCTCTCTCTCTCTCTCTCTCTCTCTCTCCCAATAAGTGTCATCAAATTACAGAAAGTTGATGAGTAAACAAACAAATTTTGATGAAGAATTAAGAGAAAGAAAAAAACCTTACTGAATATTTTTTTTAATGAAGGTGTGAAATTTTTTTTGGGGTGGGAATTTTTTATATATATCTTTGTCTGTTTTATAATGATGAGGAAATCAAGAAAAAGACGAAGGTGTTAATGTATTTTTTTGATTTTGTGAAGAAATTTTGATTATTTGGAATATTTGAAAGCGTTTGAAGGAGGAAGAGGAGGAAGGAAGGAGGAGGAAGGAGGAGGAGGAAGAGGAGTAAGAGAAGGAGGAAGAGGAAGGAAGAAGAGAAAAAAGGAAGTAGAGGAGGAGGGGGAGGGTGAAGAAAAGAAAAGGAGGAGGAAGAAGAAATCAAAGTTGAAAAGGAAGAAGAGGAGGAGGAAGAAAGGGAAGAGGAGGGAGAGGAGAATGAGGAGGAGGAAGAAGAAGAAGAAGAAGGAAAGAAGAAGAGGAGAAGGAAGAAAGGGAAGAGGAGGGAGAGGAGGAGGAAGGAAAAAAAAGGAAAAAGAAGAAGAACAAGAAGACGAACAGGAAGATGAGCAGGAGGAAGAGGAAGAAGAAAGGGAGAAAGAGGAGAAGGAGGAGGAGGAGGAAGTGAAGGAGTAAGAAGAGGAAGAAGAAGAAAAAAAGAGAAAGAGATGGAGAAGATGAAAGAAGGGAAGAGAAGAACAGAAAGGCGAAGAAAGAAGAGAACAATTCGCAACATCAACAAGTCCTTCACCCCTTCACGCCCAGATCTTTCCTGGGCTATAAATAATTGTCTGTTGTCGAGCCATGAAATTACAAAAAGTGACTGAATATACTAAATTCGACAGTGGACAAGGGTACTAAACAGGTCATAGCTATAAAATATTGCTTATTGTATTATATATTGTATTATATATTACTCAAAATTGTCTAATGGCACCCAAATTACAATGGAAATTACGTTCTGGGTCTCAAGGGGTTAAAAACAATAATTTTCACCCATAAACACCCATAAGCACCTTGACCCCCTCCTTGACCCCCTCCTTCACCCCCTCCTTCACCCCCTCCTTCACCCCCTACTCATTTACGAGGTCATTCCCCCTTTCCCAACTTCCTCTAAGGGGGTATACTAGAAACACCTACTAACCTATCCTAACCTATACTAGAACATCCACAATACCCTATGACCCTTGAGACCCAGAACGTAATTTCCATTGTAATTTGGGTGCCATTAGACGATGTTTTGTGACTATAAGCAATATTTTATAGCTATGACCTGTTTAGTATCCTTCTCGACTCACTCATTTGGTATATTCAGTTACTTTTCGTATTTTTATGGCTCGACAATATACAATTTTTTATAGCAAAGGAAAGATCTGGGCGTGAAGGGGTTAAATCCCATATAATCCTACTGATAAGGCATAGGCTCCTGTCTATAGGGAATTGGAACCCGTGGTTATTTCTTTTAAGTTAAGGGAATCGAGGAGTATTGTGGAATTGAGAGAGAGAGAGAGAGAGGAGAGAGAGAGATAGAGAGAGAGAGAGAGAGAGAGAGAGAGAGGGGAGAGAGAGAGAGAGAGAGAGGGAGAAAGAGAGAGACAGACAGACATAGAGGACAGAGACAGAAAGAGAAGAGAGAGAGAAGGATGAGAGAGAGAGAGAGAGGAGAGAGAGAGAGAGAGAGAGAGTAGAGAGAGAGAGAAAGAAAGAGGGAGAAAGAGAGAGAGACAGACAGACATAGAGAGACAGAGACAGAAAGAGAGAGAAGAATGAGAGAGAGAGAGAGAGAGAGAGAGAGAGAGAGAGAGAGAGAGATGAGAGAGAGATGAGAAGAGAGAGAGAGGAGAGAGAGAATGAGAGAGACAGGAGAGAGAGACAGAGAGAGAAAGAAAGAGGTAAAAAGAGAGAAAGAGAAAATATAAATAAAGCTCGAATAGGCACCTAGTAAGAGAGAAGAGAGAGAGAGAGAGAGAGAGAGAGAGAGAGAGAGAGAGAGAGAGAGAGAGAGAGAGAGAGAGAAACCCTTCTAGTGTATATGTTGTTGTATTCTCTTCCTGGACGAAACGGCGGCCATTTTGAAAGATAATAGCAATAATAATGATAGTAATAATAATAATATATAGAATAATAATAATAATGATAATAATATATATCATGATAATAGTAAATATAGTTTGTTTATCAATTTTATTTCTTATTTCGGCAAAATGTTATAATACTTTCATCGTAATTGCTTTCTTTCGTTATTGTTATTATCATTATTATTATTATTATTATTATTATTATCATTATTTGGTACGTTTACTGCTACTAATACTACTGCCACTTCTACTACTGCTACCACTGTCACTACTACTGCTACTGATACCACTACTGCCACTACTACTGATACCACTACTGCCACTACTACTGATACCACTACTGCCACTACTACTGATACCACTACTGTCACTACTACTGATACCACTACTGCCACTACTACTGATACCACCACTACTACTACTACTACTATTCCCCTCACGCCAGATCTTCATTTGCTATAAAAAAATAGTTGTCGGTTGGTACTTTCAAAAAGGGGGGGGGGAAAAAAAAAGGGGGGGGGAAAAAAAAAAAGGGGGGAAGGGGGGGGGGGGGGGGGGAAAAAAAGGGGGGGCCCGGTTTTCCCGGGGGGTTTTTTTGGAAAACCCCCCCCCCCCTTTTTTTTTCCCCCCCCTTTTTTTTTTTTTTTTTTTTTTTTTTTTTCCCCCCCAAAAAATTTTTTTTCCCTTTTTTTTTTTTTTGGGGTTTTTTTTTTTAAAAATTTTGGAAAAAAAATTTTGGAAAAATTAAAAGGGGAAAAAAAAAAAAATTTTTTTTTTTTTTTTTGAAAATTTTTTGGGGGGGGGTTTTTTTAATTTTTTTTTTTAAATTTTAGGGGAAATTAAGAAAAAGGGGGTTAATTTTATTTTTTTTTTTTTTTTTTTAAAAAATTTTTTTTGGGTTTTTTTGGGGTTTTTAAAAAAAAGGGGGGGAAAAAAAAAGGGGGGGGGTTAAAAAAAAAAGGGGGTTTTTTTAAAAAAAAAGGGAAAAAAAAAAGGAAATTAAATGGGGGGGGTTTTTTTTTTGGGGGAAAAAAAGGGGGGGAAAAAATTTAAATTTTTTAAAGGAAAAAGGGGGGGAAAAAAAAAGGGAAATTTGGGTTTTAAAAAAGGGGGGGGGGGGGGTTTTTTTAAAAAAAAAAAAGGGGAAAAAAAAAAAGGGGGGGTAAAATTTGGGAAAAAAAAAAAAAAGGGGGGGGAAAAAAAAATGGGGTTTTAAAAAAAAAAGAATTTTTAGGAATTTTTTAAAAAAGAAAAAAAAAAAAAAAAAAAAAAGGGGGGGGGGAAAAAAGGGGAAAAAAGGGGGGGAAAAAGGGGGGGAAAAAAAAAAAAAAAAAAAAAAGGGGGGGGAAAAAAGGGGGGAAGGGGAAAAAAAAAAGGGGGGGGGAAAAAAAAAGGGGGGGAAAAAAAAAAAAGGGTTTTTTTTAAAAACCCCTTTTTTTCCCCCTTTTTTCCCCCCTTTTTTTCCCCTTTTTTTTTTTTCCCCTTTTTTCCCCCCCCCTTTTTTTTTTCCCCCAAAAGGGTTTTAAAAAAAAAAGGTTTTTTGGTTTTTTAAAAAAAAATTTTTTTTAAAATTTGGGGAAAAAAAACCCTTTAAATTATTTTTTTTTGGGGTTTTTTTTTTAAAAATTTTTTTTTTTAAAAAAAAATTTTTTTTTTTAAAAATAAAAAATTGGGGGGGTTTTTTTTTTTTTTTTTTTTTGGGGGGGGGGAAAAAAAAAAGGGGGGGGGGGAAAAGAAAAAAAAAAAAAGGGGGGAAAAAAAAAAAAAAAAGGGGGGGGGGAAAAAAAAAAAAAAAGGGGGGGGAAAAAAGGGGGGGGGGGGAAAAAAAAAAATTTTGGGGGGTTTTTTTTTTTAAAAAAAAAAAAAAAGGGGGAAAAGGGGGGAAAAAAAAAAAAAAAAAAAGAAAAAAAAACCCCCAAAAAATTTAAAAAAAAGGGG
>JACEEZ010007485.1:52500-57500 GCA_016584305.1 Chionoecetes opilio
AAAAAATAGTGAGGCAAAAAAGAGAGGGCAAAAACCCCGTTAAAAGGGGGGGGAAAAGGGGAAGAGAGAGAGAGGAGATGGAGAGGAGAGAAAAGGGGAGAGAAGAAATTGGGGGAGAGAGAAACGAGAGAGGAGGGGGATGAGAGGGGAGGAGGAGAGAGAAGATGGAGAGGGGGAAAGGGGGGGAGTGGGGAGAGAGGGGAGAGAGAAGGGGGGGCTTAAAAAAGGGAAAATGGGGAGAGAAAAGAGAAAGAGGAAAGTGGGAGAGAGGGAGGAGAGGAGGGGGGGAGGGGGAGAGAAGGGGGAGAGAAAAGGGGGAGGGGGATGAGGGGGGGAGAGAGAGAGGGGAGAGGGGGAGAGGGGAGGGGGGAGAAAGGGGAGGGGGGAAAACGGGCCGGGGACAAAGGGAAAGAAAAAAAAGGCCGGGGGCAAATAAAGGGGAATAAGGGGGGTTTAAGGGGGCGGGAATTCTTTTTTTTTCTTTTTCCCCCCCCTTTGGGGGCCCCTTGGGCCCTTTCCTTTGTTGGAAAAAAAAGGGGAAAAGAAAAAAAAAGGGGGGGAAGAGGGGGAAAAAAAGGAAATTAACCGACCTTAAGCAAGGGAAAAGGGGGAAAAAGGGGGGGGGGGGTGGGGGGGGGTGGGGGTTTTGGGGGGGAGGGGGGGGGGGGGGCGGGGGGGGTGGGGGGGGGTGGGGGGGGGGGGGGGGGGGGGTTTTTTTTTTTTTTTTTTTTGTTTTTTTTTTTTTTTCCTTGTTTTTTGTTTTTTTTTGTTTTTTTTTTTTTGTTTTTTGTTTTTGGGTTTTTTTTTGTTTTTTTTTTTTTCCTTTTTTGGGGGGTGTGTTGTGGTTTTGTGTGTGTGTGTGTGGCCTGTGGGGGTGGTGTGGGGTGTGTGGTTTTTTGGTTTGTTTTGTCCCTTTTTGTGTGTGTACTGTGTGTGTGGGGGGTGTGTTTTTTTTGGTTTGGGGTGTTGTGTGGGGTGTGTCCTTTTTTTTTGGGGTGGTGTCCTTTTTGTTGTGGTTTTTGTGTGTGGGGGCCGGGGGGTGTGGGGTGTGTGGGGTCCGGGGGTGTGTTGTGTTTTTGGGGGTGTCCTTTTTTGTGTGTGTGGTGTGTGGGTGGGTGGGGGTGTGTGTTGGGGTGGGGGTGTGTGTGGGGGGTTGGGGGTGTGTTGGGGTTGGGGTTCTTTTTTGGGGGTGGTCCTGGTTTGTGTGTGTGCGTGCGTAAATTTTTTTTTATGTCAATAAAAAAAGCCTTAACCCTTTGGGTTTTCAAAAAGGGGCTGATATCACTTATCGGTGTGTGGTGGGTTGTGTGGGGTGGGATTTATCTCATTTAGTTTTACATCTAGTTGTATTTTTACAAGGGGGGCCTTTTTGGAGCAAAAGTGTTGGCCCCGTCTCAATTCAACATTTTTTTTCATTTATCCTTTGTGCTTAGTGTTTGGGGGGAAACCCCCCACCCGGAGAGCAGGTCACAAACCCCGGCTAAAAACCCGGTACCCCTTCCCCTGCGGGGGGGGGAAAAAGGGGGTCGGGTTTAAGGAAAAGCCCCAAATGTTTCCCCTCCGGCCCCCGGGGGTGAACCCGGGGCCCTTTTCGGTTGTGGGGCCGGGGGTGCTAACCCCCTACACTACGGGGGGTCCCACTGTGTGTGTGTGTTTTGTGGGGTGTGTGTGTTTTGGGTGTGGTGTTTATAGTTTTTGTTGTATTTAATCTCCTTTTTTTTTTCCAAAAGGGGGTTTTTAGTATTTTTTTTTTTTTTTTTTGGCTAGTTCTTTTTTTTTTTTTTTTTTTCTTGGTTCATTTTTTTTTTCTATTTTTTTCTATCAGTTTTTTTTCTCTTCTTTCTTCTATTATTATTTTATCTTAAACATTTATTATTTTTTTTTACAGCCTTTTGTCGGGAAGTCCTTTTTATTGAATAAATTTTCCCATTTTTTTTTTCCTTTTTCCCAAAAAATTCTCATCCTTATTTTCCTGTTAATCCTGTCCTGGCAGGCGTCGGAAATGTTGAAAGTTCTCTTGAAATATAATCATAAAAAAATATATAAAGGTTCAGGATATTGAGAAAAAAATAAGTTGAAAAATTTTTACTTGAAATATTTATGTAATATAAGCGAAAGTTTGTTTTGTGGGTGTGTGTGGGGGCCGCTGTAGGTTTCCCCCCCCAGTGGCGCAAACCCCCTCTAGGCACAGGGTTTTGGGAACCAAAGGGCGACCAGTGGAAGAATTTAAAGGCCACGTTGGGGGATGAAACCGAAAAACTTTTTTTTCCCTTTTTTTTTTTTGCGAGAATTGTGAAAAAAAAAAAAAGTGAGTTGCGAGGGAATTGGGGGGAAACCTTGTGTAGGGTATTCTACATCCATGATTTCAGGAAAGTTAGAAGGGGTTATCCCGGAGAGTCTGTTTGGTGGGCCCCCAAGGCCCCCACCAATTTTTTCCGCTATAGGTCCGCTCCCCCTGGCGCAAAACCCATCATTAAAGGGCCCCGTTTTGGGACCCGGTCGACCAGGGGAAGGTTTTAAGGCCACTTTGGGGATGATCCGATCACTTTCATTTATTTTTAGTTTTAGTTTTAGAGAGAATTGTGAAAAAAAAGTGGGTTGCGAGAATTGAGGAAACCTTGATGTAGGGTGATGGGTAATGGGTGAGTGAATGGGTGGGGTGATGGGTAATGGGTGTGGGGTGATGGGTGAGTGAATGGGTGGGGTGATGGGTAATGGGTGTGGGGTGATGGGTGAGTGAATGGGTGGGGTGATGGGTAATGGGTGTGGGGTGATGGGTGAGTGAATGGGTGGGGGGTGATGGGTTGGGGGTGATGAGGTGATGGGTGAGGGACTGTGTTTGGTGGGCCGAAGTCCCACCAATAACCCTCCGCAGGAGCTAGCCAAAAAGTCCGCCCGGAGGGCGGACTTTTTGGCTAGTAATAAATAAGAAAAAAAATAGAAAAAAATAGAAATAAGGAAAAAATAGAAGTAAGTAAGAAAAGTAAAGTAAGTAAGTAAGTAATATAAGTAAGAAAGATAAGTAAAGTAAAGTAAAGTAAGTAAGTAAGTAAGTAAGCAAGCAAGTAACGTAATTAAGTAAGTAAAGTAAGTAAGTAAAGTAAAGTAAGGAAGTAAAGTAAAGTAAAGTAACTAAGTAAGTAATGTAATATAAGTAAGTAAGTAAAGTAATATAAGTAAGTAAGTAAAATAAAGTAAGTAAGTAAAGTAATATAAGTAAGTAAGTAAAATAAAGTAAGTAAGTAAGTAAAATAAGTAAGTAAGTAAAGTAAAGTAAAGTAAGGAAGTAAAGTAAAGTAAAGTAATATAAGTAAGTAATGTAATATAAGTAAGTAAGTAATGTAATATAAGTAAGTAAGTAAAATAAAGTTAGTAAGTAAAGTAAAGTAAAGTAAAGTAAAGTAAATAAATAAGTAAAGTAAAGTACGAACAAAATGTAATATAAAGGTTCAGGTTATTGAGAAAACAAATATTTAGTATGTCCGGGTGATATCATTTTCTTTCTTTCTTTCTTTTCTTCCTTCATTATTATTTCATCATTAATCTTTTTTTGTCTCCCCTTTGTATTTCTTTAATGCCACTACGTTTTTTTTTATTGTGTTAATTTATTTATTTTCTTCGGTAGAATTTATTTGTTGGTGGTAGTAGTTGTTGTAGTAGTAGTGGTGGTGGTAGCAGTAGTAGTAGTAGTAGTTGTTGTTGTTGTTGTTGTTGTTGTTGTTGTTGTAGTAGTAGTAGTGGTGGTGGTGGTAGTGTAGTAGTAGTATTAATAATTATAATAGTAGTAGTAGTAGTAGTAGTAGTAGTAGTAGTAGTGGTAGTAGTGGTAGCAGATAATGATAAGGATTATGATATAATATATTTGGACTTTAGTAAGGCATTTGACAAAGTACCACACGAGCGACTCTTAAATAAGGTTAGGGCTCATGGTATAGATGGGAAGGTTCTTCATTGGATCAGAGCTTGGCTAAGTAATAGGCAACAAAGGGTTACAATTAATGGTTCCAAATCTGAATGGGGACTGGTGACAAGTGGAGTTCCACAAGGGTCTGTTTTGGGCCCATTACTATTTTTTATTTACATCAACGACTTGGATAGTGGGATTAGCAGTGATATCAGCAAGTTTGCTGATGATACTAAGTTAGGTAGGATTATTGGATCACAGTCTGACGTAAACATATTGCAGGGAGACTTAGATAAACTTAACGAGTGGGCAGTCAGATGGCAGATGGAATTTAATATTGATAAATGTAGCGTTATGAATGTTGGTAGAAAAAACCCTGGTAATAGATACACCATAAGCAATGTATCGCTGAAAAGATCAGAAGGTGAAAAAGATCTTGGAGTGAGGGTGAGCCCAGACCTCCGACCTAGGAAACAATGTATTGAGGCCAGAAATAGAGCTAATAGAGTATTAGGATTCATTACCAGAAGTGTTAAAAGTAGAAGTGCGGAAGTTATTCTAAAGCTTTATCTGGCTCTAGTCAGGCCTCACCTAGACTATGCAGTTCAGTTTTGGTCTCCATATTACAGGATGGATATAGTGTTGTTAGAAAAAGTGCAGAGAAGGATGACCAAAATGATACAAGGGATGCGTAACTTTAGTTATGAGAGGAGATTGAAGTTATTACAATTACACTCACTCGAGAGACGCAGAGTAAGGGGCGATCTGATAGAAGTTTTTAAGTGGATAAAGGGATTTAATAAAGGAGAGGTAGGAAAAGTTCTTACGGCTTTTAACCAGGGTAGAACAAGAAGTAACGGATTCAAGCTGGAAAAGCGTAGATTTAGAAAGGAAATAGGGAAAAACTGGTTCACAAATAGGGTGGTGAATGAGTGGAATGGTCTCAGTAGACAGGTAGTTAGTGCGGAGTCATTAGGGAGCTTTAAAGGGGAGCTGGATAAGTTCATGGATGGGGATGAAAGGTGGATGTAGGTAGTGTTAGGTGACAGGAACTACCACGTGTAGGCCTCGCGGCCTCTTGTAGCTTCCTTATTTT
>JACEEZ010007485.1:62500-102500 GCA_016584305.1 Chionoecetes opilio
CGTTACAATCAAACTCTTATTTTGAGTCTAGAATTGAACTTTCTAGATACACAACCTGGAACTCTACCTAGTATTCCAGTCATTCCTAGTACTGATGTGGTCTCAGAGTCATTTCCGTGGCCTTTCAACGCTGTACCAGTTTCTAGGAAGGGAATCTAGCAAAGGTCTCGTAGCGTTATCGATTTTCCTCCCGCGCGAATGTCGTCACTTCCCTTCCTGTGTATTTCATTATCCAGCGATGGAGTACAAAGGAAATTAAGTGAGTCACCCTCCCTCCCTCCCTCCTCCTCTTCTGTTGTTACGCCACTGCAGTCTATTACGCAGTCTCACACACGTATGCAACAAAGAATAGCTGGGTTTTTTCTCTCCGTGCGTGTCATGTAGAATGAGTCAGTGTTTAGAAATAAGGTACCGTCAATAACACTATAGTCGCCACTGCACTAATGTCGCCAGGCGAATATTACGAATGTTATAACATCACTGCAGACTTGTATGTGCCACTGAAGACACGTATAGGTTACATAATACTACTGTGCATGCCTCTTCAGTGGCACATACAAATCTGTAGTTATGCTAAAATTCGTAATATATGGCGGCTGGCGACATTAGTGCAGTGGCGACTATAGTGTTGTTGACGGGTTTACAGGGGTTTATAGCTTTAGTTTATCAGGCGATATATGTATGGGTTGAGTTTTGTGTATATGTGATTTTTGATCTCTTTAAGGGTGTGTGTTCTCTTATTCCTACTTTTTGTTATGCTTTATTTGTTTTATTTGAATCATAGGCGCCAACATCTGTCATTTCGGTCATTGTGCACCTTACGTAATTGTTGATCGTTTCTGTCAATTTGGCGGTAAATCTGTTTTGCGATGTGTTCGAACTAACTTCACAAATTTTCACTTCACTAACATCTCATTTCTCCTTTAAAACTTAATATGAAAATAAAAAATATAGATATCTCGTGCGTATTAATGAAAATGAATCACAATAAAAGCATGTAATAACTTTGAAATAATAAAGATAGTCAAATTTAATTGTCATGATATCTGAAGCCAAATGTATTACTCTAGGACTGTGTTTGTTATGGTTAGAGAATAATGTCCGAAACTCTATATTCATAACTTTAGCCAATCTCAATATTGTTAAGAAACACAAAATATATACAAAAATACATGAAAAAATATACATAAGAACAAAATCAGGATATATTTTCTGTATTATTACTTGACTAGACTTGAAAATGATACACAGAATGAAACCTTGACTAATCGAAAATAGAAATAAATGGAAAAGGTAAATGAAATGATAAAATATGATAAGTAATATATTCTTTTTTATCACTTATGACCAAAGAAAATGAATGTATATAAATTTTTGTCCGAGTCGAAGCCTTGAGTGAGGCATTCGGACGCGAGGTAAACATGGCGACTCCGAAAATAACAGTCCGTGTGTCTGGCGCCGTGCTTTCTTCCCTCCTTCACGAGCAGATACGTGCCTCACGCGCTCAGGTAACACCCCGCCCGCCTGCCTGAGACCCCACCCTACCTTCCAGGCCTATAGGGAAAGTGGTAGGCCTACTGTGAGGCTGGGAAATGTGAGGTAGGGGAGTGACTGTGACGGATTTGATGAGGTGAAATTTTGTGAAGTGGCTCAAACATGTCGCAAAACAGAGACCAGAATTCGAGAAGAGACAGTTTCTTCACACTTGGCAGAGAAGCAGTGTTGATGGAGCCGCAGTGTACATTATGAATGGAAATTACGAACAAGTGCCGTAGATAACACTAAAGTCGCCAGTCACTTGCCACTGCACTAATGTCGCCAGGCACAATATATTACGAATTTTAGTATCACTACAGACCTTTATGTGCCACTGAAGACATGTAGTGTGATGTACATAATATAAACTACTGTGCGCTGGGAAATGCTCTTCCGTGGCACATAAAAGTCTAGTGATGCTAAAATTCGTAATATTGTGCCTGGCGACATTAGTGCAGTGGCAAGTGACTGGCGACTATAGTGTTATCTACGGTACAAGTTATTAAGTACAAAAATTCGTCTCAATATTATCCTGTGTGACCTACCGTAGATAAGACTGAAGTCACAAAGGCGGTATTATTCCAGATGATCACTGAACTTCCTTGGGTGGACGAAACTATTTTTTTCTGGTGAGTTTTGATGTTTTGAATTAGTCTGCTAACCGTTTCTGTCGCAATTTTTTTTCCCTTTTTTTTTCCCCCTTTTTTTTTATAAAGTTAGGTAAAGGTTAGGTCAGGTTTGGTATAGGTTATGTTAGGTAAAGGTTAGGTTAGGTTCATTTTTATTTTTTTTGTCATTTTTGAAAGAAAAAAAAAAATGATTTGCCACAGAAACGGTTACTAGCAGATTAATTAAAAACACATACAAATTCACCAGAAAAAAATAGTTTCGTCCACCAAAGGAAGTTCGGTGTTCATCTGGAAATTAACCCTAAAGTCGCCAGGACAACGGGTTTTTTTTATTTACCGCCGTGTGGTGGCGTAAATACTTACATTTCTACATCCATGATTTCAGGAAAGTTAGAAGGGGCTATCTGGAGAGTCTGTGTCATTTTTGTGTCTTCATCTGTGTCATATTATGGCTATAAATGAACAAATTACAAAAATAAAACCGATTGGCGACTTAGATAACGGGCTACAATAAGGTCGCCAGCTAGTGTTTATGTTCTGAGTGTCCTCCCGCCGTCGTCGTCGCCCAAAAAAAAAACGAGTAATGAAATTTGAAACCGTATATACTTGCAGATACAAAGCATAAAACAACGCTGAAACAGGGTAGATTATACAGTCATGATATAAACTACTGTGTATCATCTTCAGTGGCACAGACACAGCAGTAGTGATGCTATAATTCGTAATATATGGCGGCTGGCGACATTATTGCAGCTAGCGACTAAAGTGTTATCTATGGTAGGACCTAGGTCACATACGCTATTATACTGCGGCTATCTGTGCCAGTATTTTATCTTTTTTAACGATAATTTGGACATTATTAAAAACATAAGAACATAAGGAAGCTACAAGAGGCTGGGAGACCTACACGTGGTAGTTCCTGTTACTTAACACTACCTACATACAATGGCGGCTCGTGATAAAATAAAATGGAGGGACTGCAAGCTTTACACAACAGTAGGATACACAAATTTTACCTATCTCAAGTATGAGTTGTAGTTGATGTTCACGGATTTCAGGGCATGGTAGTAGTGGTTGGTGGTGGTAGAAGGTTATATTTTTTCTTCTAATTTGAATGGTATTAAACTGAGGGGGTTTTGTCCTATTTCGCACTTTAGCTTAGGGGGTTTTGTCCAAAGGGGTTTTGTCCTAGGGGGTTTTGTCCTAGGGGGGTTTTGTCTGGACCCCGGTAGGAGGGATGGTGGGGGTGGTAGTGTTGGTAGTAGAGGGGATGGCTGAGGTGGTGATGGTAGTAGTGGTGGTGGTAGAAGGGGTGGTGGGGGGGGTAGTGTTGGTAGTAGAGGGGATGGCTGAGGTGGTGATGGTAGTAGTGGTGGTGGTGAGGGTGGTAGTGTTGGTAGTAGAGGGGATGGCTGAGGTGGTGATGGTAGAACTACAGTATTACTTGAAAATAAAGTCAGTACCGCTTGATTTCAGTCTTTTCATTTAATGTCAGCTGGGATAAGTTAATGTTTTGCAAATACTTCACTGGATTTTCCATCGTCAGAGGGTAATTAAAGAAAGCACGATTTAACCACACCGTCAACACGCACTGTAAACACGAGAGGGACGAGACTTAGCTGCCTCGGCTGCAGCTCATTGTGTTCACAAGTGGCGCGGCGGTGGTGCAGACAGAATCGTACAGCAAATATGAAAGTAACTTACATTTAGGTCTGGTTTTGATGAAAATTCACTTAGTAACGTATTGAAAATAGTTAAATAACATAATCATTTTTTATTATGATATAGATATTTGTTAGTAGTGTATCAATTCTGCTGTGTCTCTAAGGGCATCATACACCTGGCAGTGAGTGTCTGGGGGTGCTGCAGCTCTGCAGCCCTATGCCACGAGCCGCCACTGCCTACATCCACCTTTCATCCCCATCCATGAAATTGTCTAGCCTGCTATTAAAACTCCCTATTGACTAAAAACTTCCTATTGACTAAAAACTCCCTATTGACTAAAAACTCCCTATTGACTAAAAACTCCCTATTGACTAAAAACTCCCTATTGACTAAAAACTCCCTATTGACTAAAAACTTCCTATTGACTAAAAACTCCCTATTGACTAAAAACTCCCTATTGACTAAAAACTCCCTATTGACTAAAAACTCCCTATTGACTAAAAACTCCCTATTGACTAAAAACTCCCTATTGACTAAAAACTCCCTATTGACTAAAAACTCCCTATTGACAAAAAACTTCCTATTGACTAAAAACTCCCTATTGACAAAAAACTTCCTATTGACTAAAAACTCCCTATTGACTAAAAAACTCCCTATTGACTAAAAACTCCCTATTGACTAAAAACTCCCTATTGACTAAAAACTCCCTATTGACTAAAAACTCCCTATTGACTAAAAACTCCCTATTGACTAAAAACTCCCTATTGACTAAAAAGCCGCAGGTTGCCGACCGCTGACCAAGGCCATCAACCGAAAACTTGGGTTGCCTGTCAGGAAGAGCATCCGGGGCGTAAAACTCATGCCACAAATGTAGATGATGAACGCCGACAATAGAAGTGGAAGCGTATCATCGACTCTCTAACCTCATAAGACATTACGGGAAAATCTGACGTTAACCCCTTGAGACCCAGAACGTAATTTCCATTGTAATTTGGGTACCATTAGATGCTTTTTAGTGAATATAAGCAATATTTTATAGCTATGACCTGTTTAGTATCCTTGTCCACTAACTAATTATGTATATATCAGTTAGTTTTCGTAATTTTATGGCTCGACAACATACAATTTTTTATAGCAAAGGAAAGATCTGGGCGTGAAGGGGTTAAACAAATATGATGACTCAACTGCCTATCTTTTTCCTCGCCTTACTCACTCCCTTGCTCTGACTCACTGACTCGTGTACTTGCAGGAAGGGTTTCTGCTGGGTCAGGTGGACAGTCACACGAGTCAACACATCAGTGACTCGCAGATCTGTAATGAGAAGACACAGACAGTCATCAGTAAGTCAGTCACCTGTGTGTGTGGGTGTGTGTGTGTGTGTGTGTGTGTGTGTGTGTGTGTGTGTGTGTGTGTGTGTGGTATTACTTAACACTACCTACCTTTCATCCCCATCCATGAAATTGTCTGCCCTCCTATTAAAACTCCCTATTGACTATTTAAAACTCCCTATTGACTATTTAAAACTCCCTATTGACTATTTAAAACCCTATTGACTTTAAAACTCCCTATTGACTTTAAAACTCCCTATTGACTATTTAAAACCCTATTGACTATTTAAAACTCCCTATTGACTATTTAAAACTCCCTATGACTTTAAAACTCCTATGACTATTTAAAACTCCCTATGACTATTTAAACTCCCTATTGACTTTAAAACTCCCTATTGACTATTTAAAACCCTATTGACTTTAAAACTCCCTATTGACTATTTAAAACCCTATTGACTTTAAAACTCCCTATTGACTATTTAAAACTCCCTATTGACTATTTAAAACTCCCTATTGACTTTAAAACTCCCTATTGACTATTTAAAACTCCCTATTGACTATTTAAAACTCCCTATTGACTTTAAAACTCCCTATTGACTATTTAAAACTCCCTATTGACTATTTAAAACTCCCTATTGACTTTAAAACTCCCTATTGACTTTAAAACTCCCTATTGACTATTTAAAACTCCCTATTGACTATTTAAAACTCCCTATTGACTATTTAAAACTCCCTATTGACTTTAAAACTCCCTATTGACTTTAAAACTCCCTATTGACTTTAAAACCCTATTGACTTTAAAACTCCCTATTGACTATTTAAAACTCCCTATTGACTATTTAAAACTCCCTATTGACTATTTAAAACTCCCTATTGACTTTAAAACTCCCTATTGACTATTTAAAACCCTATTGACTATTTAAAACTCCCTATTGACTATTTAAAACTCCCTATTGACTTTAAAACTACTTATTGACTATTTAAAACTCCTATTGACTATTTAAAACTACTATTTTTACTATTTAAAACTACTTATTGACTTTAAAACTCCCTATTGACTATTTAAAACTCCCTATTGACTATTTAAAACTACTTATTGACTATTTAAAACTCCCTATTGACTATTTAAAACTCCCTATTGACTATTTAAAACTACTTATTGACTTTAAAACTCCCTATTGACTATTTAAAACTCCCTATTGACTATTTAAAACTCCCTATTGACTATTTAAAACTACTTATTGACTATTTAAAACTCCCTATTGACTATTTAAAACTCCCTATTGACTATTTAAAACTCCCTATTGACTAAAAACTTGTATGTATGTGTATGTGTGTGTGTGTGTGTGTGTTTATATGAGTGAAAATAAAAAATAAATAAAAAGGAGGACTATTATATTAATCTATTATGACTATTATTACTATTATGTCTTATTATGTTATTTATTGTGTTCCCTCTCCCCCCTCTCCCAGCCCTCTCCTCCTTCATCCCGTGTACCCGGATAGGCACCTTCTACAATGGCACTGGCACCGTGGACCTTGACCGCCTCAGGAAGTATCTGGGAGACAACTTCAAGGTAAGCACTCTGGTAGGATTGGATGCCACTCAAAGGGATCGGATGTCACTCAAAGGGATTGGATGCCACTCAAAGGGATTGGATGCCACTCAAAGGGATTGGATGCCACTCAAAGGGATTGGATGCCACTCAAAGGGATTGGATGCCACTCAAAGGGATTGGATGCCACTCAAAGGGATCGGATGCCACTCAAAGGGATTGGATGCCACTCAAAGGGATTGGATGCCACTCAAAGGGATTGGATGCCACTCAAAGGGATTGGATGCCACTCAAAGGGATTGGATGCCACTCAAAGGGATTGGATGCCACTCAAAGGGATTGGATGCCACTCAAAGGGATTGGATGCCACTCAAAGGGATTGGATGCCACTCAAAGGGATCGGATGCCACTCAAAGGGATTGGATGCCACTCAAAGGGATTGGATGCCACTCAAAGGGATCGGATGCCACTCAAAGGGATTGGATGTCACTCAAAGGGATCGGATGCCACTCAAAGGGATTGGATGCCACTCAAAGGGATTGGATGCCACTCAAAGGGATCGGATGCCACTCAAAGGGATTGGATGCCACTCAAAGGATTGGATGCACTCAAAGGGATGGGATGTCCACTCAAAGGATCGGATGCCACTCAAAGGATCGGATGCCACTCAAGGATCGGATGTCACTCAAAGGGATTGGATGCCACTCAAAGGGATCGGATGCCACTCAAAGGGATCGGATGCCACTCAAAGGGATGGATGTCACTCAAAGGGATTGGATGCCACTCAAAGGATCGGATGCCATCAAAGGATTGGATGCCACTCAAGGATCGGATGCCACTCAAAGGGATCGGATGCCACTCAAAGGATCGGATGCCACTCAAAGGATTGGATGCCACTCAAGGGATTGGATGCCACTCAAAGGATTGGATGCCACTCAAAGGATTGGATGCCACTCAAAGGGATCGGATTTCCACTCAAAGGGATTGGATGCCACTCAAAGGGATCGGATGTCATCAAGGGATTGGATGCCACTCAAAGGATTGGGCCACTCAAGGATTGGATGCCACTCAAGGATGGATGCCACTAAGGGATGGAGCCACTCAAAGGGATTGGATGCCACTGAAAAGGATAGGATGCCACTCAAAGGGATTGGATGGTGTTTGAAAGGGATTGACTGGGAAGTTTAAACCAAGTATTTAACCCCTTCAGACCCAGATCTTTCCTTTGCTATGAAAAATTGTCTGTTGTCGAGCCATAAAATTACAAAAAGTCACTTAATCACTTCACGCACGAAAAGTTTAATAAGTTTCTCCGTCCACTGCGACATCCGTCTTATGCTCCCTAAGGGGCCCCGCGAAATGGCCAGACTGCGGCGAATAATTTTTTTATGTTATCAATTTCACCAGCGTGTATTCTTTTTTCCTGGCATTATTATATATCATTGGTTTTGCAAGAGATTATTCTGCCTTATGAAAGAAAAAAATAACAAGAAATACAAATAAATAGCGGAATTTACCGACTCCGAAAAAATATTGAGTCAAGAGAAATAAGAAATACTTACGTTCACCACTTCGTAGCTCGAAACTTCGTGAGTCAACTTTTTATGGTTTATATGCCAGTAAAAGCGGATTTTTATGAGGATTCCAACGCTACCATTATAATTTTCATATGGCCAGTATGGCCAGCTCGGGACACGTTTTAAAGGGACGACAATCCGCGCTCACAGGCTGCCTGCTGAGTGGAAACTGAGACACAAACCCTTATCATTTCACATCCACTCACACGAGAGAGTTGACAATTAGTTTATTTTATAGGTCTTGGTTGGATCTTTGACGCAGAAACATTTGACGCAATTCTGATAAATACTTTATTTTTGGCGAATTTTTAACTGTTTTTTGACGCAATTCGTGTCAAAAGCTCAGATTGCAGACGGGCCCGTTGTGACGCGATCGCGTCACCGTGCGTGAGAGGGTTAATATACCAAATTAGTTGGTGGACAAGGATATTTAACAGGTCATATCTATAAAATATTGCTTATAGTCACTAAAAATTGTCTAATGGTACCCAAATTACAATGGCAATAACGTTCTGGGCCTCAAGGGTTACAATGGATTGAGTGGGATAAGGCGGTATTCCATGGAGGGTTTATTTTTTCACCTTCTTACGACTTACATTTTTTCAAGAAAGGAATATCAAGATATTGTCAAAGGGCTATATGCAAGAATGCTCGTCAAATCCCGGCAGGTGAGATTCCCCACAGTCGTATCTCCACCGGTGGGATCTTCAAGAAATACCCGACCGGTGGATATTTGACAGTCATACCAACACAAGCGGTGGCTGCAAAAGCAGGGGTACCAACACATGCGAGTCCAAGGCGGCATCAGTATTTTGACTGTTTTACACCTATCTAATTAATTTTACTAGCCTAATTTATAATTTCTGCCATTAAAATAATAGCTTTGTTAGTGTTCGCCACTTATCTGAGGCGTTGAGGAAGAAAAAATGGGCCTGAGTGATGCTTGTGCATACATTTGAACCAGTCCCCACAAAGCAATATGGCGGACCACCTCCACCACCGCCGCTCTCCCTCGTCACCACTTATCACAGCAATATAAGGCTCCTGCACCTACTTTTACCTTAATTATGACACTTGTGCATTCACAGTGTATGAATGTCACTCTCAGTTATGTTGAAAACTGGCCTGTAATGGTCTGGGAGGAAATAGGATGGAATAAGGGCAGAGCGGCAGCAGGTGGGATGTGCATGGTGAACGCTCACCTCACTCAAACCTCCACCCGTTGCGTTGTCCTCTGTTGATTCTTGCTTACCGCGCCGCGACGCAACGGGTCGAGAAAATTTCTTGCATACGGCCCATTGTCACCTCCGTGGTGTAGTGGGCAGCGCGCCTCGCTACGAATCTGTGAGCCCTGGTTCGAATCCCAGCCAGGGCAAGTCGGCGTGCAGCCCAACCAGCTGTTCATCCTTCCTTTCGGGGATGGTTGATAAATGGGTAACTGTGGTAACCCGGGTGTCACACTAGCCCTGTGTCCTGAGGTAACGGTTCCTCACCCACCACAGGCTCAAAGGTTAATGCCACGGAGATGAGCACCGAGGCCATGCACAGGATAGCGCATACCCCAAGCTACCCCTTACAAGTGTCAAGATACCTTTTGAACTAAACTGATCCACACCCCTTTCTTTATTATCTTACTGTCTTCTTTACAGGGAGGGACAGATAGCGGGCTTATGTTACTTTTGTATTGCCCTTGGCCAGTCCTTTGTGATGTAAGCAAAAGAAAACCTGCCTACCTGTACTTTTTTTGGTTTTTGCTTGGTCAGTTCTTTGAGATGTAATGACAAATAAATAAACGCACCCATGTTTCAGTGCGTGGTAGAGGTTTTTGTTAATATTTCATTTGTTTTACTCATGGTCAGCCCTTTGAGATTAAAAATTAAAAAATAAACCCGCACCCCTGTTCCAGCGCGTGATTTTGTTACTTTTTTTGCCTCTCTCTCTCTTCCTTCGAGATATAAACAAAATAAAACCCTCACCTCCGTTTCAGCGAGTGGTCGGGCTTTTTGATATACGTATTTTTTTTCGCGGCCAGTCCTTCGAGGTGTAAAAAAAAAAAGGCAGTCCATTGATGTGTAAAAAAAAGAAAAAAAGAAAGTCCTATGAGATGTAAAAAAAAAAAATGAAACCGCCCCCCTGTTTCAGCGAGAGGGGCTTTTTTTACTTTTTTATTGCCGTTGGTAAGTCTTTCGAGATATGAGGTACGGCGCGGCAGAAGGGTACTATGCAACAAAATCAATATTCGTCAGAAAACGCAGTTAAAGATTGGGAATGTTTGGGAATGATTAGCTCAAGAACTGTTTGAGTTAGAATGAAGTGTTGTATATCAAATAAAAGCTGAGGAACTCGGCTTTTATTTGATGTAGAAAAAAAATATAATCACAAATTATTATTGGTACAGGTTGAAGTTCCCAAACTCGGCATCCCAAGACTCGGCAACACCCAAAACTCGGCTATGGTTCCGGATTTTCCAAAACACGGCAGAACACCCAAAACCCGGCGCGTAGTTGCCGGGTCGGCCGCTGGGTGCCACCACACTAGGCCGCTTGGTTTCTCCCGCCGATTTGTTTGTTGTTATTGTTCAGTGGTGTTGTGACTGTAGAGTTGTGTACACTGTTATTTTTTCCTGTGATTTTTTTCAGGTGATTTTCATGTTTTTTTTCCCCTTAATATATCTACGTTCTAAAAGTCGGAAAATTCCATTACTCGGCTCGGCGCTGGTCCCGAGGTTGCCGAGTTTGGGAACTTCAACCTGTACTGATTTTTTTTTCTTTCTATTCACCCCTCCATGCCTAGACAGCTGAGTCTTGACTTCCACTTTCATTTCCCCGCCCCTCTCCCTTCCCCTCTACCCTCCCATTGTCACTGCTGGAATAATCTATGATAATGGCGAAAGTAATGCCTAAATCCAGAGAAAGCACTCGTTGCTTTCCCGTCAAGCCCCGGCAACGGGACTGAGGAGGGAGGGAAGGGAGGCGGGGCAGTGGTGGGATCCGACGCTCTCATTGGCTCAACGCTCTGACGTCATGGAGTGCATCTGGTCTCCCATTGGCAGGTTGAGCGCGTGTGGAGACAGGTCCCTTCTGCCATGGCGCTCCCTGCCTGCACCTGTTCCAAGTAATCGAAGCAGAAAATCACTTTGTAAACAATAGGACTTTCGACCTTATGGAAATGTGGGAAGAAGGATGCTAACTCCACCATCCTGTAGAGCGGGAATTGAGATCTCTGTTGATGCAAAAATCTAATTTTTGGCCGCAGTGGCGCTTAGTACCCTTCTGCCGCGGCGCGCCTCATATAGACAATAAAAAAAAAAAATAATAATAATTGAACCCAACGCCCCCTGTTTCAGCGGGTGGTGGGGTGGTACTCTCTCTCTCTCTCTCTCTAATAACCCTGCCCCCTGTTGCAGCGTGTGGTGGGGTGGTACCGGTGTCGCGGCGGCGGGTGTGACCGAGTGTTCGTGCGCGAGGGCCATGTTCACGCCCAGCTGTCCCGGACCATGGCAGGGGGCCGCTTTGTCCTGGCCCTCCTCACACCCCTACAGCCCCACCCCACGGCCCGCGTTGGCACCCTCGGCACCTCACATAAGCTGTACATCCTGGAAAACAGGTATGGGGGGGGGGGTTATTATTATTATTGTTATTATTATTATTATTGTTGTTATTATTATTGTTGTTATTGTTATTATTATTATTATTGTTATTGTTATTATTATTATTATTATTATTATTATTATTGTTATTATTATTATTGTTATTATTATTATTATTATTGTTATTATTATTATTATTATTATTGTTATTATTATTGTTATTATTATTATTATTATTATTATTGTTATTATTATTATTATTATTATTATTTATTATGTTACTATTATTATTGTTTTCAGTTATTATTGATGTTTTTTAAGTGTTTTGTTTCTTAAAATAAAAGCTAAAAATGTGTTTGAATCCATAAAAAATATTGTTTTTATTGATATTGTGATTTTTCTCTTATTATTTATTTTCTCTCAAATTTATCTCATTATTTTCATTCATCATTTTTATTCATGTGTATTATTATTTATTCATTTTAAGTATTTTGTTGCTGTTTTGATAGACTGAAAAGATTGTTTTTGATGTGATATATCTCTTATTCTCTCTCTCTATTATCATTATTATTATTATTGTTATTATTATTGTTATTATTATTATTAATTATTATTATTGTTGTAGTTTTAGTATTTTGTTCCTATTTGAATACTATATCAATTTTTTTTTTTTTTTTACTAATGATGTGACCTCTCTCACCCCCCCCACACCCTCCCTCACCCCCCTCACCCTACACCCCCTCACACACACACACACACACCACACACACACACACACACACACACACACACACACACACACACACACACACACACACACACACACACACACACACACACACACACACACACACACACACACACCCTCACACACCCACACACACGCACACACCCTCACACACCCTCACACACACACACACACACACACACACCCTCACACACCCACACACACGCACACACCCTCAAACACACACACACACACACACAGGGGGTTGGAGGGCGTGGCGCTGGAGGTGATTAACGCGGGGGACACCTCGACGCGGGAGTACGTGCTGACCCCCCAGTACCCCGCCCTGACAGCCTCCAGGGCCGTGCAGGGGGTGCTGGCTGGCCTGGGGTAAGTGTGGGGTGTGGGGGTGGTGGCGACTACTACTTAAGGCTCACACGGACACTTTTTCCGGCATCTTTTGGTATTTTGCTACCATTTGATGCCTGATACCGGCATCTTTTGGTAGCAAATGCAGAGTCGTGCATGTTTGTTCTCTTGCCACCAGTACCGGCATCTTTGTTTACATCTGGGAGCAGCCGACGCCACGCAAGACTTAGTTTCAAATGAACTACACATTTCAGTGAAATTAAGAGAAATGACTAATCTTTGGTGGTCAAGAGAGGCTGTAGCATCTCTGTGTGATATGTTTAGGGAAAATAAGTGCTGTCTATAGGGAATATAGCTGTACATAGGGTATAGGGAAAATAAGTCTATACAGATACAGGGAGGTCCCGAAGATACGAGCAGTTAGGTTCCACCTGGCATACTCGTAAAGCAAAATCACGTATAGCAAAACATAACTAATGGTAAAATATAGGTTTGGTTCCAGGACCATCAATTAAAAAAAAAAGAAAAAAAAAAAGACATGTTTTTCAAGCTAAAAACTATAGCAAACACAACAAACACACAGCGTCTATATTACCCACACTGTACTACCTATTCTGTAGAAAAAGCATTCTGAAAGAGAAAATAGCACACAAAATAACATAACTGCACATTAATTAAACATAAAACATGCATAACAAGCAAAAAAAAAACGTAATGTAGGGGATGCCACGTGATACAAGAGAAGGTAGTGTAGTGGTCCCAAGGTTGGGGCAGCACACCTAGCTAATTACCCCTAAATGTCAGGCCGCGCCATATTCTTAATTACCCTTCAGGTCACGGCTTGCTAGGGGTGACCTGACTGGGGTCAACCAAATCCCCCTTTGTCCAGCTTGGGAGTGGTAGGGCACGCATTTTGAACTTGATAATTTTACTCATCCCAGTTTGAATGTCGTATCATTGGATTTTCGATCTCGTATATTGAAAATAGACCCTAATTTACACCTCTCGTTTCATCGGATTCTCGTATACCGAATGCTCGTATAACGGGACCTCCCTGTAAAGTCTTATATAAGTATATATAAGTATATATAAGTACACTATACCCTCGTTCTTTCTTCTTTCAAGCAAGGAGGAGTCCAGGGACGTTTTATTTGGCCTATAATCTGCCACAACACACACATTGAGGCCTCTAGCAGTCAGGCAAAGTGTTCCTGCACGATCCATTGTGTTTGTTTTGGTCGTGGGTCCCGGAAGATGCCAGTACAAGCAGAGTAGTGAAAATAGAAGATCTTGGCTACTCGGGTAGGAAGATGCTCGTAGCCGAAACGCCGTGTGACGACACGCGCACTTTTTGCCACGTCTACGGGCATCTTTTGGTGGCAAAATACCAAAAGATGCCGGAAAATATCGCTGGTGTGACACGGCCTTGCATTGTTCCCATAATCCCGTGTCCTCTTCTGCCTCTGTTTTGCAGCTTTGGTAACCAAGTCTTCTAATCAGGATCCACTGTCATCCATGCATCCACTCCCTCGTCAAATTATCACCCACTCATCCACTCACCCACTCTCACCACTCCCTCACACACCCACTCCACTCCCTCACACACCCACTCCACTCTGTCACCCGCTCACCCACTCTGTCACCCCCTCACCCACTCTGTCACCCCCTCACCCACTCTGTCACCCCCTCACCCACTCTGTCACCCGCTCACCCACTCTGTCACCCGCTCACCCACTCTGTCACCCGCTCACCCACTCTGTCACCCCCTCACCCACTGTCACCCCCTCACCCACTGTCACCCCCTCACCCACTCTGTCACCCGCTCACCCACTCTGTCACCCCCTCACCCACTCTGTCACCCCCTCACCCACTCTGTCACCCGCTCACCCACTCTATCATCCGCCAGGGGTGAGCCGGGAGTGTCTGAGATGGATGACCTACACACGGGACTCCTGGGCAAGCTGAAGGAGTTGTTACCTGTGTATGGGGAGGCACAGGTGAGGCAGGCGAGGCTAATGAGGCAGGTACACGCCCTCAGGACACTCTGCCACGCCCACAACATCAACAATGGTAAGAACTGATGTGTTTTTTTTTCAATGTTTTTTTCAGATTTTTTTTTTTTTTAAATTCAGATTTTTTTTAAAGTTTTTGTCCAGTTTTTTTTTTAGGTTTTTTCTTAGTTTTTGTCCTAGTTTTTTTTTAAAGTTTTTCTCTTAGTTTTTTCTAAAGTTTTTTTCAGAGTTTTTTTTAAAGTTTTTTTCGAAGTTTTGTTTCATTTTGTTTCTTTTTTTTTCTTCTGTTTTTTTTCAATTTTTTTTTTAGTTCTGCCACGCCCACAACATCACCAATGGTAAGGGCTGAGGGTGGTTGTTTTTTTCTTTCTTTTGTGTGTGTGTGTGTGTGTGTGTGTGTGTTTGGGTGTGTGTGTGTGTGTGTGTTTGGGTGTGTGTTTTTTTGTGTGTGTGTGTGTGTGTATGTGTGTGTGTGGGCGTGGGCGTGGGGGTTTGTATGTTTTGTTTTCTTCCTTTTTTTGTCTTAAAGTTCTCTTGTTTTATTGTAGTTTAGATGTTTTTGACAACTTTTTTTTCTTTTTCTGACTACTGTATTTGCCAAGTGTAGAGAACATTTTACACTCATTGTATGAATTAGCGATGTTTGTGTGTGTGTCAGAGGTGGGCACTTCCGCAAATGCAAATACACACAAACCTCGATTTCCCGGACCTTGATTTCCTAGATATGGGATTTGCCGGACAAAATCCGAGGTCCGGGGATATGTCAGAGTCCCGGACAATTTTTTTATTTTATTATTAATTTTTTTAAACGTTGAAATGCCTGGTCCTGTTAGTAAATTGACAAAGTTGTCCGGCGGTCCAAGCGTCTCCTGTCACCCCTGGTCAGTGTCCGCGCCTCCCGCCAGGTGGCAGCATGCTCAGCGGTCGTATTGTTTACATTTGGGCACACGACACTCACAGTTCACCTGCACAGCCTCCATTAGTCCCCTGACCCCCACTGCCCCTGGTGCAGGAACGTCTCTTGAGACTATTGAACACTTTCTGCTGCCTCCCGCCAGGTGGCAGCATGCTCAGCGGACGTAAAAGTCCGCGGCGGGGTAATTGATATTTGCGGTAATTTGATATCCGGCGGTTGCCGGACAGTAAATACTAGAGTAGGATAAACGTCCGGGGGTGGGTAATGGCATCGGACTGTTGCGATTCCCGGACTTTTGCGGTTCCCGGACCAGTGCTCCCCCCTATTAGTCCGGGAAAACGAGGTTTGTGTGTATGTCCACAAATTCCCTATTTTGAACAAGTTACCACAAAATGAAGATTTTTGAACTAAAAATCAAATGTGTTCCCATTTTTTTGAGATACCTATTATAACAATAGGTAAAACACCTCAAGCTTAACGAGCTTGAGGTGTTTTGAGCTTAACAAGCTTTTTTTCAAGAATTTTGCTCTTTCTATTTTCGGTTCCAATTTTGGTACAGTGAGTAATTAACTTTTTTCCTGATATTCTTTTTTCCTTCATATTTTTTTTCTTATACGTACATATTATACGTATATATTTATACGTGTATAAACTGTATATATATATATATATATATATATATATATAATATAATATATATATATATATATATATATATATATATATATATATATATATATATATATATATATATATATACCGTATTTGCCGGCGCATAAGACGCACCTCCGCATAAGACGCACTCCTATTTTACATAAATATTTAGAGCAAAAAAAATTAGTAGTGTTTTAAGGACATATTTATTTTTTGTAAATTTATTAAAAGTTATTAAAAAAAAAGGTTGTGTAAGGGAAAACAAATTATTTTGAGCATGTACCCAAATACAATAGTCACAGTGCAGTTAATGTGAATGAAAGATTATACTAGTTAAAATATGAAGAGAATGACAGTGTAGGGTAACCAAAATCGGTCATCATTTATTGCAGGATGCTCCACGAATTGATACTCTAATAATTTTCTATCTATGACATTTAGCTTAGATTTAAAGTTGTAAGTAGTAGTATGTCGTTGTTGCTTTTCTGGTATGTGTTTAGACTTTGTGGAGAATTTGCAGTAAAGATAATGGTATTGTTTCGGTAGTGGGCTTTCAAAAGTCCTAGGATTCTTACCTCCATTATCGTGTATCTTTCTTCATTCTGAGTATTTAGAGCCCCATTTTTAGTGGCGCAATTGAATAATAATTGCATTACATGTACTAACGAAAATCTACCGTTATTTCAACCAGAAAGTTAAGTTAGGTTAAATCAGTTTAGGTTAGGTTAGGTTAGAGGTGGGGTTTGGTTTAGTAACAGAAGATATAGAGATAAAACGAAAATTATCAATACTATGGCAGTGTGAAGCTTAGCAATGTTTGCGGGGCGGGCACCCTCCCGCTTTGTATTATGCATTACTGTTGATATTATTAGTAACGCAATTACAAATTTATGTTCAATGGTCTACTGCTCAACACAGATCACTCGAGACCCCCTTAGTAATACACCACTGGCGATTCTGCATTCTCTGCCCGACCTCTCATCAGTAATATGGCCGCATTAGACGCAGGGTGAATTTTGCATTCCCTTTATTGGAAAAAAGCTGCGTCTTATGCGCCGGCAAATACGGTATATATATATATATATATATATATATATATATATATATATATATATATATATATATATATATATATATATATATATATATATATATATATATATATATATATATATATATATACAGTAAAACCTCTCGTATTGGGACTAATTGGGCCAAGGAGTGGTCCGAGTAATGCAAGGATCCGAATAATGCAGGGATAAAATAATAATAAAAAAATAATAAAAAAAAAAATCTAGGTGAATATAGAACATTTCTAAGTCATGCAAATATTAATAAACATAAGATAAATCTTGTAAATAAATAAATCTACAGTAAAAATACACACTACAGTACTGCACAGGAGCAGTGTACAGTACTATCAGTCCCACGTCTGGCAGCGGCAGCCGCCAGCAGTATCAGGATGGCGGAGATTTCCTCCTCCTTCTTGGTGTTGTCTGTAGGGGTGCGAGGACCCCTTGAGGAGCCCTATGATCCCTGGTGATATCCTATGATGCTATCACAGGCATGGTAGCTGACCTGTCTTCTTCAGGAAGGCACAGGTGAGGCGGATGACAGCGTGTTGTCCTGAGAGGTAGGCAGGGCGCCAGGCGGGGCAGGTGGCGCGCCAGCAGGGTGTGCAGGGTTTTACGTCATTACTAGTTATTATACATGGTAGTGATTATGGTGAGCTGTTATATACACGCGTTATTATTTAGGTCAGTGTAGTACCGCGTGTCACCTTAAATAAGGGATATTTAAAGGTGTTGAGGTGGCGGGGCAGCCAGTGACGGGGAAACATTCTTGCCGCGGCCACCCCGTAACACTAACGGAAAAAGTGTCCGTGTGACACGACCTTTAAAGGCCGTGTCAAACGTCTTGTTGACTCGTGATTGGTCGATAAGTTTTAGAAACAGTTTGTCATTGGCTGGTGACTGATGACAAGTTTGATGACGTCATTACTCGTCCAAGCCAGTCAGGGCCTTCCTACCTGTTAACTACCTAACGAGGGAGGCTTGTTGGATACGGTAGTAAGGGCAGGTAGTATCTAGCCGGTGGGTGAGCGGGTGGTAGCTGGAGATACGACCTCCGTTGCTGGATGGCTCAATGGCCTCAGATCACTCGCCAATACAACATTTGGACACAACAAAGAAACCACAATTGCAGTATACAAAGTATATGCTCAGTGATGGATCATAAATGCTCTGCCTGGCTGCCTGGGCCTCTAACCTCACTCACTCACATCATCACACCCTACCTACCCCTACCCCCCACCCACCCACCAAAAAAAAGAAGAAAAAAAAAGGAGGAGGAGGTCCGAATAATGTCAAAGTCCGAATAATGAAGGTCCGAATACGAGAGGGTTTACTGTATCTGTATATATATATATATATATATATATATATATATATATATCATAACTGATTTAGTAAATATTATATAAATTTACTACCACAAAGTGCTGTACCTTTATTTTGGCACTATATGCAGAGAAAATATCACATAATTGGTTTGCGGATTTGCGGAAGTGTGAACTTCAAGAAATGTTTGGATTTGCAGTTGCGGAACGTAAGAATTGGGATTTGCGGATTTGCGTTTGCGGATGTGAATTTTCGTTTGCGGTGCCCAGCTCTTGTGTGTACCTGTGTGTGTGTGTGTGTGTACCTATGTGTGTGTGTGTCCACCCATGTGTGTGTGTGTATGTCCACCTATGTGTGTGTGTCCCCCTATGTGTGTGTGTCTACCTATGAGTGTGTGTGTATGTCCACCTATGTGTGTGTGTGTGTGTCCCCCTATGTGTGTGTGTCTACCTATGAGTGTGTGTGTATGTCCACCTATATATGTGTGTAAGTTTTTTTGTTGTGTGTGTATCTGTGTGTGTACATGTGTGTGTGTCTGTGTGTACATGTGTTCTGATATTTCCTCTTCCTTCAGATTTTTGTCCAGTGGAGGAGAAGGAGGAGGAAAAAGAGGAGGAGGAAAAAGAGAAGGAGGAAAAAAAGGAGGAGGAAAAGGGAAGAAAGAAGAGAGTGACCGAGAAAGCAGACCCTGATTTAATGGACTTCCAGGAGGAGGAGGAGGTAGTGAAGGCAGGACAGGAGGAGGGGAAGATGGAGGAGGAGGAGGAGGAAGACGTCACTTTAATGGAGCTAGTTAAAGAAAAAACTGTTCCCTCCTCTCCTTACTCCTCCTCTTCCTCCCCCTCCACACCAAAGCAAGGAGGAAGAAGAGGAAGAGGAGGCACAAGAGGAAGAGGAAGAGGAACAAGCCCAGACCTCTTCAATTTTGTGAACGTGGAGATGGAAAAGTTACAAGACGAACCGAGCAGATCGTCTCCCGTTAGATCATCTCCCAGGTCATCTCCCGCCAGGTCATCTCCATCCCGGATCAGGCAGAGGTCACTAGAACCCTCCTCCCCCACCATAAGTACAGGAAGGGGGCGGGGGGGCAAGGGGGGGTCGGGGAGGGGGCATTTAGGGGGGGTATGTCAGAATCTGTCCTCGTCTCGCCATAGTCGGAGCTTGTCGCCTAAGACTTTCTCCCCTTCCTCCCCTAATGCTAAGTCAGGGAGGGGGAGAGGGAGGGGAGGGGAGAGAGGAGGGAGGGGGGGGAAGAGGGGTAGTTAAGATTTTGGAGTGAGGGAGAGGGGTTTCTCTCGATTTTTTTCTCTCCCTCTCTCTCTCATATTCTTTTTTAGGGCAGGGTCGATTTTATTCCTCCTTTTATTTTATAGTTTTAGGAAGGAAGGAAGTTACTAAGGTTATTAAGTTAAGGTTATTCTTGTACTTCAATATGATTATGCAAATATTAGATACACGGTAACATCTTCAACATACAATACAGCCCACAAGTGTGTACTCAGATTAACCCCTTCACGCCCAGATCTTCCCTTCATTAACCCTTCACGCCCAGATCTTCCCTTCATTAACCCTTCACGCCCAGATCTTCCCTTCATTAACCCTTCACGCCCAGATCTTCCCTTCATTAACCCTTCACGCCCAGATCTTCCCTTCATTAACCCTTCACGCCCAGATCTTCCCTTCATTAACCCCTTCACGCCCAGATCTTTCCTTGGCTATATCAAATCGTCTGTTGTCAGCCATAAAATTACGAAAAGTCACTAAATATACCAAATTAGTTAGTGGACAAGGATACTAAACAGGTCATCTATAAAATATTGCTTATAGTCACAATAAATCGTCTAATGGTACCCAAATTACAATGGAGATTACGTTCTGGGCCTCAAGGGGTTAAGAAGGTTAAATCACAGAACAGTCACACACAAGTAGGTTGTCATGTAGAAGTCAGAACATCGTAAAATGATGACGAGAGAGAAAGTAATATATTTATTTTATTTTACGTTCTTTATAGACTTGTCATTTCCTTTACATTGATATTTTGTATATGTGCCTTAGAGAGAGGGAGGGAGAGAGAGAGAGAGAGATAGAGAGAGAGAGAGAGAGAGAGAGAGAGAGAGAGAGAGAGAGAGAGATTGACTAATTATAACCAAAACACATCATTATTCCTTAGTAGTTAGAATAGAACACTTCATATCATAATGTAAATATTAAACTATGTACAGTAAAACCCTTATGACTGGGCACGATAGGCTCTGGCCCTGGCCCCGTTATTCACTAGGCCGAATTATGCAAGTGCCCTCCTCTGATAGGGGTAAAAAAAAATAAAAAAAAATTATAAAGGCTTAAAACTTGAAATGCTTAAAACTTGAAATGCTTAAAACTTGAAATGCTTAAAACTTGAAATCCTTAAAACTTGAAATGCTTAAAACTTGAAATACTTAAAACTTGAAATGCTTAAAACTTGAAATGCTTAAAATTTGAAATGCTTAAAACTTGAAATGCTTAAAATTTGAAATGCTTGAAAATTGAAATACTTAAAACTTGAAATACTTAAAACTTGAAATGCTTAAAACTTGAAATACTTAAAACTTGAAATGCTTAAAACTTGAAATGCTTAAAACTTGAAATACTTAAAACTTGAAATGCTTAAAACTTGAAATGCTTAAAATTTGAAATGCTTAAAACTTTAAATCCTTATAACTTGAAATGCTTAAAACTTGAAATGCTTGAAACTTGAAATCCTTATAACTTGAAATCCTTATAACTTGAAATCCTTATAACTTGAAATGCTTATAACTTGAAATACTTAAAACTTGAAATGATTAAAACTTGAAATGCTTAAGACTTGAAATGCTTAAAACTTGAAATGCTTAAAACTTGAAATCCTTATAACTTGAAATCCTTATAACTTGAAATGCTTAAAACTTGAAATACTTAAAACTTGAAATGCTTAAAACTTGAAATACTTAAAACTTGAAATGCTTAAAACTTGAAATCCTTAAAACTTGAAATACTTATAACTTGAAATCCTTATAACTTGAAATCCTTATAACTTGAAATGCTTAAAACTTGAAATGCTTAAAACTTGAAATGCTTAAAACTTGAAATGCTTATAACTTGAAATGCTTAAAACTTGAAATGCTTAAAACTTGAAATGCTTAAAACTTAAAATGCTTAAAACTTGAAATACTTAAAACTTGAAATACCTAAAACTTGAAATACTTATAACTTGAAACATAACTTGAAATATTTATAACTTGAAATACTTAGAATATATACAAATACAGAACGTGTAAAAGAAATCTGAAACAAAACTAAAAAATGCTACATAAAAACGCTCCATTGACCGAATCTGATAAGGATTTACTGCAGACTACATTATCAATTATATAGCGAAATGAGGTCAGGTTTTGATATGTATTAGCCTTTGTATCATTATTATTGTTGTTATATTGGTGCCTAACTACCTAACAGTGTGGTCATTCAACTTAAAACTCCTTAAAGCCATCACGATATTGTGTTCTTAGTATTAACGTATTAGTGGTTCTTTGTATTTATCTCTTCTTTATTTTGTTCAATTTTGTTTTTATTCATGCAATTTATTCCACATTATAACTTTTCTTTTATATTCCTGCATTTTATTCCACATTCTAAGTTTTTTTTATATTCCTGCGTCTATTCCACATTCTAACTTTTCTTCTTCTATTCCTGCGTCTATTCCACATTCTAAGTTCTTTTTATATTCCTGTATTTTATTCCACATTCTAAGTTCTTTTTATATTCCTGCATTTTATTCCACATTCTAACTTTTTTTATATTCCTGCATCTATTCCACATTCTAACTTTTTTTATATTCCTGCATCTATTCCACATTCTAACTTTTCTCCTATTCCTGCGTCTATTCCACATTCTAACTTTTTTTATATTCCTGCATTTTATTCCACATTCTAACTTTTTTTATATTCCTGCATTTTATTCCACATTCTAACTTTTTTTATATTCCTGCATTTTATTCCACATTCTAACTTTTTTTATATTCCTGCATTTTATTCCACATTCTAACTTTTTTTATATTCCTGCATTTTATTCCACATTCTAACTTTTTTTATATTCCTGCATTTTATTCCACATTCTAACTTTTTTTATATTCCTGCGTCTATTCCACATTCTAACTTTTTTATATTCCTGCGTCTATTCCACATTCTAACTTTTTCTTTTTATATTCCTGCGTCTATTCCACATTCTAACTTTTCTTTTTATATTCCTGCATTTTTTCAACATTCTAATTCTTTTATCTTTTTTCACCACTTACGCCTAGGCCATACCAACCTCACACACTCCTATCTCATGTCACGCTCCTCCCCAACCCTCTGCACACCTTGTCAAGCTCCTCTCACTGTCCAACATCTCCTAATATCCTGCCCCCATCTTACTACTGCCCGTTCCAGTTCCTTCCCTCATTTGTCCTCCCTTTCCCGACCTCCCTGTCTTGCGGACATTCTCCCGGAATCCCCCTCCTTCTCCCTGGACAATTTAACCTCCTTCCTCCAACAAATCCACATCCTACATCTGATCTAACCATCCTGCTGTCACATTCCGTTCTTTCCCCTTCCCTCACCGTTTCACTATTTTTCTTTAACCCTGACCCTTGATATGCATAGCCATAGTGCCATATGACCTCTGATGGCTGGCACATTCACCTTTTTAGGCATTACATCAATCAATAAGGGCCACCCAAGCAAGGCACAGGTGTACACGGGCAGGTGACGGCGGCAACAGCGCTAGAACCTGTAATCATTTTTCCAACTGACTGTTAGTGCATTCAGATTTTATACGAGGAAGGAAATTTCGGGGGGGGCATTGCTTCCCCCCCCCCCCCCGGTGCGCCTCTGCTCGAATGCATGCTAAGTAAGGGAGGGTATGTATCGTTTTCCTATTTCCTGGTCATGTCATTAACAGACATAGAGGATTATGAAAGAAGAGGAAGGAAGACTTAAAAGATATCAAAGTTATTTCTTTTCTGTAGTTGGTACTTGCAAAGTGTCTAGATAGGATGAAAATCTTATCTTATTTCTTTTCTTTTCTTCTGTTTCTTCCTTCTCTTCCTGTGTTCCTTCCTCCTTCTTTACCTCTTCCTTCTCTTCTTCCTCCTCCTCCTCTTCCTCCTTCCCCTTAAATTCTTGAACAACCTGGAATATATAAGATCATTATGAGTTATTTCTTCCTTCCTTCCTTCCTTCCTTCCTTCCTTCCTTCCTTCCTTCCTTCCTTCCTTCCTTCCTTCCTTCCTCCTCAAAAACACAATTATTATAGCAAGAACAAGAAAATAGGAGATATAGGGAAGAAAAAATGAAGGAAGAGGAGGGAGAGGAGGAAGAGGAGGAGGAGGAGGAGGAGGAGGAAGAAGAGGAAGAGGAGGAGGAGGAGGATAGAGAAAGGAAGACAGGAATGGAAACTCAGAAAAAGGATAAAACAAAAAGAAGAGGAGGAGGAGGAAGAGGAAGAGGAGGAGGAGGAGGAGGACTTGCACTGATTTGTAACTTTAATAAATGGACACTTTTATTCAGTTCAATTATTGTTATTAATTTGTATTATTGTCTAAGAAGTTTTTATGTAGAGAATGATACAGCCAGACATGTGTTAGAAGTGACTATTGCTCTTATTATTATTATTAACATCATCATTATTGTTATTGTTATTGTTATTATATTGTAGTTTTATTTCTCTGTGTTTGCGTTGACTATCCGATGTGTTTTACCGTAGATAACAGTGAAGTCGCCAGTTCTACGTTTCTTTGTTATGTAAAGACGTGTGGTGGCGTTAATACTTACATTTGTACATCCATGATTTCAGGACAGTTAGAAGGGTCTATCTGGAGAGTCTGTGTCATTTTGTGTCTTCATCTGTGTCATATTAGGGCTATAAATGAACAAATTACAAAAATAAAACCGAGTGGCGACCTCACTATACCTACTACAGTAAAGTCGCCAGCTAGTATTTTAACCCAACAGTTGAGTCGCCAGTCTGGGGAATTCAGGGAAATTAGAGGTAAAGTAAAACAAGTCTCTATATATATTAGCTGCAGAAGATGCTTGGATATATAAAAATTCCTCTGCCAATGTGAAAATAAATTCTATTCAAGTTTGAAAGATCTGGCAAGTCTGTGTCATGCCGCCCGAAAGGCTACTGTTTACTGTGTCATCGCGCGAAGAAAAACGTGAGAAGCAAAATCCGCAACAGTTATATTTGCAGATACAAAGCATAAAACAATGCTGAAACAGGGTAGATTATACAGTCATGATATAAACTACTGTGTATCATCTTCAGTGGCACATAAAAATCAGTAGTGATGCTATAATTCGTAATATTTGGCGCCTGGCGACTTCACTGCAGGTGGCGACTTCACTGTTATCTACGGTAGACGAAGGCATTATGTCTGAAAATATATTATCATTATTATTATATTCATTGATATTCATTAACTCATTCAAAACAAAGTATACGTAGAATGATGAATAACTATACATGCCTCGGTAACATGAATAATCAGAATGACTACTCACTCTTAACCCCTTCACGCCCAGATCTTCCCTTCATTAACCCCTTCACGCCCAGATCTTCCCTTTATTAACCCCTTCACGCCCAGATCTTCCCTTCATTAACCCCTTCACGCCCAGATCTTTCCTTCATTAACCCCTTCACGCCCAGATCTTCCCTTCATTAACCCCTTCACGCCCAGATCTTTCCTTTGCTATATAAAAATTGTCTGTTGTCGAGCCATAAAATTACGAAAAGTCACTGAATATACCAAATTTGTTAGTGGACAAGGATACTAAACAGGTCATAGCTATAAAATATTGCTTATAGTCACTAAAAATTGTCTAATAGTACCCAAATTACAATGGAAATTACGTTCTGGGTCTCAAGGGGTTAGTTAAATATATATATCTTTCTCAGTTGCGATTATACTTATGTCGACATTTCCCTATGTTATGTAGAAGTATTACGACATTTAATTCTGTACGACTCACAAATGAGGCACTTATTCCAGAAAGTTGATAAGCGCCATCAATAAAAAAACTTAGAAAAGGGCTTCAAAATGTTTCAATGTTCAAAATGTCATATCTTTTGAACACTGAAACATTTTGAAGCAATTTTCTCAGTTTTTTTATTTGTGGCTTATCGACTTTCTGAAATAAGCGCCTCATAAAGTCTCTATCACCCCCTATTTCTCTATCTTCAACTCTTCTATCTATCCTTCCTTCCTTCCCTCCATGGCTCTCAAAGTGTCTCCAGTAGCAGTGTAGAAAGGTATCTCCCTCTGCTCTCTCTATCTTCCTTCCTTCCTTCCTTCCCTCCATGGCTCTTAAAGTGTCTCCAGTAGCAGTGTAGAAAGTTATCTCCCTCTCCTCTCTCTATCGTCTTCTATCTTCCTTCCTTCCCTCCATGGCTCTCAAAGTGTCTCCAGTAGCAGTGTAGAAAGTTATCTCCCTCTCCTCTCTCTATCTTCCTTCCTTCCTTCCTTCCCTCCATGGCTCTCAAAGTGTCTCCAGTAGCAGTGTAGAAAGTTATCTCACCTCTCTCTCTATCTCCTCTTCCTTCTTCCTCCCTCCATGGCTCCAAAAGTGTCTCCAGTAGCAGTGTAGAAAGTATCTCCCTCTCTATCTATCTCTATCGTCAACTCTTCTATCTTCCTTCCTTCCTCCATGGCTCCAAAGTTGTCTCCAGTAGCAGTGTAGAAAGTTATCTCCTCTGCTCTCTCTATCTTCTCTTCTTCCTTCCTTCCCTCCATGGCTCCAAAAGTGTCTCCAGTAGCAGTGTAGAAAGTATCTCCCTCTCTATCTATCTCTATCGTCAACTCTTCTATCTTCCTTCCTTCCCTCCATGGCTCAAAGTTTGTCTCCATAGCAGTGTAGAAAGTTATCTCCCTCTCCTCTCTCTATCGTCTTCTATCTTCCTTCCTTCCCTCCATGGCTCTCAAAGTGTCTCCAGTAGCAGTGTAGAAAGTTATCTCCTCTCCTCTCTCTATCTTCCTTCCTTCCTTCCTTCCCTCCATGGCTCTCAAAGTGTCTCCAGTAGCAGTGTAGAAAGTTATCTCCCTCTGCTCTCTCTATCTTCCTCTTCCTTCCTTCCTTCCCTCCATGGCTCCAAAAGTGTCTCCAGTAGCAGTGTAGAAAGTATCTCCCTCTCTATCTATCTCTATCGTCAACTCTTCTATCTTCCTTCCTTCCCTCCATGGCTCCAAAGTTGTCTCCAGTAGCAGTGTAGAAAGTTATCTCCCTCTGCTCTCTCTATCTTCCTCTTCCTTCCTTCCTTCTCTCCATGACTCTTAAAGTGTCTCCAGTAGCAGTGTAGAAAGGTATCTCCCTCTCCTCTCTCTATCTTCCTTCTATCTTCCTTCCTTCCCTCCATGGCTTTTAAAGTGTCTCCAGTAGCAGTGTAGAAAGTATCTCACTCTCTATCTATCTCAATCTTCAACTCTTCTATCTTCCTTCCTTCTCTCCATGACTCTTAAAGTTGTCTCCAGTAGCAGTGTAGAAAGTTATCTCTCTCTGCTCTCTCCATCTTCCTCTTCCTTCCTTCCTTCCTTCCTTCCTTCCTTCCTTCCCTCCATGACTCTTAAAGTGTCTCCAGTAGCAGTGTAGAAAGTTATCTCTCTGCTCTCTCTATCTTCCTTCTATCTTCCTTCCTTCCCTCCATGGCTTTTAAAGTGTCTCCAGTAGCAGTGTAGAAAGTTATCTCCCTCTCCTCTCTCTATCTTCCTTCCTTCCTTCCTTCTTCAGTACAGTTGTGGGTCGGGAGTCAGGCCTTTTTCATCGGCACTCCTTGACGTGTTTCTTCTTGCTGTCTGGGTCTTTAATTAGTTGTCTTCTCTTATTCTATCTTATTAGTTTCTTTCTTTTTCTTTCTTCTTATTTTCTCTGGTCATCCAAAAACTGTTGATTGTTCTTTTTACTTCTTCCACATTCCCATCTGCAAACAAATACTCCCCCACTATATCCTCTTCCTCCTCTAGGTAAGGTTGTTGTAGCCTCTTCCTCCTCTAGGTAAGGTTGTTGTAGCCTCTTCCTCCTCTAGGTAAGGTTGTTGTAGCCTCTTCCTCCTCTAGGTAAGGTTGTTGTAGCCTCTTCCTCCTCTAGGTAAGGTTGTTGTAGCCTCTTCCTCCTCTAAGTAAGGTTGTTGTTGTAGCCTCTTCCTCTTCTAGGTAAGGTTGTTGTAGCCTCTTCCTCCTCTAGGTAAGGTTGTTGTAGCCTCTTCCTCCTCTAGGTAAGGTTGTTGTAGCCTCTTCCTCCTCTAGGTAAGGTTGTTGTAGCCTCTTCCTCCTCTAGGTAAGGTTGTTGTAGCCTCTTCCTCCTCTAGGTAAGGTTGTTGTAGCCTCTTCCTCCTCTAGGTAAGGTTGTTGTAGCCTCATACTTTTCTTCTTTCCTTCCTTCCTTCTATGACTTATCTTCACTAAATCTGTCCCTGTCTTCCACTGTATATATATTTTTGTCCTCATTTCTCTAACATTCCAGCTTCTGACAATTCATACAATCCGTCTTACCAATCATTCCTATTTACACCCATGACACAATTCCTATTTACACCCATGACGCAATTCCTATTTACACCCATGACAATTCCTATTTACACCCATGACACAATTCCTATTTACACCCATGACACAATTCCTATTTACACCCATGACAATTCCTATTTACACCCATGACGCAATTCCTATTTACACCCATGACAATTCCTATTTACACCCATGACACAATTCCTATTTACACCCATGACACAATTCCTATTTACACCCATGAGACAATTCCTATTTACACCCATGACACAATTCCTATTTACACCCATGACACAATTCCTATTTACACCCATGACACAATTCCTATTTACACCCATGACGCAATTCCTATTTACACCCATGACACAATTCCTATTTACACCCATGACGCAATTCCTATTTACACCCATGACACAATTCCTATTTACACCCATGACACAATTCCTATTTACACCCATGACACAATTTCGGGTCTAATATTTCCTTTACTAAACTGATCGTGTCTCCTTTTTAACCCCTTCACACCCAGAACTTTCCTTTGCTATATAAAATCGTCTGTTAACCATAAAATTACGAAAAGTAACTAAATATACCAAATTAACTAGTGGACAAGGATACTATAAACAGGTCATATCTATAAAATACTGCTTATATGCATTAAAATCGTCTAATGGTACCCAAAATACAATGGATATTAGATTCTGGGTCTCAAGGCGTTAAATCCATGACACAATTTCTGGTTAATATTTCCTTTACTAAACTGAGTGTCTCTGTTTTAAATCCAAGACACAATTTCTACTCTAGTATATTTCCTATGATAATTACTACCGTAGATAACACTATAGTCGCCAGTCACTTGCCACTGCACTAATGTCGCCAGGCACAATATATTACGAATTATAGCATCACTACTGATTTGTATGTGCCACTGAAGATGATACACAATAGTTTATATTATGTACATCACACTACATGTCTTCAGTGGCACATAAAAGTCTGTAGGGATGCTAAAATTTGTAATATATTGTGCCTGGCGACATTAGTGCAGTGGCAAGTGACTGGCGACTATAGTGTTATCTACGGTAGCACGGTTAACGCCTCCTTATCTCCCTTAGTCATATTTCAACAAGTATAGATGATAGGAGAGTTAAAGACTATTTGTGTGTTTATATATTGGCTATACTTAACCTTCAACAATCCCTAAGTTACCCTCTCTGATGTTCCTTATTTATTTATACTCAAAAATAACATGAAGATATACACCTTTTCACTCTCAAATTTTAACAACTGAACTTCAAATTAAAACAACTGAACTTCAAATTAAAACAACTGAAATTCAAATTAAAACAACTGAACTTCAAATTAAAACAACTGAATTTCAAATTAAAACAACTGAACTTCAAATTAAAACAACAACTTCAAATTATACAACTGAACTTCAAATTAAAACAACTGAATTTCAAATTAAAACAACTGAACTTCAAATTGAAACAACTGAACTTCAAATTAAAACAACTGAACTTCAAATTTAAACAACTGAACTTCAAATTAAAACAACTGAACTTCAAATTTAAACAACTGAACTTCAAATTAAAACAACTGAACTTCAAATTAAAACAACTGAACTTCAAATTAAAACAACTGAACTTCAAATTAAAACAACTGAACTTCAAATTAAAACAACTGAACTTCAAATTTAAACAACTGAACTTCAAATTTAAACAACTGAACTTCAAATTAAAACAACTGAACTTCAAATCTAAACAACTGAACTTCAAATTTAAACAACTGAACTTCAAATTAAAACAACTGAACTTCAAATTAAAACAACTGAACTTCAAATTTAAACAACTGAACTTCAAATTTAAACAACTGAACTTCAAATTAAAACAACTGAACTTCAAATTTAAACAACTGAACTTCAAATTAAAACAACAACTTCAAATTAAAACAATTGAACTTCAAATTTAAACAACTGAACTTCAAATTAAAACAACTGAACTTCAATTTAAAACAACTGAACTTCAAATTAAAACAACTGAACTTCAAAGTAAAACAACTTAATTTCAAATTAAAACAACTGAACTTCAAATTAAAACAACTGAACTTCAAATTAAAACAACTGAATTTCAAATTAAAACAACTGAACTTCAAATTAAAACAACAACTTCAAACTAAAACAACTGAACTTCAAATTAAAACAACTGAACTTCAAATCAAAACTACTGAAATTCAAATCAAAACAACTGAACTTCAAATTAAAACAACTGAACTTCAAATTAAAACAACTGAAATTCAAATCAAAACAACTGAATTACAAAATAAAAAAACAACTTCAAATCAAAACAACTGAACTTCAAATTAAAACAACAACTTCAAATTAAAACAACTTCAAATCAAAACAACTGAACTTCAAATTAAAACAACTGAATTACAAATTAAAACAACTGAATTACAAATCAAAACAACTGAATTACAAATCAAAACAACTGAACTTCAAATCAAAACAACTGAACTTCAAATTAAAACAACTGAATTACAAATCAAAACTACTGAAATTCAAATCAAAACAACTGAACTTCAAATCAAAACAACTGAAATTCAAATCAAAACAACTGAACTTCAAATTAAAACAACTGAATTTCAAATCAAAACTACTGAATTTCAAATTAAAACAACTGAACTTCAAATTAAAACAACTGAACTGTTTTAATTTGAGAGTGAAAAGGGTTAGTAGTGTCAGGAAATGATACAATGTAGATTTAGGAAAGTATGATTATGGAGACGCCTTCCCTTTGTTCCTAGAATGGTTTATATATTTGTAATTACATCTAATAAAAATGAAACTTTTGATTGAGTTGAAATGACATCCAAGAAGAGAATTCTATGAAGGAAATATTACAGAATGTTGAGAGACAGTGGTTATATCTACAGACACGCGTTCTTTACCCATTGGAAGGCCAGGTTATATCAATGTAGTACTTGTATTTATCAGTATTATGTAATATGTATATATATTATTTACTTGTTTTTATGTAGCCTATACTTGTTTATTTAGTCATCTTAAAGAAAACCGCAAAGTGACTTATAACAGTAGGGAAGAAAACAAGGTAAAGAGAATTAATAATGTGGGATAAGAGTAACGCGCGTAGTGAGCGTCTTGAAACATTGGTCCCGCCAAGAGATATTTACATTTGTACAGGATAATTTACAATTTATTTATGAGTATAATGAATGTAAGAATATAAGAATACAAACAAAATGCAATTTGAAAAAGATGCACTTCGAATAAAACAAATAAAACAAAAACTAATAAAACTTCGAATAAATACGATAAACTACCTACCGTAGATAACAGTGAAGTCGCCAGTTCTAACGCTTCTTTGTTATTTACAGACGTGTGGTGGCGTTAATACTTACATTTCTACATCCATGATTTCAGGAAAGTTAGAAGGGGCTATCTGGAAAGTCTGTGTCATTTTGTGTCTTATTCTGTGTCATATTAGGGCTATAAATGAACAAATTACAAAAATAAAACAGAGTGGCGACCTCACTATACCTACTACAGTAAAGTCGCCAGCTAGTATTTTAACCCAACAGTTGAGTCGCCACTCTGGGGAATTCAGGGAAATTAGAGGTAAAGTAAAACAAGTCTCTATATATATTAGCTGCAGAAGATGCTTGGATATATAAAATTCTCTGCTAACGTGAAAATAAATTCTATTCAAGTTTGAAAGATTTGGCAAGTCTTGTGTCCTGTCGCCCGAAAGGCTACTGTTTACTGTCTGTCATCGCGCGAAGAAAAACGTGAGAAGCAAAATGCGCAAGAGTTATATTTGCAGATACAAAGCATAAAACAACGCTGAAACAGGGTAGATTATACAGTCATGATATAAACTATGGTGTAACATCTTCAGTGGCACATAAAAATCATAGTGATGCTATAATTCGTAATATTTGGCGCCTGGCGACTTCACTGCAGGTGGCGACTTCACTGTTATCTACGTACTCGAAGTCGCACGTCAACAATGGCAGTTCGAGAATCCCGAAGCATCGTTGTAGCCGCTTAGTAGCAGTGTGAGTGGTGACGATGAGCGAAGAGTAAACTATTAAACAGAAACATCTTTTGCTCGCTTAAGGTAAAGTTGGGTGCATACGCTATGCTGCGGGTGGCCTCGAGGCTCATCTCCGTGGCATATTAGCCTTTGAGCCTGTGGTGGGTGACAACCCGCTACCCCGGGACACAGGGCTAGTGTGACATCCGGGTTACCACAGTTACCTTCCCCTAGTTTCTCCAGGTACCCATTTATCAACCCCGAAAAGGGGGGTGAACAGCTGGATGGGCTGCACGCCGACTGTCCTGGCCCGGATTCGAACCAGGGCCTGCAGATTAGTAGCTGGGCGCGCTAGCCATTACACCACGGAGGCGACAGTTGAAGGCAAGTTTCGATATATTTAAAATTTTCTTTATCTGAAAAAAAAACTGATCAAAGACCGAAAGAAAAATTAGTTACAAAATGTCGAGATGTTGTAATAGCTGCATGTCTAATCTTTGTGCTGATTGAAAGCAAGTTTATGTATAATTATGATATTAGTGAGTCTAAACAATCACAAAATACAGTAAACGCATCACGAAATAAAAAAATGATAACAAATAAATAAAGGCAGTTTTAAGTTCAAGATTCAGATCGAGCTCAGTATCCAACATGGCGTCGGTTCGGCGGGTTGTGTTGTCATCGTGCTGAGCGAAGACCCTTAAATACCGTGAATGGTGACGTGTAGGGCATCGTGAGTGGTTGTTAGCGGCGCGTGAAGACTAAGGGCCATGGCGGAGATAATGGAGGTGCCCGTGCAGGATGTAAAGCGGCCAGAAGACGTGGTGAAATAGCCATGGCGGACAACCTCAAGTTCGCGGTGTTGATAGGGCTGATCCAGGTCGGTCAGGTGTCCAACAAGGAGGTGGTCAACACGGTGCTCCAGCTGGTGAGTGTGACCTGACCTGACCTTGTACTGGGGGGGCGGGGCGGGGGGGGGGGGGCGGTGGGGGGGGGCAGGCTGTATACGTAATCTGTCACCCCGGTGTTTGGTTCATTATTTCGGTATTATTTTACACTAGGACCGAAATTGCCTACATAATTGGGAGTTTGGTTTCTGTTTACCTTATTGAATTCTAGGAAACATTCTCTCTATGAACTTCCGTGGCAAATCATTACTTTTGGAGATAATGACATGTTGTTTATAGGGAGGCGAGAGACGAGTGTTTACGTCCGCCACACTCTTCTTCCTCTTGTGACCTGCATCGCCTCTGTTCTTGCCTTGCCGCGGACACTTTTTAATATAGATTTGGCTTTAGTTAGGAGGTTAAAGCGTGGGAATAGGTTAGGTTAGGTTAGATTAGTGAGTCTAAAGGTGGGGTTAGGTTAGTTTAATTCTCATATCTCCTATACACTCCTTCCTATTAAAAGCATCTTATATCTCCGAAAGTGGTGATTTGCGACGGAAGTTCATAGAGAGAATGTTTCTTAGAATCCAATAAGGTGAACAGAAACCACACTCCCAATTGTGTAGGCAATTTCTGTCCTAATGCAAAAATGTACCTTTATTTCTATTCCTCGGTGTTTTATTTGCCGTGTTTTTCCCGTGCTTCTCATTCTTAAGGCTTCTTTATGACTAAGCACAGGGGGGGCGGGGCGGGGGGAAGGGGGGGGGCGGCTTGGGGTGGAGTGTGACCTGACCTGACCTTGTACCTGGAAGGGGGAAGGTTGTGTAGTTATGTAATCTGTCAAGTGTGGTTTTTTATTTCTATTCCCCGGTGTTTTATTGCCGTGTTTTTCCCCTGAGCTTCTCTTATTCTTAAGGCTTCTTCTTTATGACTTCGCTGGTGAGTGTGACCTGACCTGACCTTGTACTGGGGGGGAAGGGGTGGGGGGGTATGTTATCTGTCACTCCCGTGTTTTTTTTTTATTTCTATTCCCTGGATTTTTATTTTCCGTGTTTTTTTTCCTGCTTCTCTCTTCCTCTTCCTTCCTGTGTTGTATGGATGCCACAGAGAGAGAGAGAGAGAGAGAGAGAGAGAGAGAGAGAGAGAGAGAGAGAGAGAGAGACTACCTACTATCACCATCATTCTTTCTTCCCTCCACGAATCGGCTGACATTGAGGAGGAGGAGGAAGGAAGAGGAGGAGGGAGGAGGAAGGAAGAGAGGAGGAGGAGGAGGAGGAGGACCATATTTCACTTGCAAACACCCAGATAAGACTATAACACCTACTCCTCCTCCTCCTCCTCCTCCTCCTCCTCCTCCTCCCTCCTCCTCCTCCCCTCTCCTCCTCCTCCTCCTTCCTCTTCTATAATCAGAGAAAAGTTAACGTCATTTTGTTGTCACACTATGTATTGGGTTCTACTGCAGTTTGATGCATTACAAGCCTCGTAGTTATAACCGTCCTCAACTTGTAGATCTAACCATTTGCAGCATTTCTAACCCCTACATCACCCGTCGGAAATGAAAAATATCACTAGGGGGGTCGAGAGAGAGAGAGAGAGAGAGAGTTTCCCTTGCTCTTGTATTTGCTGTTAGCCGAATAAAAGGAAGAAGGAAGGAAGAAAGGAAGGAAGGAGGATAGGAAGGAAGGAAGGAAGGAAGGAAGGAAGGAAGGAAGGAAGGAGGGTAGGTAAGGAAGGAAGGAAGGAGGGAGGGAAGGAATGAAGGAAGGAAGGAAGGTAGGAAGGAAGGAAGGAGGGAAGGGAAGAAGGATTTATTTAACAGTCCATTCCTAGGGGTATATTCGACCCCAGCGAGGTTAGGTTACGTATTCAATGCCTAGGCTAGGTTAGTTAACTAGCGGGGGGTCTGGGGGGGCCCTAGTTATGGCAGGAGAGTATTGGTCGATAGGGAGTATTGTACGAAACTGCACTTTTATCATTTATTTATCTGTTTTTTGTTTTTTGGTGCCTTTGGGAAATTTTCGGGTCAATTTATAGCCAATTTATACCCAATTTATACCCAATTACCCAATATTTATACCCAACCAACGATTTTCTGATGCGCCTTATGTTTTTCTGGTGTGTTTTTATGTGTTTTGAATGAATCTGCTAACCGTTTCTGTCGCAATATATATATATATTTTTTTTATGCAGAAATTACAAAAAAAAAAAAAAAGATGAACCTAACCTAACCTAACCTTTACCTATACCTAACCTAACCCATACCTAAACTAACCTATACCTAACCTATACCTAACCTATACCTAACCTAACCTTTACCTAACCTAACCCATACCTAACCTATACCTAACCTAACCTAACCTAACCTATACCTAACCTAACCACCATACCTAACCTACCTAACCTAACCTACAACCTAACCTAACCATAACCTACCTATACCTAACCTAACCTAACCTAACCTAACCTACCTACCTAACCTATACCTAACCTAACCCATACCTAACCTAACCTTACCTAACCTATACCTAACCTAACCTATACCTAACCTATAAACCTAACCTAACTATACCTAACCTAACCTAACCTATACCTAACCTAACCTAACCTAACCTAACCTATACCTAACCTAACCTAACCTAACCTATACACCTACCTAACCTAACCTAACCTAACCTAACCTAACCTAACCTACCTAACCTAACCTTATACCTAACTAACCTAACCTTACCCATACCTAACCTAACCTATACCTAACCTAACCTAACCTAACCTAACCTAACCCTACCTTACCTTACCTAACCTTACCCTATACCTAACCTATACCTAACCTACCTAACCCATACCTAACCTAACCTAACCCTACCTAACCTAACCCATACCTAACCTAACCTTAACCCTATACCTAAACCTAACCCATACCTAACCTAACCCATACCTAACCTAACCTTTACCTAACCTAACCCATACCTAACCTAACCTAACCTAACCTATACCTAACCTAACCCATACCTAACCTAACCTAACCTAACCTAACCCATACCTAACCTATACCTAACCTAACCCATACCTAACCTAACCTAACTAAAAAATAAAAAATAAATAAAAAATTCTAACCTTTATCTACCAAAAAAAAAAAAAAAAAAAAAAAATTGCGTACAGAAACGGTTAGCAGATTCATTCAAAACACACAAAAACATACCAGAAAAACATAAGGCGCATCAGAAAATCGTTGGTTGGGTGAAACTATAAATTATCCAATTTTCGTTATCGGGCACCACGGATTCTGAGGAAGAAACGATTTATTTTCCTGAGTCACTTTGAAATCAGTGTTTGTTTTCGGTTGTTTCGGCCCCGCCCCTCCCGGCCCGCCCCGCAAACATCCCACCCCGCTTGGCATTGTCGTAGTAGTCTATGGATAAATTATCTTGTTCTTGCTATCATCTGCTAGTAAATCAAACCCCACGTCTAACCTAACCTGATTTCACCTAACTAGGAGGGAGGGAGGCTAGACAGTGTTATGAATGGGGATGAAAGGTGGATGTAGGTAGTGTTAAGTAACAGGAACTACCTCGTGTAGGTCTCCCAGCCTCTTGTAGCTTCCTTATTTTCTTATGTTCTTAACCCCCTCACGCCCAGAACGTAATTTCCATTGTAATTTGGGTACCATTAGACGATTTTTAGTGACTATAAGGAATATTTTAGAGGTATGACCTGTTTAGTATCCTTATCCACTAACTAATTTGGTATATTTAGTGACTTTTCGTAATTTTATGGCTCGACAACACGATTTCATATAGCAAGGAAAGATCTGGGTGTGAAGGGACATAAACGTTCTACTACTACTAACACTCTCCGTTGTTTGGGTGAAATACCTTGTTACTGAGACAGGAGGGGAGTTGACGGAGTATAGAAAATATATTGATTTCAACCCAAAATGAGGCTAAAACTTGCACTTTCATACAATACTCCCTATTTACCAATACTTCTCTGACCTCCCCCCCCCCCCCCCCCCCCCCCCCCCCCGCTAGTTCACTAACCTAACCTGGACTTTGGTGACGTTATCCCAACTTCCCCCCACTTTGGTTGTTGGATATAAGGTAGGGGTTACAGGGAGTTTCGTACACAAGTTGTTTCGTACCCAGGTTTTGTTTGCTGTTTCGTACACTGATTTTGAGTTTTTTCGTACATACCTGGTGTCGTTTCGTAACTAGTAGTCAAGTTCAACTCTGAGCTGTGTGTACGAAACGACCATGGTTTCATATAGACTACGAAACGACTTTTTGGTGTACGAATCTACTGGTGTACGAACTGACTACAACCCCAAGGAAGGAAGGTCGGAAGGGAAGGGTTGCTTGGAAGTGTTTTAATGTTTTTATGCTTTTATTATGTTTTAATATAGTTATTATTCATGTTTTGTAGATTTGTATAATGAATAATTCCTGTGGGTGAACCAACTGGGGTGCAGTCAGTTCGTACACAAGTTGTTTCGTACACTAAAAAGTTGTTTCGTAGTCTTATGAAACCATAGTCGTTTCGTACACTCAGCTCAGAGTTGAACTTGATTACTCGAGTTACGAAACGACGCCAGGAATGTACGAAAAAACTCAGAATCAGTGTACGAAACAACTAACAAAACCTGGGTATGAAACAACTTGTGTACGAAACTCCCTGTAACCGGTCGAGATAGGTGTGTGTGTGTTTAAGGATGTGTGTGTGTGTGTGTGTATGTTTGTTCAATTTTTTTTATTCACTTGTATATTTATTAGTCTTGTTAATCGAAAGTATATGCAAGTGTGTGTGTGCAAGTGTGTGTGTGTGTGTGTATTCTTAACTAAATATATATTGACATGATTGAGTCAAGCCGGCAATGTCCCAGCTTTTTCACCATTATTATATCTCGTTGGTCTTTAAAACTTGTCATTATGAAAATCTTGTGGGTTTTTAATTTCTTACTGTCTTCTCTTTGGGGACTGGCATTCAGGGGGGCTTTTTATATATATATATTTTTTCTAGCCTTGGCCAGTCCCTTATGATGTAAAAAGAAGAAATAAAAACTGCATTATTGGCTAAAAACATATAGAGAAATAAATATCTGTCCACACAACTTTTAGCGGCATGGTATTCCACAGATAATGGCTCAGTCCGGAAAGTTATTCATTTTCCATCTTTCTTCAGTCTTTTCATGCATAATTTCTGGCAGTTTCCTCATAAAAATGACTGTTTAGGCGAATTTCTGTCATTGTAGTTTTTTTTGTTATTTTTTCATTCATCATCAATCATTGGGGGCATACGCCGGGGGGCGCGTCGCCTCGCCCACCCTGCGACGCCACTCCCGGGGGTCACCACTGCGAGCCCCCATGCAGGCTCCCTTCCCATACCAGGCAGCTCTCGACAAGAAACATCAACTTGCCCCAGCCACGAGCCTTGTGGGCGCCCCCTTGGCCTCCTCCACGCCGGATTGTCTCTTACAGATACAACCCGATGGGAAGGATCGGTTTCAGGGTAGCGTGCCACATGCCCATATAGCCCAAGACATATTAGGGTACATAGGGTGAAATAGGGAAATAGGGGTTCAGATTTGAAGTCATCACAAAACTAGCCCCAGAGTCGTGTTCAGCGTGCCAAGAGGACATTAGGGACGCAGTTTCATGAGATTTAATATTTCAAGATTTTTCTTCAAAAAAAAGTAAGGGTAACTAACCCCTTACTTATTTCGAAAAATCATGTTTTTTTGAATAACTCAAAAACTATGAAGCGCATGTAAAATAGTCTAGACCCTAAAAGATGGAGCTGGTTAAGACCTTTCTAGTGAGCTATAGAAAAATAAGTTGAGTTCAAGTAACCGAGAAAATAGCACTTTCGTACTTTTTACAAAAACATACATTTGTAACATTGGGTGAGGCATTAGGGACGCAGTGGCCGGTGTCAGGTTTTTTTTTACATGCTTTATTTTATGGTAATATATTTTTTTTGAGGGGGTGTCATTTTTATTTTTTTGTCCTGTTATTTATTATATTTTATTTTATTATTTTATTTTTTGATTATTTTTTATTTTTTGGTAATATATTTTTTTTGAGGGGGGTGTAATTTTTTTTTTGTCATGTTATTTATTATATTTTATTTTATTATTTTATTTTATGATTATTTTACGGATGCTTTTCGATGACTATAAATGTTAGGTTGGATGAATGACGATGCTATTGGATGAGGTGATGGATGAGGTGATGGATGAGGAGGTATGAGGTAAACAGCGGCGCCTGGCTCATGTCAACACGCTTCTTGCAAACCCTGGAAATACTATGACCTGGTTTAATGGTTTACTGTGTCTGGGTGTCAATAGTCAAGGCTGTTTGGTGACTTCTTAGTGGAAGGTCAGTGAGGGTGTTAATGTGTGGGGTTTTAATTTTTTTTTTTTTGTTTTTTTTTGTTTTTTTTTGTCATGTTTTCTTTTGTGGTAATGTTTTAATATATTTTTTTGTTTGTGTATTTTTTGCGGGCGTGTGGTTTTTTTGGTTAAGGTTTTTTTTTTTTTTTTTTGGTTT
>JACEEZ010007486.1:0-11005 GCA_016584305.1 Chionoecetes opilio
CAAAACCCCCGCCAAAATTTTTTTTTAAATTTTTAAGCCCTTTTTTGGGGGGAACCCCGGGGGGGGATGTAATTTCCCCTTTAAAAAAAAACCCCTTTCCCGAAAACCCCCTTTTGGGGTTTTTTTCCCCCCGGGACTCTTTCCCCTTTTAAACCCCCCGTCATTTTTCCCCCCCTTTTTTTTCACCGGGCATAAAGGGGGGTTTTTCATAACCCGGGAAAGGGTGGGATAAGGGGGGAAACCAATTCGCCCAAAAATTTTCCCTTCTTTTTCCCCCCCTTTTTTTCCCCCCGGGCCCCCCCGTAAAAATTTTTTTTCCCCTAACCCCTTTTTTTTTCCCCCCCTCCCCAAGGTTTTTTTCCCGGCCCAAAGGGGGCCAAAAAAAATCTTCCCCCCGGGCCCCCCCGTAATTTTAAATGGCCCGGCCGAAGAAGATGATGACCCATTTACTCTCCAATTAGGGTTACTTCCAACCACTTAAAACATTTATTTAAATTTTCCGCCTTTGTGTCCGGCGGGGCAAGGGGGCTGTCGCTTCCCCCTTTCCACGGCTCCTCCGGCCCGCAGCCGAAAATCCCTTTTCAATTCCGTCGTTATCTTCGCCGTTAAAAAAAATTCCCCTTTAATTTTCTAAAATTTCACAGAGCCGATAGATATTTTCTTCCGAATTAGGCGCATGCATACATGTCAAAATCACATCTCTACTACCAAAAACTCTTCATTATACATCGTTAAACGCCTTCATTGTGTCCGGTGGTTTTCAGCGGCGAGCCGGCGGCGGCTAGCTCCGTTCTTAATTTCACGGCTCTTAACGGCTTCATACCTCTGCCGCAGAATCCCGGCAAGAAATTCGAATTTTTTTTATCCCGATTCCTTGTATGCGTGTCGCCAGGAGTAGAAAAAAATCTCCGCTCGCATCTGACTTATGTTCTCGAGTATTTTTTTAAATGCACGAGGCCACGATAAGAGTGATTCGACTTATATATACTCTCTAATTACGCTGCATCAGTCAAAATCACATTCTAGCCAAACTCTTCTATACATCGTTAACCGCCTCATTTTTGCCCGTGTTTCAAGCGGCGAGCCGGGGGCGGCTAGCTCCGCTTCTTAATTTCATCGCGCTCTTACGCTTCATACCTCTCGCCGCAGCCACTCCGCAAAAATTCGAATTTTTTATCCCGATTCCGTGTATTGCGTGTCGCGGGGGAAAAAAAAAATCTCCGCTCGCAATCTGACTTATAGTTCTCGAGTTAATTTTTTAAATGCACAGAGCCCGATAAGAGATGATTCGACTATGATATACTCTCCGATTGGCGATGCATAATGCAAATCACTCGCACGCCAAACTTCAGTATCCGCGGGCCTTCAATTGGCCGTAGTCTCATCTTAACCACGGCCGGTCTCCAGTCATTTCGCTCTTAACGGGCTCAACTCTCGCGGACCAATTCCCGCAAGAAATTAGAATTTTTTTCCCGATCCGTGTACGTTCCAGGTGAAACATCTCCGCCGCATTACTTATGTCTCGATTTTTTTCAAGGGTGCCAAAAAAGTTCACTCTATATCTACTCTCCGTAATAAACGCGCATCTGCTAATTGTTCCTCGTGACAAAGCGTTCCTTGTGACATCGGATGAAGCCTTCATTTTCATTCTCGTCATTTTTCATTCCGCGTGGAGGCGTCCTGATGTGCGTTATAGTGAGGTTTAACTGCCGCAAATTCCTCTGCCGGGCGAACTCCCGCAGAATTCAAATGCCTAGTCTCATCTACCACTCACGTCTTTCGTACGCCGGGCCCAAAAAAACCCGTCCAGTCTGTAGTTTCTTTGGCTCGAAAATTCTTTCATGATCAATCCTGCCCGCAGGTTTTTGACCGGGCATGCCTTATAGGTAGCCAAACCTAAGTCAGCGCACTCAACTCTCCAAACAGCCCGTCCAGCACGCTGATGGTTCCTTGACAAAAGTTAGGGCCTGTGTGATCGCGGAGAGCTGATTCAGCGATTCTCGTCGGGTTATTCCGACTGAGCCGTTAGTGATGTGCGTTTAATAGCTTTCGTACCTGCCGCCACAGTTCATCTCCCGGGGAAGCAAATCAATTTCTAGTCCCATTCCACTTCGTTCTAAAAAACCCGGCCCCACACCGGTTAAAAGTTTGAGTTGAATTTTCTTTGCCGCTAAAACAAAAAATGCTTCATGATATCCTCCCGCATGTTTTGAACTGTCGCATGCCTCATTCAGGGTATCAAAACTACGACCAAACTCTTCATTACGCAAACCCGCCCTTCACTTGTTGAGTTGGTTCCCGTGACATAGCGAGGGCCTGGCGGGGAGCAGCGAGAGTAGCTGATTTTTCGTCTCACAGCTTATCCTCTGCCCAGCCACCCGGCAGGAATTGAATTTTTTTATCCCGGATTCCGTGTATGCGTGTCGCCAGGAGTAAAAAATCTTCCGCTCGCAATCTGACGTTTATTCTCGAGTTATTTTAAAATGCACGAGGCACGATAAAGAGATGATTCCCCCCCGACTTTAACTCCGTTTGGATCATTACAAATCACATCTCTCTCCGAAACTCTTCATTATTCATCGTTAGGCCTCTTGTGGTCCCGGTGTTTTCAAGCGGCGAGCCGCGGGCGCTAGCCCGTTCTAATTCCGGGTCTTAAGGTTCATACCTCTCGCCGCAGCCAACTCCCGGAAAAATTCGAATTTTTTTTATCCGATTCCGGTATCGTTGCCGGGTAGAAAAAAAAATGCACTTTCCGCTCTGCAATTGACTTATAGTTCCCGGGAAATTTTTTAAAATGCCAGAGGCCGATAAAGATATTCGATTATATATACTCTCCGAATTAGGCGCATGCATACTGTCAAAATCACATCTCTACACAAAAACTTCATTTACATGGTAACGCTTCATTTGTTGGGTCCCGGGGTTCAAGCTGGCGAGCGGGCGGGCGGCTAGCTCCCTTTCTAATTTCACCGGGCTCTTAACATCGTTATTCATCCCCCCCACCAACTCTCGGAAAATTCGAATTTTTTTTATCCGGATTCCGTGTAGCGTGTCGCCAGGAGTAAAAAAAAAATCTCCGCTCGCATCTGATTATAGTTCGAGTTACATTTTTTAAATGCACAGAGCCACGATAAGGATTCCTTATATTCCTGAATTAGGCGCATGCATATGTCAAATCATCTCTACGACCAAAACTCTTCAACATCGTTAGCCTTCATTTGGTCTGTTCACGAACCGCGGCCTGCCTCCTTTTTCCCGGGGGGGCCCATTCCCCCCGGCAACCCCCGCAAAAAAAATTTTTTTTCCCTTTTTCCCTTTAAAAAATTTCCCCGGCCGGGGGGTGAGTTTTTTAAAAATACGAATAAAAGGGGCCCCCCCCAAAATTGTTTTTGGGGAAAAACCCTTTTTATTGAAACCCCTTTTTTCTCCCTTAAGCCCCGGGGGGCCTGGGTTTTGCGGGGGGGGGGCCCCAACCCTTTTAAAACCAACCCCCCTTTTCCTTTTTTTTGGGGGGGGGGAAAATTTTTTCCCACCTTTTTTTAAACCCCCGGGAGAAAAATTTGGGGTTTTTCGCCCCCAAAAATTTTTGAAACCCCCCAGGGATTCCCCAAAAATTTGGGGGGTTTCCCTAAAACCTCGGATCCCTTTTGGGAAAAACTACCGAAAGGGTTTTTTTTCCGTGGGTGGGGGGGGGGAAAAGGGGTCCTTTTTTGGGGGTTTTGGCCTAACTTTTCCCCCCCGGAAAATTTTTTTCCCCCACCCCCTTTCCCGGGATAAACCCGCCCCCAACGGGGGGGGAAAATCTTTTTTTTGCCGGGGGGAAAGGGTTTTCGGATAATTCCCCGCCCGGGCCCCGCCTTTTCCCACAAAAACCCATTTGTTTTTAAAATTTTTTCCCCCCGGGGGGGGGGAAAATGTTTTTCCCCAAAAAAAATTTTTTTTTTTCCACAACCTTTTGATGTTTTTTAAAAATTTTTTTTTTGGGCACCCCGGGGGGCGGGCCCCCCCTCTTCCCCCCCCCCCCCCCCGGGAAAATTTTTCCAAATTTTACCCCGCGTTTTTCTTCCTCTTTTGGAAAAAGTCCTTCCAAAACCGCCCCCATTTTGGGCCCGGCAACAGGCCGTTAAAAGTTTTCTCTCCTTTTTCCCGGAAGGTGTTTGCGGTTTAAAATTTTGCCCCCTTTTCCCGGGGGCCCAAAGGTCCAACTACCTTCCTTCCCCCCCAGCACCCTGTTTTGGGGAATTTCGCCGCACAAAAATTTTTCATTCTCTCCCGGGTTTTGACTGGCTGTATGGGTAAATAATACTCCCAATTCCCCCGTCCAGATGGTTTTCCCTGACATACACTTTACCAGGTTTTCATTCCGCAACCCGTAAGGTGTGATTCGGGAAAAATTTTACCTCCGTTTTGTCTGCCGGGGCAAATAAATCCCTACTCTCACCACCCGTCCCTCGGGGCCCGACACCCGGTACAAGGGGAATTTTCCGTCAAAAATTTTTTAAATCCCGCGGTTTTGGGTGAGATGGGACCAAATTCCCTTCCCCAAACCCCCCCCCCCTGCTTTTTCCTGAAAAACCCGGTACAGGAGGTATTTTCACCCATTTTTATTCCCGAGTTGTTCTGTTATATAGATGTACCTCCCACTTCCCCCGGCCGGCGGCAGAAAACCCTGCATTTCCCAGCTTTCCGCCGGGCCCAATCAATTGTAATTTTTCCCTCAAATCTTATGTCTTGAGGTTTTACCTCCCATGCTTGGGGCAAACAGTCCTTCCTCATCTCCAACCCCTCCGCCGCCCCGTACAATTGGGTTTTGCGCAAAAATTTTTCATCTCGTCCATTTTTTTTCGACTGAAGCCTCGGTGTGTGCGGTTAAGTAGAGTTGTTCTGCCGCACAGTTCGTCTGGCCGGCGGCAGAATCAAGATGCCTAGTCTATCTTACCATCAGTCTTTCCATACTGCCCGGCCCAGACACCCTACAAGTTGAGTAATTTCTTGCCGCTAAACAAAAATTCTTTCATGATCATCCTCCCGCGGTTTTTGACCTGCGCATGCCCCTCATAGTGCCAAACAGTCACTCCACCACTCTCCGAACCAGCCCCGTCCGCCCACGATGTGAGTTTTTCCCGTACAATGCAAGGCCTTTGGTAGCGCGAGAACATTTTTCATTCTCGTCATTTTTTCGACTGGAAGCCGTCGTGGTGCGGTTAGGAGAGGGGTTACTGCCCACAGTTCGTCGCGGCGGGCAGATCATGCCATTTCTTACCACTCACGTCTTTCATACTTGCCCGGCCCAGACCACCCGGACAAGTAATTTTTTGGTAATGATTTCCGTTATGCGCGCCTAGAAGCAAAAAATTCCCTCGCAAGATTTGGGTTTTTTTTTTAAAACCAAACCTAAAGAGAGTTTACATATAACCCTTTGCCCCCCAACAGTCAAAAAAACCTCTCACCCCAAAACTCCATTTTTCCTTAAAAAGGGGGGGGCCCCCGGGTTTTTGGGCCCCCGGGGGGCCCTTTTTTTTCCCCGGGCCCCCCTCCGGCCCCCCCCCAAAAACGAAAATTTTTTTTTCCGGCCGGTTCTGGCGGGTAAAAAAAAACCCGGGCCCCTTACTTTTTTCCCGGAAAAAAACCCCAAACCGAAAAGTTTCTCTTTAAACCCCCGTAAATTGGGATATAAGAAAACACTTCTCCAAAAAAATTTTTTAAAGAAAAGTTCATTTGGGGGTTTTCCCCCCGGTTTTAACGGGCACAGGGGGGGGCGCCCTTTTTTTTTCACCGGGGTTAAAAGGGTTCCCCCGCCAAAAAACCCCCCGAAAATTTAAATTTTTTTTTTTTGGGGGCGTTCGCCGGGTAAAAAAAAAACTCCGCCGCATTCTTTGTCTCGGAAATTTTTTTAAAATGGGGGCCCAAAAAGGTTTCGTTAAATTTCCCCAAACCTGATCTTCAAATACATCTCTACGACCAAAACTCTTCATAACATCGTTAAGCCCAAATTTTGTCCCCCGGGGTTTCAAAACGGCGAGCCGGGGGCGGCTAGCTCCGCTTCCCTTTAATTCACGCGCTCTTAACGGTTCATACCTCTCGCCGCAGCCCAACTCCCGCAAACATTGAATTTTTTTTATCCCGGATCCGGTATGCGTGTCGCCCGGGGTAGAAAAAAAATCTCCCTCGCAATCGACTTAAGTTCCGAGTTAATTTTTAAAAATGCACAGAGGCCACGATAAAGAGAAAGATTCGAAATTTATATATACTCTCCGTAATTAGGCGCATGTACATGTCAAATCACATCTCTACGACAAAAATCTCTTATACATCGTTTAACGCCTTCTTTTTGTCCCGTGGTTCAAGCCCGGGGAACGGCGGCGCTAGCTCCGCTTTTAATTTCACGGCTCTTAACGGCTTCATACCTCTCGCCGCGCCAACCCCGGGAAGAAATTCGAATTTTTTTTTTCCGGATTCCCTGTATCGTGCCCAGGATAAAAAAAAAAAACTCCGCTCGCAAACTGACTTTATTTTTCCGAGTTAATTTTTTAAAATGCACAAGGCCACGATAAAAAGGGGTGATTCGACTTAAAAATACTCTCCGAATTAGGGCATGCATAAATTTAAATCACATCTTACACCAAAACTCTTCATTTACATCGTTAACGCCTTTATTTTTGGTCCGGTGGGTTTTAAGCGGCGAGCGGGGGGGCGGCTAGCTCCGTTCTTAAATTTCACCTTTCCCCCCCCCCCCCGGGGGGGGTTTTTTTTTTTTTTAAAAAAACCCCTTTTTCCCTTTTCCCCCCCCCCGGGGGGGAAAAAAAATTTTTTTTTAAAAAAAATTCCCCCTTTTTTTTCCCCCCCCCCCCCTTTTTTTTTGGGGGGCCCCCCCAAAAGGGGGGCCCCCCCCCTTAAAACCCCCCCCCCATTTTTTATTGGGCCCCCCCGGGGGGGGGTTTTTAAAAGGGAACCCCCCCCCCCTAACCCCCCTTTTTTTAAAAGGGGGTTTTTTTTTTCCCCCCCCCCAACCCCCCCGGGGGGAAAAATTTTTTTTTAAAAAAAAACCTTTTTTCCCCCCCGGGGGGGCCCCCCCCGGGTTTTAAAACCCGGGAAAAAAAAAATTTTTTTCCCCCCCCCCCCCCCCAACCCCTTTTTTTCCCAAAAAACCCCCCCCCGGGGAAAAACCCCCCCCTTTTTTTTTTTTTTCCCGGGGGGGTTTTGGGGGGGGGGGTTTTTCCTTCCCCCATTTTTTGGGGGGGGGGGGGCCCCCCCCTTTTTTTTTTTCCCCCCGGGCCCCCCCCGGAAAAATTTTTTTTTTTTCCCCCCCCTTTTTTTTCGGCCCCCCCCCAAAACCCCAAACCTTTTTGGGGGCCAAAAAAAATTTTTTCCTCCCCCCCTTTTACCCCAATTTTTTGGGGAAAAAAAGGGCCCCTTTAAAAAACCCCCCCCAAAAAGGTTTTGGGTTGGGGGCCTTTTTTTTGAATTTTTTTTTTCCCCCCCAATTTTTTTCCCGGGGGGTCCCCTTTTTTTTTTAATTTCCCCCCCGGCCCCCCCCCCCCAAAAAAGGGGAAAAATTTTTTTCCCCAAAAAAAATTTTTTCCCCCCCCCCCCCCGGGGGGGAAAAAATTTTGGTAAACCCCAAAAAAATTTTTTTTTCCCCCCCCCCCCCCCCCCTTGGGGGCCCCAAAAACCCCCCCAAAAAACCCCCCCTTTTTTTTTCCCCCTTTTTTTTGGGGGTGGGGGGGGGGGTTTTTTTTTGTTTTTTTTAAAAACCCGGGGGGGGGTTTTTTTGGGTTTTTTCCCCCCCCCTTTTCCCCCGGGGGGGGGGGGAAAAAAGGGCCCCCTTTTTAAATTTTTTTAAAAAACCCCCCCCCCCCTTTTTTTGGGGGAATTTCCCTTTGGTTAAAAAAAAAAAATTTCCCCCCGGGGGCCCCCCCAAATTTTTTTGGGGCCAAAAAAGGACCCCCCCCCCGAAAACCCCCTTTTCCCCCGGGGGGTTTTTTTCCAAAAGGGGGGGGGGGGGAAAAAAATTTTTCCTTCCGCCCTTTTTTTTGGCGGGGGGGGTTTGTTTTTTTTCCCCCCCCCCGGCCGGGCCCCCAAAAAAAGGAGTTTTTTCCCCTTTTAAAAAAACCCGGGCCCCCCCCCGGTTTTGGGGAAAATTTTTTTAAAAAAAACCCCCCCCCCCGGGGCCCCCCCCCCTTTTTTTTCCCAAAAAAGGACCCCCCCCAAAAGCCCTTTTCCCCCTTTGGGTTTTTTTTTGGGGGGGGGGGGGGGTTTTTTTTTTTTTTCTTGCCCCTTTTTTTTTTGGGGGGGGGGGTTTTTTTTCCCCCCGGTTTTTGGGCCCGGGGGGGGAAAAAACCCCCCCCCAATTTGGGAAAAACCTTTCCCAAAAAAACCCCCCCCCCCCCCCCCGGGGGGTTTTTTTCCCTTTCCCCAAAAAAAAAAAAAACCCCCCAAATTTTTTCCCCCCCCCCCCCTTTTAAAAACCCTTCCCCTAAAGGGGGAAAACCGGGAAACCCAATTTTTCCGCAATTTTAACCCAAAACCGGGGAAGTTTTTTTTTTTTTTCCCCCAACCCTTGGGGGGGGGAAAAAAGGGGGGGCCCCCCAAAATTTTTTTTTTCCCCCCCCCCCCCCCCCAAAAAATTTTTTTTTTTTTTTTTTTAAAAAAAAAAAAAGGGGGTTTTTTTTTTCCCTTAAAAAATTTTCCCCCCCCCTTTTTCCCCCCCCCCCCCCCCCCAAACCCCCCCCCCCCCCGGGGGGGAATTTTTTTTTAATTTTTTAAAGGGGGTTTTGGGGGGCCCAAAAAACCCCCCCGGGGTTTTTTTTTTAAACCCCCCTTTTTTCCAAATTTCCCCTTTTGGGCCCCCGGGGAAGGGGGGGTTAAAAGGGGGGTTTTTTTCCCCCCCAAAAAAAACCTTTTTTCCCCCCTTTTTTTCCGCCCTTTCCCCGGGGCCCCCAAAAAAAAAAATTAAAAAAAAACCCCCCCCCCCTGGTTCCCCGGCCCGGGTTTTTGGGGGGGGGGGGGGGGGGGTTAAAAAAACCCCCCCCCCTTTTTTTTTTTTTTTGGGGAAAAAAACCCCCGTGGGGGGGGCCCGGGGGGTTTAAAAAATTTTTTTTTAGGGGAAAAAAAAAACCCCCCCCCCCGGGGCCCGGGGCCCGGGGGGAAAAAAAAAAAACCCCCCTTTTTAAAAAAGAAAAATTTTTTAAACCCCCCAAAAACCCCCTTTTCCCCCAAAAAAAAAATTTGGGGGGGGGGGGGTTTTTTTTTTTTTTTTTGGGGCCCCCCAAAGGGGGGGGGGGGGGGAAAAAAATTTTTTTAAAAAAAATTTTCCAAAAATTTGGGGGGGGCCCCGGGGGAAAAAGGGGGGTTTTTTTTTTTTGGGGAAAAATTTTTTTCCCCCCGGGGTGGGGGCCCCCCCCAAAAAAAATTGGGGTTTAAAAAATTTTTTTCCCCCCGGGAAAATTTTTTAAAAAAATTTTAAACCCCCCCCCCCCGGTTAAAAGGGGTTTAAAAAGGGTTTTTTTGGGGGGGGGCCCTTTGGGGAAAACCCCCCCCGGGGGGGGGGGGGGAAATTTTTTTTTTTTTTAAAAATTTTCCCCCTTTTCCGGGGGGGCCCCCCAAAAAAAAAAAAAATTTTTTTCCCCGGGTTTCCCCCCCAAATTTTGGGCCCCGGGGAAAAAAAGGGGGGGGGGGGGAATTTGGGGGGAAAAACCCCCGGGGGCCTTTTTTCCCCCCCCCGGGGGGGGGAAAAAAAAAAATTTAAAAAGGGGGGGGGGAAATTTTTCTATTTTAAGGGGAAAAAGGTTAAAAAGGGGGGGGGGGGAAAAAAAAAATTTTTTTTTCCCAAAATTCTAACCCCTTTCCCGGGGCCCCCCCCAGTAGGAAGACGGAGTTTGTGTGAGACAACACTTGATTTTTGCCCCCGGCAGACCTTGCGGCAGCAACCCCTCAAACACGCATCCTCGCGGCTTCACGTCGAAAAAATGACGAGAATGAAAAATCAGCTTCTCTCGCTGCTCACACAGGCCCTCGCTATTGTCACGGGAACAACCAGCAGTGCTGGCGGGCTGGTTCGGAGAGTTGAGTGAGAGTGACTTAGTTTTGGCTACCCTATGAAGGCATGCGACAGGTCAAAAACCTGCGGAGATGATCATGAAAGAATTTTTTGTTTCGGCAAGAAATTCTACTCAAACTTGTACCGGGTGGTCTGGGGCCCGGGCCAGTATGGACAAGACGTTGAGGTGGGTAAGATGAGACTAGGGCATCTTGATTCTGCCCTGCCCGGCCAGACAACTGTGGCGGCAGGTAAACTCTCACTATAACCGACCACATCACCGACGCTTCACGTCGGAATAAAATGACGAGAATGAAAATCAGCTTCTCTCCTGCTCACACAGGCCCTCGCTATGTCACGGGAAACCAACTCAGCAGTGCTGGACGGGCTGTTCGGAGGAGTTGAGTGAGAGTGACTTAGTTTTGGCTACCCATGAAGGCATGCGACAGGTCAAAACCTGCGGGAGGATGATCATGAAAATTTTTTGTTTTGCGGCAAAGAATTCTACTCAAACTTGTACCGGGTGGTCTGGGGCCCGGCCAGTATGGAAAGACGTGAGTGGTAAGATGAGACTAGGGCATCTTGATTCTGCCCGCCCGGCCAGACGAACTGTGGCGGCAGGTACAACTCTCACTATAACACGCACATCACCGACGGTTCACGTCGGAATAAAATGCGAGAATGAAAATCAGCTTCTCTCGCTGCTCACACAGGCCCTCGCTATTGTCCCGGGAACCACTCAGCAGTGCTGGACGGGCTGGTTCGGAGGATTGAGTGTGATTAGTTGCTCCGAAGCTGCAGACCTGTTAGTTTTGGAGCTACCACTGAGGTGGAAGGCCCCCGGGGGATAAAATTTTGGGGGAGGGAAAAATCTATTTCCCCCGGGGGGCCCCGGGGGTTTTAAAAAAAAAAGGGCCCGGGCGGGTTTCCCCCCGGGAAAAATGGGGAAAAACCCCCCCCCCCCGC
>JACEEZ010007487.1:2500-14384 GCA_016584305.1 Chionoecetes opilio
TACTGGTGCCTCGCCTTAAACCCCTTTCTTCACCCCACTAGCAACGCTGGATCGCGTTTGTTTCCGCCAATACTAATGTCAAGTAATTAATCCAACGACGCTCTGTTTACAGTGACCCTAGACACCCTACCGTAAAAACCCTCACGCAAGGTGACCGAAAACTATTAAGAAAAATAAAAATTACTATACAAAATGCAGAAGAAAGTATTATTTAAAGCGTAAGAGTTAGTTGGCTTACGTTGTTTATACGAAAGCCGCCTATCGTTAGTAATCAATGAGCGTGGTATCAGCACCAAGCTAGTAGACATTTAATTATCTGAAATAACCATGCCAGGCACAAGAACATTCCTATATATTGTGTACGTGCATAGAGAGATGAAGGTGGAGGTGTCATTCTTTACATTAAAGATAATTTGCAAGCAATCGAAAATCGATTAAAGTAAAATCAAGATGCATATGACTCGTGCAACGACTACGCAACAATTAAGCTTAACGGTAAAGGCTAACTATTGGGGGACAATATATCGTCTCCCTAAATCAAATGCGGAAGTAGATTGCTTCCTGTATGGACGAGATAAAGTAAGTTGTCAACAATAATAAAGATACAAATTATATGTGGAGATTCTAACCTACCACGTATAAAACTGGAATAAGAATATTCTGTCTGATAGAGAAGGTATGCGTATTGATGGACTATGGTAAACGAAGTATATTTAAATCAGGTGGTCCGGAGCCTACAGGATTAATAGTATCCTAGATTGTAGTTTCAGTATAACGATCATTGATCTGATTGATGTATGCAATATAGGTGAAACATTGGCGTATAACACCAGTGATCACAGGTTAATCAGACAGATGACGGCAATAAATGGCAACGTGGACAGACACAGAAAATCGGTTATTAGTTCCCAAAATAATAAAAGCAGGATTTCTTTGAAAGCATCAGCAGGGTTACTAAGCGAAGTTGATTGGATTGACCTACTTAAATTAGGAGAGATAACGCCGAAAAAGACATGTTTCATTGATTCACAAGATAAAACTTCCAATCGGTTGTTGAAAAGTATGTTCCGATGTAGATAACGTTTGAATAACATAAACAGACCCTGGTTGGAGACTGAATGAGATTCAACAAATCATCGGCATAAGCGTCCGAGCGCTAGTAAAGTTTAAAGTTCCCGATGAAATACGGACTGCAATTCTAAAGATTACAATGACGTAAAGCGTCGTTGCAAAGGATTAGTTAATTCAAAAAATAGCGAGTATGAAGAAAAATTGGAGTAAAGGAATCCAAAGCAAACCCGAAAAAGGTTCTTTCAATACGTTCGAAGTGAAGAAAACGTCCAAAAACATGTAGTGGGCCCACCTGTAAAGATAAGAATACAACATCTAGTAATAGTAAAGGATAATGAGAGTATGCGGTCCGTACTCAATGAGTACTTTAAGTGCAGGTCTTATTAAGAAGAAGAAGCTCCATTACAGAACCAAGCTAGTAAACATGTTTGCGGACTGAAAGTTGTCTGTAGATTGGAATAGGAGAGATAACAGTAGACGAAAATATCAAAGTATTTGCAGAAAACTTGACCCAGACAAAATTCCAGTATGGGGGTGGACGAAATCTCGCCGAGATACTTGCGAATGTCACCAGTCAACTTTCGCTTCCATTAAAGATTATTGTCAATCAAATCGCTAAGGGACAAAAAATGTTCTAGATGTGCAAAATTAGCTCATGTGACCACCGATATTCAAGAAAGGGAGTGAGAGCCTCGCAAATGATTAATTCGGACCAACTTAGTCTAAACATCCGTGATTGTGTCTAAACTATTTGAGAACAATATTGCGGAGGATAAAATTGTTTTTTCCCGATTGAAAATAACTCAATATTAAACTCCCAGCAGGATTTCGAAAATAAGAGATCCTGCTTAACATCGTTACTTTCTAATTATTGAAACTACCGAATTTTTTCAATGTTCATTATTCCAACTGGGGACGGTAAAAATTCCCTCGGATTATAAGATACCTTGATTTTCAGAAAGCCTTAGTATACGTTCCCATAAGCGACTTTTTGACCAAGCTAAGGAGGTGTGTACATGGCTAGAGAGAGCAGTTATGTCATGAGTGGTGGTTTTATGTGGCTTTTCAAATCGTAACACAAGGGTAGTAAATAAAATGGCGATTGGCACTGATGGTTAGATGTTATTAGTGGGGTGCCTCAAGGCTCGGGTCTTGGGTCCTACTCATTTGTTTTGATATATATCAATGATCTGGGACTGAGGACTTGTATCTAAAATATCGAAAATTTGCTGATGACACCAAATTAGGCGATAAACGCATAATTATACTAGAGAAACTAGCGATACAATACAACGTATTCGAAAAAAACTATCTAGATTGGAGTGATAAATGGCTGTATTAAAATTCCCCAATATCTGACGTCTGAAAAAGTAATGCATATAGGCAACGAGAATACCTCAATAGTTAACACCATCAAATGCAAAAATAAATCGTTAACGGAGTACAGCAGGAAGAAGGATTTAGGTGTCATCATTAGTAATGATCTTAAACCTAGTACGCTATTCCCTAGCTGCCAGTAAAAGGCGATATGATGTGGGCTTCATTAAATCGCAACTTTGACATAAAAACTCCGAAATAATGACACGATATACCGTCTTTGGTTAGGCCGCACTTAGGAATTGAATGCCGTTCATTCTGGTCACACGCCTTGTCGGAAAAGATCAAAGCCAAATTGGAATCAGTTCAAAGAAGCAGAAACCCATATCTAAATATCATTTTGTCTGCGAAATCATCTTATGAGGAGAGACTGCGGAAACTTAATATAGTTTTCCTGTATAAAGGAATCGTATGAATCCGTGGGGGACTGATAGACAACCTTAGAAAATCCTATAAGGATGATGTTCATAATCAAGAGAACCTATTCGAGCTTTCTCCTCAAGTGACAACAAAGAAGTTACGGTTTAAAACTGAACGGTCAACGTTTTTTGCATCAGCTGATCCGTAAACATTATTTCAATGTTAGAGTTGTTTTCGCTGGAAAAAATTACCAGCAAATGGTGTCACGAAGCCAGCACAATAGATCTGCATTAAAAAACAGACTGACGCCGCACTTTAGTAAATGGGTATGTGATCTTGCCCTGCGTATAATTTATATATAAGTCTCCGGATCATTAGTGTAGTGGTAGTTTTACTAGCAATATGTTCAATTTATCTATCAATACGAGCGAGCCGCACACGAAGCGCTTCGGTATGATCTCGTAGGGGGCAGCTTAGTATGTGGATGGACACACATGCCGGATAACATGCACCAAGTTAGCATCGCAATCTTCAGGTGGTCCCAGCTATGACTTCTATAACCGGCGCCAAGTCGGTAGTGACCACTCTTATTGAAATTTTTTCATTATATGTGAAATTTCTTTTGAAAATTTTGGAAGTTTTTTTTAGTTTTTGGAGAAAAATGGTTTTTTATTGCAGAAATGAGAAATATAGTCTTTTCCGGATGCATTTTGGTGTAATTGTTTTTAAAAATCGAACATCTAGAAGTATTTTAATAGAACAATATTTGTGAACATAGGTCTGATGGGTGCATTCATCAGCTCTAAGGCTTCAATTCTAGAACTACGAGCCAGAAGCAGTGGCACAGACAGACAGGAAGGTTCTCCAGCATTACACGATCCGACCAAGCCATGAACAGCAATTAATGAGCTTGTGAAGCGGCCCTGGAGGATGCAGTCACACGGCCGACTGAAAAAAGTGCCAACAGCCTCAAGAAGTGGAATGATCGCGGCACAGATGAGCACGGCAGCGCATTCTCATCTGAGGGAGCGGGAGTTACACTGCATCTCAGAAAGAAGTACGCCAGCACCACGGAAGAAGGTCTCGCTCTGCGCAGAAGACATTCACGAAGCACAAACACTGGCCTTATTCAAGTTATCAACGAGATGAGCAACCCGGTCCTAGAGAAGGAAGCGAGCTGAGTCGCACTCGACACGCGCGTGTGATTGGAAGAATCTGTGGCCTAACATGATGCCATAGTATAGCCATAGAAGAAGTGGGGACCGGCTCAGTACGACAGCTACCAACGAGCTATCATCACTGAACGAAGGCAGTCATCCATGAGCTGTGAGAGTGAACTCATTGCCTCTTTCAGTAGATCATCATCCAAGGAAGAGGAAGCAGTCGAGATGAGTGTTTCCCTGTTGAAAGATGATGTGTCCCTCTTCTCCGTCTGTACTAGTGCCTCGACAGATACAGGGAACAGATAGGGGAACCTTCTGAAACATGAAGATCATCCGCACCCCCCTGGCTCTATCTGAAAGAGGAACACTGCGCCAAGAAAGAAGTCAGCTCATTGTGTATCCTTGTTGGAAGAAACACAAAACTCCAGAAGGAACCCCCGCCGGTTTGGGATGCAAGAATACTGCCCCGGGCTGCTGTGGTGTATCTGATTCCTCTGTACTATGATGTTACCACATCAATGATACTACGACTAATGAGGTCTTCATCCCCCACATCCTGAAGGTCTGAATCCTGCAGAAGAGGTCGATGTGGTATCTAGGGACAGCTACATTGCAGTAGCAGTCATCAAGGATGTCAACTAGAGAGAAAAGGGAAAGGTTTGTACGAAGAAAGGTCGGTGGTCCAACGAAGGTGCCAGTCAGCAACTGCCCGCCTTCCTCCGGGATCCACAAACAAGGAGAGATTTTCCAGTTCCTTCAGACAAAGTCGGCTCAGTGATGGCAGACGGAAGGGGGGTCTTCATAACATCAGGAGACAAGTAATCATGCAGAGGTTCAGACCACTCCATGCCACGATGTGTGAACACGAAGAGGCCGATGACAAAGGATTGTTGTTGTCACCTGAAAGATGCGCCCGGACAAGGGATCTGCACTATAACTGTTTGTACGAAACTGTCGACACTAGACGTCTGTTTGCCCATACTGATAGGACCGTACCATGCCCTGAGGCAGCCGCATCAGAGTGGCAGGCCATCTGGTGTAGCATTTGGAACTTGGAAAGAACTTCATGTACTGGATATTTTAATGCCATATGGCATGCTCTGGGATAGAGAGATAGGGGTCAACGGCATTGCCTATGTTCCACCAGTTCACGGCTGCGACACAACTTCCGCATTTCTTCGGCAAAGGGGAAGAAATCAGCATGGGAGGACTTGGATATGGCCTACTGGATGTGGACGGAGGCCTCAACACTTCAATGAATCACCCTACGATGACGTGTGACCAGTGGAACTGCAAGCAATTCCAGTGTGTGTGCTCGAGCAGCTTCACCGTGATATCTACAATAAGACGAGCAACTTGGACTCTGGTGAACGAGGAACTTAGGGAACTCTTCTCACAGAAAGAAACAGGCCATGGAAAAGATCCCCAACCGCCCCCTCAAGCCATTGTCTGCAGCACTCACGCGGAAGTCTAGCAAGCCGGGAAATATGGGCAACCAGTGATTCAATGTGAGCAGAAGCTCCAACCCCAGAGGGCTTTGGATGGACTGTAGAGAGTGCAAACGAAGACCTGGAGTCCCCGTTCCTGTGTGGTCCAACTGCCGCTAGCATCTCAGGCCTAGCAGCGACTGGTAAAGTGTGCTCAAAGCGGTCACGTGAGCGGAGGACGATGCTCGATGCAAGAAGGCGCAGGGAAGTCACCGGAACTATTCAGCTGCCAATTGAATAAGCTTAGCCGAGAAGTAATTTGCACCAAAGTTTGGCGCTGAATTACGCACGGTTCTGAAAGAGTATCCATTTTTATCTTGATTTCGTATGGTTACGGGCAGGCTCCGAATAATTAGACTACACGATTCAACTAGTTAACGCTACTCTGACCACGCGGATACGGAATAAAAATGATAACGAAAAATTGGGTTTTGAATACCTGGACTACGTTAATTTAGGAACGTTTAAAAAATTGATGGAAACTTGCACCGAGACACACTATATTTTCAAATATTGTTTTAAAATACTTCTAGAGTTCGATTTTAAAAACAATCCCCCCCCCCCCCCCCCCCCCAAATATGTCGGGAAAAAGATATATTTTTCATTTCTGCCAATAAAAATATGTGCATTTTTTGTCAAAAAACTAAAAAAAAAAAAAAATTCCCCAAAATTTCAATATTTTTTTCACAAATAATAGAAAAAATTTCACAATAAGAGTGGTCCTACCGCTTGGCGCCGGCTTATAAGAATCATAGCGGGGACACTGTAAGATTGCTCTGAATAAAATTTTGGTGTGTTTATCCGGCATGATCCCTCCATTGGAAATCAGGTGCTAGCTGCCTACATTAGAGGTGGATACTGGATTTTTTTTCTGAATTAGCGGGCCGACCCGAACCCTGACCCGGACGTCAGCTTTCAGGAGCTATATCTTTAGAATCCGCTCCGATTGACAAGCGTCTTCGCCATCTGTGATAGCCCTATTTCAATCCTTTTAGTGCTTGACAGTTTTGTTCTCACAGTGAGGGTGTCAGCATGGCGCGCCCCCCCCCCCCCCCCTGCCGCGTGAGGGGTGTCAGACAATGTTATCTTGCTTATAGCTGAGAATACGGACTTTACGACGAAGTGAGAAATTTGGTGTGTGGGTTTGAGACCCACATCACTAGCAATGTCACACAGGTTCAACTCGGGTGACGCCGCACGTGCGCACGTGCGGCGTGTTTTCTATCGGGGCTCGCTCTGTCCCTCGCCTGATTAAGAGTACTTACTGGTTATCACTGCGAACTTCCATGTCCTTATCTTCTTTAGGGAATGGTATCATTTCGACTTTCCTCTCACTGTAGTTGATAGTCAGTAGTAGAAGCTTCAAACAGATAACCATAGTTATGGAGCATATGTCTCCTTGGGTGTCTTAGTTCCTAGTATTACGATGATATCTCCTCCTCTCCCTCCTCCTCCTCCTACCTCCCTCCTCCTTCAATACATCCTCCTCCTCTCCTCTCCTCCTCATCCTCCCTACTCCTCCTACCTCCTCCTCCTCTCTACCTCCGCCTTCCGTCGCATCCTATTTCTCCTCCTCCCATTTCCTTGATCTCTGTGTGGTGTAATTGAAATCGTTTTGAAAGGCATGCTGAGTCTTTTACTGGAGTCTAATCGAAATTGATATTATCGTGCGCGTCTTTTATGAGCGCAATTTTATCTATATTAGCTTATCTGTTGTTTCATGTTTCATTTTTTGTGAATAGTGATATTCTATCTCTTGTTGCTGTTGCTGATATTGGTAATTATTGTTTTGTTTTAGTAACTACACCACTGTTGTGCATGAACTTTTTAGGAAGTGTTTGTCGTGTGTCGTGTTGGTGTGTGTGTGTGGTGTTGTGTGTGTGTGTGTTGCATGTGTGTGTGTGTGTGTGTGTCGTTGTGTGTGTTGTGTGTGTGTCTGCGTTGTGTGTGCTGTTGTGTGTGTGTGTGGTGTGTGTGTGTGTGTGTGGTCTGTGTGTGTGTGTGTGTCTGTTGGTGTGTGTGTGTGGTGTGTGTATGGTGGTGTGTGTGTGGGTGCATGTGTGTGTGGCAATTGTCACCCACCCATCCGTACGCGATTTTTTCTTTTATGCGGTATATGTATAAATAGTCCATGGCCTGGACTGCCGCCTTCCTGCCGATACTCCGCCATAGTCATAGTTACTCCCCACCATCAATGCCGTACAACATTGACATTATCAGGAATTATAACAGATGTCAACAGGAACAACAACAACGATAAGGAGATAACATCAAAGTAATACAACAGCAGAGTGTCTCTAGCAGCACGCATCCATAACTCAATAGTCTAAGGAAACATAACAAAACAGAAACATGTTCTGAAGATCAACAACCCACATCAATCAAACAGCATGACAAATGTAGCAGAAACAACGCAGTAAACTTTGACTCTGTGTTATTAGCAGTATAGGCAGTTATTTTTATGGCTACGAACGCCAATGGGTTTTCAGATCGGTGGCCTCACCAAACTTGTTACATATAGAGGTCAGTCATCCCGCAGCACAGGTAGCCTGATTTTCGTGTACTATGTGTGATATATATGTGGTGTGTCGTGCCGTGTGTGGGTGGGTGGAGGATGTGAACTATTTCAGGAGCAGATTAGACGTAAGATACTGATCACTGCAGCTATAATTTGTACGTTAATTTATTTTTTAAATCATATTTGTTTCTCTCCTATCCGGAAGAGAATGCTCCAATATTCTGATACATGAAAAATACGCCCAAGGAGACGCTTAGGAACGCCGAGGCAAAATTGTTGGGAACATAATTTTCATTAGGAAAGTCCAGTCTTTGTAAACCGTGAGGACTGATTTCCATGTCAACCAAGGTAGGAAACGACACAATGCAATGAAAATATTGCGAGGAAATAAAAATTGTGAGGATGTTAGTGAGAATGTAGATTAATTCAATGGCCGAGTTCATGCCAGTTATTATTATAAAATGGAACTGAGAAAGAGGACAGACAGACAGACAGACATGGAGAAAGTCATACAAAAATACAAGGTGATGAACTCTGCACACGCGCACAGTAGACGAGCTTTCATCAAAAATATATTCACGTTTTGGTTGCATTGCTTCATTCGTGTTTCCCCCTCCATTTCTTCCGTATTATTATCCTTTTCTTTCGGCGGTGCTTTGTTGGTACTTCAGCTCAAACTTTGGCTTTCTTTCTGTAAGGGTTGGACTTGTGGCCGCATAAAATATAAAACTCTTACTCCAATGAAAATTAGTATCTTACCATTCCTCGCTCATTACTTCCACTACCTTTTAATGCCCCATCGTATAGTCCTCATCGATACCCTACGCACAAATCTTTTCATTAGTATCATTCTGTGTATCTTGTTTCTCTGGAACTCATTTACTCTGTTGGTTTGTCCGACATGTTTAAAAGATAATATATCTTCTAAAAAAAACAGCCCTTTTACATCACTTCAAAGAACTCCTCTGAATTTTATATCAATTTATCAGCAGGTGTGGCTATCCAGCCAGCGACAGATAAATGTCACATTTTTTTGTTATAAAAGGAACGAGGTGAATATGACGGGCAATACTAAATGAGGCTGAAAGGAAGGCATGACCGTAGGGAGGGATGACCAGGTGATTGGAGACAATGGTAAATGGCGCTATCTCATTCTAACTAATGTTGTCCACAAGGCGCATCTAGTGCCCTGTCGCGCCTACGTTATCTTCCGTCTACACTCGATCTCTCTCTTCTCTCTCTCTCTCTCTCTCTCTCCTCTCTCTCTGATCTCTCTCTCTCTCTACTCTCTCTCTCCTCTCTCCCCCTCAACACAGATACACGCACGCAAAATCACACACACAGCATAATTTTTGGATGTTTTGGGAAGGGCATCCTCCGCCTGTTGTTTCAGCCGTCTGCAATTCAATGGAACTGACAACTCAGTAAATCGCCAGTGGTCGCTGGGACCAGTTTTAAACTCCAAAAGGTTGGGTCTACTGTTTTGGCTCCGCGGACTAAACTTTAATAAATCAATGTCGTAGAGATAAATATGATACACGTCATCTGAACACCAAAAAATATAGTTCTCTGTTGTTTCTATAGTAAATTGTTGGATGACAGCATACGATGGAATATCGTTCTTACTAAGCAATTGTATGCAAAATACTCGCCTCGAGTATCAAGAGCTAATATATTTTTTACATGTATATTGTGAGCATGTTTTATTGGGGGCCGATGTTCACACTTTTTCTAAGACCAGTACTGCGCGTCTGGCAAAACGCTTGTTAAAACACCAATAAGCAATCTTTAGAAAAACGGAAGAATATAGAATGCCCCGAAATCTTTCTGTTGCTGCGACAAAAGTGTAGGTTATAATTGTGGAGGCGAACATTGCCGCGGCGGGGAGTGCTTAGAGAGTTAGGATTGCGAGTGGTGGGGGGAGATGAATCAAATAACATTGCGGACTTCACGCGTCGTCTCATTGCACTTCGATAGCTTTACTATCTATTGCATACACAATATCTAATATCAATGGAAAGCTAATACAAAATTGCGCTTTTCTATTGATACCCTCAGATAAAAGTTGACTCCGCCAAAGTTCTTAAATAGCGAAGAGTTAATGGAAATCATTAAGTTCATGTACAATTTCTTCATAGTGACCGTAATGCATTTCTTTAGCGTGTTTTACTGTTTTTTATTGATAATATTAAGAACAAAACATTTACGAATATTAAGTATATCATATACACTGATAACCAGTCTACTATGATAGGTTCATAGACCACTTATATCTCTTTGGTCGGGCGGGCCGCAGGCCGCTATGCCAGCTTGTAATTTCCAAAAACAGTGTCGCGTGAACAGTCAGGTATACATGTCTATGAAGTAAAACAAATTCAGATTAGCGAGAGTATATAATGCAGTGCCTGCCTCGGCAGCATGAAAGAAGATAATAATGGAGTGGTCGTTAACTTTCCAGTAGTTAGGTCACTGCTACAACGACCTTGAAAATAGGGTCGCAAGACAATTTAAGTGCATTTATGAAGTAATAGGCACCTCTTTGTATATCCTCAATCCCTCTTCTTCTACGAGTCTCTGCTATTCCATTACAATTTTCTTCTTTCATTACTCTTTTCCCCACTTTCTGCTCGGTTTGATCCTCCTGACCCTTTCTCTTCCCCTCCACCCCCTCCCACCTTCTCCTCTATCCTCTTCCTCCTCCTCCCCCTCCACCTTCTCCTCATGCCTCTGTGGCTATCCTCTCACCCCCTCCACCTTAGCCTCATCCTCATCTCCTCCCTCCTTATCATGTGACCTATTCTCAGTTTTATATTCACACGCTCTCTTCCGGCCAAGTAAGCTAAGGGAACTGAGCTCCAAGTTGGTCCGGATATATTAGGAAGAAAAAAAGATACTCCCTCGGATCATATCCTCGAGCTTGATCTAAGGGTCGAGAGCAAGAATACAAAGGCTGGCCGACTTCGGACGTATGGCAGGCCTGGAGCGAGATCCATTGTTGATATTGCAAATACGGTCTATCCCCTTATTCATTGGCTAGATATTCCAATGGTCCTTTCTCCATTCAGGAGCCCCGCCATTTGCCCTCGAGCCGTTAATCCCCCCAAAAAAAACACTGGTCCCTTTCCTCTACCCAATCCCATTTATCTTATTCCACCTCCCGCTGTGCTGTCTGTTCCATCCCTTCTGCGCTGGTAAATTTGCTTATTCAGATAGAATTGTTGTATTACCGTGCTGTTCATCGTGGTATTGTCCTCACTCCTCAGGGTGTTACTGTGATAACAAAGACGCAAATCCTTTACAATATTGCTCTTTAGTTATAGATATCGAAGTAAATAAGTAATAATATGAGTCGTGAAAAAAATTATTATTTCACAAACCTGTATTTGACAAACTAAAACAAAATATCAGCTAAGAGCAACCAGCGCGGAAGAATGATCCTGCTTCAAAAGTATCCTCGTCGCCAATGTAGTGATTGCTCAAGCCACAATGATAAACTCAGAATTTCTCTTAGGTAATGTTGCCAAGAGTACAGTGGTGCTCCCGGTTGACTGGTAGGTCTTGACCAAGGGAGTATAGAGGGACAAGAAGGTGAAGCTGTAGAAAGTTCGAAGCCGCGAGTGTCACGCATCTAACCGCGGGATAGTGGTAAAGACAGAGCATCGGGAATACATTAGAGAACGTTACGTGATCGATGGGGTGACTCAAAGCTCATAACTATCCCTGCACTTCCTCTAGATATCATATATATACTATCCAAAAAAATGTATATTTTCTTTGAAAGGGTTTATAAGCCTATAACCTTTAAAGAAAATATAAAGATTTGATAGTATCTTGACAAGGAAATAAATGATAGACAAGCCCCCATACGCGTAAATTTTTTAGTTAAAACTCGAGATATGCAGGTACTT
>JACEEZ010007488.1:0-20460 GCA_016584305.1 Chionoecetes opilio
TTTTTTAAACCCGTTTTCCCTTTTTGAAATAACATTTTTTTTTACGTCCTTTTTTTTTTTTTATTAATTAGCGGAGTGTTTTTGAAACATCTGTATGTATTATTATATAATTTTTTTTTCATGAAACGGTGAACAAAGTAGCATGTTCATTATCTCTTATCAAATATAACCATCCGATGAATACCTCCGCTCTTTTCCCCTCTCTCTCTTCTCTTTAGCCGGCAGAAGTCCCATGGAACCTCTTTTTGGTAAAAAGTTTTTTTTAATGTTGTTTATATATATTGATGGTAAGGGTGTAGCGAGAAAGAGTCCCCCCTTTCATCATCGTTTTTCCTTTCTCTGCCAGCGGTCTACGAGAACAGAGTAGAGGGGAGATTTCTTTTATCCCTTTCAATCATGTTATGTAATTATCAGGTTTTTGCATTGTTATCATTTATCAATATATCAATTTGTAAACGAAAAAACAGCAATATCCCAGGAAGTATCCATGGTGTAACCGATGTCTTGGCGAGTGTTGCATAACCCTTGGGAAAAAACAATCATTATGAGAACTAAAATTTTAATAATACTCCCAGAATTTGTGAAATAAAAAACCTGAACTGGCCAAAGGGTATCCTTCTTCCATTTAAAACCCAAAGCAATAAACACCCCTTTTACAAATGGTGACCCGGAGTGTAAGCTAATGGTTTCTAGGGGGCTTTTAACCGGTGCTGTCCATCTCGGCATAAAAATAAAATTTCCCCAGCTTGGCGGACACAAGAGCCCCCCTCTCCTTCGTGGGCCTGCGTTTTCGGAAGCTTTGTCCCTTTGCTCCCGCTATTTTTTCCGCCCCGCTTCACGGGATTGCAGGATGAAACGGGAAGGGAGAATTACACTTTCGTGTAGCGCCACCTAGTCAGGTCCCCACCCACCCCCCGGGAAATTCTGTGCCCCCTCAGGGCTTTTTTTTGCCCTCAGACCCCTTATGGCCTCAGGGGCCTATCGCTTTAAACGCGGCCCACTCCCCCAGGCGGTCACTGCGCCCTCACGGCCTTATGCGCTTTTAGCCGGGCCCGGTTCCCCGAGCCTCACTGCGGTTTATGCCATTTGGCCCGGCCGCTGCCTTCCCCCAAGGGCTCACCGCGTCCTCAGGGGCCCTTTATGCGTGTTAGCGGGGGCCCTGTTTCCCATACCCCTCGTGGCCATTCACTCAGCCAGCCACTTCACCCTCTGACGCCTCCTTCGCCTCAGCACGCCTCACGCGCATTCTGCGCAGCCCCACAGTGTAAGTGATTCACTCCAGGCCCGCCGCTCCCCGCCCTAGGGATTATCACCCCCTATGGATTATCACACCCTGGGGATTCTCACCCCCCTGCGGATTACTCAACCCTCAACTCCACAGTGTTAAAGTGACTCGCTCCACGGCCCCCGCTCGCCGCCCTATGGATTACTCACCCCCCGTGGTTATCACCCCCCTTTGGTTTACTCACCCCCTTTTGGGATTACTCACGCCCTGTGGATTACTCATCCTACGAACATACCAGGCGGCACAGCCATGGCGAAACACGCCACGCCCGCAACACAACCCGGGGGCCCCACAGCCATGGCGAAACCCCTGCCACGCCCCCCAACAAAAGCCGGCGGCACCACTCCATGGCCAACCCTCACCCCCGCAACACAACCGGCGGCACCACTGCCATGGCGCAACCCTGCCCGCCCGCAACAAAAGCCGGGGGCCCACTGCCTGGCGAACCCTGCACGCCCGAAACCAACCCGGGGGCACCACAGCCATGGCCAACCCTGCCACGCCCGCAACAAAAGCCGGGGGCACCACTGCCATGGCGCAACCCTCCCACGCCCGAAACACAAGCCGGCGGACCATGCCAGGGCCAACCCTGCCACCCCCCCAACTAAAAGCCGGGGGCACCACAGCCATGGCGCAACCCTGCCACCCCCGCACACAAGCCGGGGGCACCCTGCCATGGCGAACCCTGCCACGCCCGCAACAAAAGCGGCGGCACCACACCATGGCGCAACCCCTGCCACCCCCGCAACAAACCCGGGGCACCACTGCCATGGCGCAACCCTGCCACCCCAACAAAAAGCCGGCGGCAACCACTGCCAGGGCCCCGAACCCCGCCACCCCCGCAACACAACCCGGGGGCACCACAGCCAGGCCCCAACCCTGCCCCGCCCGAAACACAACCCGGCGGCCCACTGCAGGGCCCAAACCCCTCCACCCCCGCAACACAACCGGCGGCACCACACCATGGCGCAACCCTGCCACCCCCGCAACACAACCGGCCACCATCCATGGGCAATCTGCCTGCCCGCGACTTACTCCCGGCGGCACCATGCCATGGCGGAACACACCAAGGCCCCCCACATCAACCCGGCAACAGAAACACCACAGCACCCTCCCCCAAACCAACGTCTCGTCCCCCTCCCGCGTCAAGGGGGGGGTCTGTAGCGAGTAAAGTAGTCCCCCCTTTAAATCATCGTTTTTCCTTTCTCTCCCGGTCTACAGAAAATCAGAGTAGCACGGAGACTATTCTATTTATCCCTTCAACTTGTTTGGAAAATTACAGGTTTTTTGGCTTGTTATCAGCTTATCAATATATTCAATTATGAAAAAACGTAAATCAGCAATACACGGGAAGTACCCATGGTGTAACCGCATGTCTGGCGAGTGTTGCATAACCCCTTGGAAAAAAATCTTTTATAGAACTAAAATTTTGTATATATACTCCAAATTTTAAAATAAAATAACCTAAAGGGCCCAAAAATTGAGTACCCTTTCTTCCATTTAAACCAAGCAAAAAAACCATCCACCTAGTTAAAAGGGGGCATAGTATTCAAAACTGCGGATGAATCTTGTCATCTTGAGCAATTTGTGTGGGGCAAACCCAAAGATGGTCGCCACGAATCTGGGAAAATCTATTTTTATATTTTTCGTAAAAGATGAGATAAAAAACAAAATAAAGGGCCAAAATTTTTTTTCGGGCATAAAGTTTACAATGCAGCCTTTATTATATCAATAAAAACACAAAAAAAAAAGAGGCCGCCAAAATGTGTTTTTCTTTGCAGAAATTTGATTTCTCAACTTCATTACTAATCCGTTAATGACATGCACAAAACACGGATTGCAAGGCTGGGGAAATTTTTCATAAAAAAACGCTTATTGTATATTTTTTGCATTTATTGAAACGACGCATGTTTTAATTCGGTTAAACCAATAACCAACTTTTTGGTTTTAATCACTGAAAACATTTATGTTTGGGTTTTAAAAACGTGGATATGGTTTTTGATTTTTCGATGATAGTCCTTCAAAAGTCAAAAAGCTTTTGTGTTGCGCATATTCCATCGTGACAGGCAAAAAACATTGTGCCGCGTTTGGCACCCGGAAAACCACATCGGAAACAAAAAGGGTGTCACCTCCATCCACCCCTGATCGTCGCAAGCGCATTGGTGCAAGGCTGACTGTAGGGGACTTCGTGGTACAAGTGACTGTTGGTTTCATCTTTCTTCCACCCATATTTTTCAACGTCCAGTTCGGGGACCGCATCTTTCACGTCGCCCATAGGGATCTGATGATGCGCACGTTTCAGTTTTCTCAAAGGCCCGCTGGCGGGATAGAGAGCATAATTTTGGTGTTGATGTATCCCCTTTTGTCTTTTGCCCCCAAGCAGAGTCGTGCATTTGACATCGTGTCACGTTGTTCTGCCCTAGAAAACAGTCATAAAATTTCGTTGCCTGTTGTACCCGGGGCAAAACATCAATTTGCCCCCAAAAAGTGAAGAAGAAGTTTCCACTCTTACAACTTTCAGAACGGGGGTTTTTGGTTTTTTCCAATGCCGAACGAAGAATTTTGTGTCCAAACCAAACATGAACTAGGTTTCGGATATATTAGGCCCTTTCAACGGTCTGGTACGAAGCTGATTTTTGTTTGGTTCCCCTCCCACCTGAATTAAAGAATTTTCCAGTAGTAATGTGAGATAAACCTCGTGTTTTCTGATGCGGGATGTTGATGGTTTTTTCCCTTGCAGCATGGTATTTGTTGCGTTTAACTGCCTCTTCAGGGTTAGTGTTCTTTTCCCCTTTTGATATAAGTCCCCCATTGTGACTCAATCATTTTGTTTTGGGAGTTGAACAGCTTTGATTTTGTTTTCAGGGGAGTCGGGAACTTTCTTGAGGAGCTTTGTTGTCCTTTGGGAACTCATCTTCAGGTTTCCCCACTTTTGTGACCCTTTTTTCTGACTCATAGTGATCCAAAAGTCAAACCCCTTTTTCATTTTACAATTTGGTTTGAAGGCCCAATACTTTTTACTGTAAAAACCCCACTTTTTTCCCCCAAAAACAGAAATGGAGGGAGTCTGTTTTGGGCATTTGGAGAACCCCAAATTTCCCAGTTGGTTTTAAACACGGTTTTTGTTTGAGTTTCATTCCCTCATCTGTAAAATTGGGTTTGGGTTGTGCCAGCCATTCAAAACCTCCTTTAAAATTTCCATTGAGGATGCCTAAAAGACCATATCTTGAAGATACGGTTCAAACATTTTTGCCCCATTTTACGGGAAAATCAGGAATTCTTTCATTTTAGAGAAACAGTAGAGCCAAAGGGTTTGCCCTTAGGATTCGCGGCATACACTTCATTTTGGGTTTCGAGTGATTTTATCCGGAAATTCCTTAACCCCTTCTGTTTTCTGGTATTTTTAAAAGCGACCCCCGATTTTCTCCTTTCATCACCATTTTATTTGGTAAAACAGAAAAACTCTTGCAAAGGAACACCCCCCAGAAGGTTTAAACCCTAAAGACATGTTTAAGACTCCCGTGAAGTTTGTGCCCCCATACCCTGAACTTCTTTCCCGGGGGCCCCAAATGCCTTTCGGGTTTAAAACTTAAAAGTTAGGCATTATCCCCTTACAGATTTTTCTAATACTCCCTCCTTTTTCCCTCTCCCCCTTTTTCCTTTCATTTCCCCTCTACTATTTTTTTTACCTCTTCCTTAACGGTTTTTCTTCTTTCCCCCTCTTACTTTTTATTCCCTTTCCCACCCTCTTTCCCTCCTTTTTTTTCCTTTCCCCTTTTTTTTTTTTTCCCTCTTTCTTCTTTTTTTTCCTTTCTCCTTTCTTTTCTCCTCCTCTTTCTCTCTCTTTCTTCCTTTTTCCCACTTCCTCTTTTTCTTTCTCCCCCTTTTTCCCCCCCTCCCTCCCTTCCCCCTCCTCCCCCTCCTCCCTCCCTCCTTCCTCCCTCCCCCCCTTTTTTCCTCTTCCTCCTCCCTCCCTCCCCCCCTCCTCCTCCCTCCCTCCCTTCCCGTCCCCTTCCCTCTTCCTTCCCTTCCGCTTTTTTACCTCCTTTCCTACATGCTCCTTTCCCTCTTCTTCTCTCTCTTCTCTCTCTCTCTCTCTCTCTCTCCTCTCTCGCTCTCTCTCTCTCTCTCTTCTCTCTCCTCTTCTCTCTCTCTTCTCTCTCTCCTCTCCTCTCTCTCTCTTCCTCTCTTCTCTCTCTCTCTCTCTCTCTCTCTCTCATAGTGACGTAAAGCTTTGTCTCAGCCTAAATGAAAAAATTTTTTTTGGAAAGTCATCGAGTGGGGTGTGTGTGTGTGTGGTTTTTGTGTGTGGGTGTTGTGTGTTGTGTTTTTATCTTCCCTTTTTGAAAAAAAAAAAAAAAAAAAAAACGTACTGTAAATAATAAATAAATAAAAATTTTTTTTAGATCATATTCCATTACCCTTTATTAAGGTCAGGGGGAAAAATTAAAAAAAATTTTTGCAAAATAATATTTTGAAAACAAAAAGAAAACTATATTCCTTTTTATATGATAAATACGAGAGCGGAAGGGAGTCTCCGCCCCCGCACCCACCTGTGTCTGGGGGAACAAATGAAAATTGTGAGGTATTCACTGTGGGATACTTTTTTGTTTCAAATAGAAAAAAACTATATCAAGTTAGGCGCCCAGTCTCTGGCCCCTTCGCTTTGGGTTTAGTTCTTACGGCTGGAACGTGGCAGCGAGCCCCTTTCCCCCAAACATCTCATTACGCTAATTACTCAAGGGGCTTGTTCTCCAAAACTTGTTGCACAGACCCCCATTGATTTTTACAGCACTACTTTTCATGTCAAATTTCAGTTAATCGACAATATTTAGGAGTAGTTTACGTTAATTTCTAATTTTTGCACTAGTTACACTTGGCCCGAACAGGTTTGCTAAACGGGGGTTTAAGAGCTTAAAAGGGAAAGATGGGGTATAATATAGGAGAGGAGAGAGAGAGGAGAGAGAGATTATTTCTTTTTTAAAAAACAGCATGGCATTTTCGAAAAAAAAAAAACCACGGGTTGTCAGGGTACTTGTCTTTTTTCGTTGTTTGTTAAAAACATAAATTTAATGTTTTTTTTTCCCACCCTCTCTGACTTCCACCCAACAAAGCAGAAGATTTAATTTCCCGAAAAAGATGTCTTTCTACTTGAGAAAGTAATATATGTTAAATGGTTATGTTCCTTTTGAACACTAAGTGTGAGGACACAAAATTTTAAAGGACACTTCCAATTAATTGGCGTAACCATAAAAGGAAATTAAAGGGAGGTGACTCCTAGAGACGCTAAATCAAAGAACCCTTTCCTTTTAAAACGTTATAAAGGCTTTACCCCAATTTGCTGGGATTAAATTTCTTTCGAGATCAAGGATGATTATAAGATTTTTTTCTTTAATCTTTTTTTAACATCTTCAAATTTTTGTAAAAATTTTTCCCCTCTTCCTTTTTTTTTTGTTTTTATCCCTACATGAAGGGGAGGGGCGTACAAATTGGTAGGGGGGGTGGGTGTAGGTATGTGGAGAAAAATCGGGAAGTCTTTTGGGAGATTATTAAAAAATAAAAAAAAAAAATTAAAAATTTAAAAAATAGGTGGCCCCCCTTATGATTTCCATGGTTTTCGAAAAAAGAAGTGTACGCTCTTTTTAAAATGGCGTAGTAGGAAATGTATATTCGCCACCCGAGTCACCGAAATTCGGAGTATTTTTCAATCTTTTCCAATCATGTGTGAAAAAAAAAAAAATATAAGACCTTGGATGGAGGTAGTGAAAAGGGCATTTTAAAAATAGAGTTTTCAAACCCCATGTAATAGAGGTGGGTAAATGCCCCCGGGTTTAAGAGGGGAAAAGGGGAAAAATTTTTATAAAATCACCTCATACAGAGCATTTTTCAAAAAAAATAAAAATAATAATAAATAATAAATACAAAAAACAGTATATACTAAAAAAAACACATGGTGTGGAAGAGAAAACGATGGTGAGATAGAAAAAGTAAAATTTTTATCGAAAAAAAACCCTGGTGATGTGTAAGGGGGTATGTTTGTGTTATGTCTGCAGAAGCCTTGTCTCCCAATCTCAAAGCTGTTAACGGGGAAAAGTAATCACCCGGTAATAAAGAAGGCTAGAATTAACGGGTATTTTCAATTTTACTCAAAAAAAATTAAAAAATAATTCCAGATATAAACCGTTATGAACATGGAAAAAAGATAATAAAGAAGCTTGAGTTTTTTGAATCTCCAAAAACAAGCAGGAAATTAATCACGTTTCCCCAGAACCCGTTTGTGTAGAAAGAAAAAATAAAAAAAACTGAAAAAAAAAATACTAGAGGGATAAAAAAAATGAAGCATCATAAAGAAAACACCCCTCCCCCCACAAACCAAAAAAAAGAAGAAAAAAAGTTTTCACTCAAAACAAACGACCCAAAAACACTCTAACAGGCAGAGAAAAGAAATGTGAAAACTACTCAGAGATAGTAAATCCACGGGGATGACACAACAACGAAAAAAAAAAAAGATAATGAATAGGAAAATCGCTTAAAAGGGGAAAAACAATTGTTCAAATTTGGAAGGTATCAATACCAGTCCTCACCGGTAAATTCCCAAATCCCACTGCCTGGCCTTGAGGTGTCCCCTCTAAGACCCCAAATCAAAAGGGGTTTGTAAAAAGGGGCCAGTTTCTGAAATTTGAATCACGCCGCCATTGGAACAACAGAGGGCCGGGGGTTTAGGGACAACAGTGAATAAGATAGCCGCTTTGCAAAAATTGTATTCCAGATGGGTATAGGGTTTGTTTTTTTCCTTTTTTTTTTTATTGCACTAAAAAAAAAAAAATAGGGGAAGAAAAGTACGTTGGGCAGCCCGGGGGGTTACAACAGGTTGAGTTGACCGGATAAAGGGGGGAAACGGGGGGTCTTATTATGCGTGTGACGAAGAGGAAAAAAGCAAGAGGTAAAATAAATTATTGTTTTGAGCGCTACTGTCACCTTCCCCCAAATCCTTTTTTTCTGACAGATTGACTTTAGATGTGTTTTTTTTAGACAAAAAAATAAAAAAAAAAGAAAAAAAGGATCCCCTCTCTGTACCGTAAAAATTTTAAAAAAAAAAAAAAAAAAAAAAAAATAAAGCCTCCCCGACGGGAGAGGGTGGGCGGTCTTATGAACAAAGCCTACAATTTTGGTTAGGGGGGTTTGGTTAGGTTAAGGGTTTTGGTTAGGTTTTTGGGGGGGTTTGGTTTCCTCCATTGAGGGGGGGGGGGGTACTATTGTAAGGGTTTGTTTAGTAAGACCCCCCCCCCCCCCCGTCAAGGGGGACCAATACGTGACGGGGTGCTGGACGTGCGTGCGTGCGGGCCCGGCGCACGCACGCAGCACGCCCCCGCACGCACGCAGACGCACCCGCACGCACGCACGCACGCCCCCGCACGCACGCACGCACCACGCACGCACGCACGCACGCCCACGCAAAGCCGCACGCACGGGACCCACGACGCCGCACGCAGCACGCACGCACGCACGCACCACGCACGACGCACGCACGCACGCCGCACGCACGCACGCACGCACGCACGCACGCCGACCACGACCACGGAACGCAGCAAGCACGCACGCACGCACGCACGCACGCACGCACGCACCCCACGCACCCCCCCTCCCACCCCCACCCCCCACCCCCCCATCCACCCACCGCCCCCCCCGCCCCCCACCCACCCCTTTAAGTGTTTACATGCGCCAATTTCCCGACAATGGTATTTTCTTTGCAGTAATGAAATGGATTCGGCCCCAAGTTTGCAAAAATAAAACCCAGTTTTGCACTCGCGGCGAAACACCGTTGTTTAAAAGGAAAACCAGTCACAAGTTTCATTAAGCTGCTTACCTACATTTTTGGATGAAATTGGGACCAGGAAAAAGCAGGGGCCACACAGGTAGGAAGACAGCACCGAGTATTTTCGTCGTTGGGCCAGGGGCAACAAGAGTTGTCTGAAGTTTTTGGGAATTTCCCCTGGTTTTTAGGGGGCCGACAAACCATGGGACTGACGCTAGTTTTTGCGCTATTGATTTGATGGGATAACAGAAAGAACCCGGGGCAGCCTAAGTATCCTAATCTTTAATCAGCACGTCGTCCGTGCAGTGATGAAAATTTCCCGTACCTGTTTTGGAGAAATCCCTAACATTAGTGAAAAGATTCCCAGTGTTGAAGAAAAAGAGGAAGAAGGGGTTCTGACGATGATGCTCCACTCCTTTTTCCACAAGGGGCTAAATGATCTATTCGCAAAATCAGCTTGTCAAAACCCCCCGCCGAAATGTTTTCATCCAGATTTAAGGAAAAAAACTCCTTTATACATGCTCGCATCACCTTCTACCGCAACAGCTCATGATACCCCCCTTTTTTCCCCGAAGAGAAGATAGGTTATGTACGTATGCACAGCTTCTGCACAAGTTGGAGTGCCCCAGTACCAACCCGAAAATTGGAAACTGTTCATTTACAGCTGCAAGCGATCGCTGAAATGTGTTTGCTGCACAACGGCAACCAGTTTGCCTCGTATCCTCGCTCACTCGACTACACTGAAGGAAAGTATGAAGCGGTGAAGTCGTCTGGGGAAATTTTTTATGATCGCTGAGTGGTTGTTTATTTGACCCGAAGATGGTAACTTTTTTGGGACAACGTGGGGGTTTACCAAATACCCGTGCTTTTTGTGCATGTGGGATAGTAGGGAACGAGCTCAGCATTAACGAAAAAGACTGGCCCGTACGGGGGGAAGGTGCCTTGCAGAGCAAGGAACGTCATAAACAACCCCCGGGGGATAGAGATTTGGGTCTTTTTCCCCCCGCTGCACACAACTCGGCTTGATCAAACAGTTCACCAAAGCTAAGTTCACAAGGGTGGGGGCTGCTTCATTTAATGTGCCACGCTTTTCAGGATTGGGCCTGGGAAGTGAAAAACTGGCATCTTGACGGTCCCAAAATCCGTCATCATCGAATCCAAGTTTGAAAATAATGAACGAAGGGAAATGGAAACGTGGAAGGCTTTTGTTCGGTCGTGAAAACTTTTTTGGCAACAAGAGGCCAGGAACTACGCAAACCTGTCACCAATAGCTGAATCTTTTTGAAACCTCGGATGCAGCAGAGATCAAAATGCAAATTTATTCTCACTTGGACGGTTTCCCGAGAATCTGGGATCAATGAGCGCGACAAAAAATATATTTTATTAATACAAATATAATTATATATATATATATATATATATTATATATATATAAATATATATTATATATAAAATATAATATATAATATATAAAAATTTTAACCTATATTATAAATAATATAATATATATATATATATAATATATTATTATATATATATAATATAATTTTAAAAATATTTTAATATAAAATAATATATAAAATATATATATATTTATATATATATATAAAATATATATATATATAATATTTATAATATATATTAAAATATTATAATTATATATATATCTTTTTTAATATTTATATATATATAATATATATATATAATATTATATAATATATAATAAATATATAAAATATATAAAATATATATAATATTATATATATATATATTATATATAATATATATATATATATATATAATATATAATTATTAATAATATATATATATAAATATATATATATATATAAAATTTGTAATATTTATATATATATATTTTATATATTATTTATATATATATTAAATATATATATTTAAAAATATATATTATTATTTTATATAAATATATATTTATTTATTATAATTAATATATATATTTTAATTTTTTATATATATATTTATAATATATATTAAAATTTATTTATATAATATATATATTAAAATATTATATATTTTTTTAAAATAATATTTATAATATTTTATATATATAATATATTTTAATATTATATTTTAAATTAATTTTTTCTATTATAAAATTTAAAGAAAATTCTTATTAATAAATATTAAAATTTTATTATATAATTTTAAAAGATTAATATTAAATATTTTTTTTTTAAAATTTACTAAAAAAAATATTATTATTTTATTATTTAAAATTTATTTTTCAATTTTAATTTAAAAATTTAATTTAAATTTATTTAAATTTAAAATTAAAATAATAAAAATTTTAATTAATTATTAAATATAAAATATTATAAAATATTTTTTTAAATTTTAAAATTTTTTAAAAATTTTAAGAATTTTTTATTATGCTTATTTTAAAAAAAAATTTGGTGCGTTTGCCCAAAAATTCCCCTCTTGTAAAAAAAAACCCTTTACGCAAAAAAAAGTTTCCCAAAAACTTCAGCCCAATTTTTCATTGGGTTTTCCCGGTTCGGGCAAAAGTTGCCGCAAAAGCCCCCCTTTTTAACCTTCTTCATGGCAATTGGGTTCAAAATGACCCGGGGGAGGCCCAAATCCTTTAACTTCTTTTGAAAAAAAAAAAAAAAAAAAAAAAAGGAAAAAAAAATTTTTTTTTTTTTTTTTTTTTTTTTTTTTTTTTTTTTTTTTTTTTTTTTTTTTTTTTTTTTTTTTTTTTTTTTTTTTTTTTTTTTTTTTTTTTTTTTTTTTTTTTTTTTTTTTTTTTTTTTTTTTGGGGGGAAAAAAAAAAAAAAAAAAAAAAAAAAAAAAAAATTTTTTTTTTTTTTTGTTTTTGCCCCAACCAAAAAGTTTTTCAACCATCTTCGGGGTTTTCAAAATTAATAAATTTCAAAAAACCCCCCCCTTCCATTGCCTTGTTTTTTTTTAAAAATTAAAAAAAAAAAAAAAAAAAAAAAAAAAAAAAAAAAAAAAAAAAAAAAAAAAAAAATTTTTTTTTTTTTTTTTTTTTTTTTTTTTTTTTTTTTTTTTTTTTTTTTTTGGTTGGGTTTTTCCCAAAAAAAGCCCCCCGGAAAAAACCCTTCACCGCCCCTTTCATTATTTCTCCTTCAGGTAGTCGAGTGACGGGGATACAGGGGAAAAAGGGTTGCCGTTGCGCAAACACTTTTTCAGCGACGCTTGCAGCTGTCAATACATTTTTTCCAATTTTGGGTTGGTACGGGGCCACCCAAGCTTGTGCAAAAGCTGTGAAAAATTCGTACAGACACCTAGTCCTTCTTTCGGGGAAAAAAAGGGAGGACTCATGATGTCTTTTGCGGTAAAAGGGTGATGCGAGCACTGTCAAAAAGGATTTTTTTCCCTTTCAAGGATCCCAACAGTTCGGCGAGGACTTTGACAAGGTTATTGCGAACTAGATCATTAGTCCTTGGGGAAAAAAGGACGTGGAGCATCATCGTAAAGAACCCCCTTTTTCTTTTTCATTTTTTTCAACACGGGGGAATTTTTGTCACTAAGTTGGAAGTTCCCCAAAGACGGGTCTGGAATTTCATCACAATGACTACGGACACGTGCTGTTTAAGATTAGGATACTTGAGGCTGCTCGGTTTTTCTGTTGACCAGTCAAATCAAGCGCAAAAACTAGCATCAGTCCCATGGTTTGTGGGGCTCCCCCCAAAACCATGGAATTCCAACTTCAGACAACTCTTTTTTCCCCCGGGTCCAACGACGCAAATACCGGTGCTGTCTTGCATACCATGGTGGGCGCCCTAGCTTTATCCTGGTCCCCAAGTTTCATCCCAAAATAAGATGTAAGCACGCTTAATGAAACTTGGACGGGTTCCCTTTTGGGAAAACAAGGGGGGTTGTTTTCCCGCAGAGTACAAAATCCCGGGTTTTATTTTTGCAAGATCTTGTGGCCGAATCATTTCATTCACTGCAAAAAAAATACCAGTTGTCGGAAATTGGGCGCATGTAAACATTTAGAGGGTGGGTGGGTGGGGGCGGGCGGGGGGGGTGGATGGGGGGGTTTGGGTTGGGGGGTGGGGGGGGGGGGGTGCGTCGTGCGTGCGGCGTGCGTGCGTGCGTGCGTGCGTGCTGCGTGCGGGGTTTGCGGGGGCTTTTGCGTGCTTTGGGGGCGTGCGTGGTGCGTGCGTGGTGCGTGCGTGCGTGCGTCCCGTGCGTGCGTGCGTGCGTGCGTGGTGCGTGCGTGCGTGCGTGCGTGCGGCTTTGGGCGTGCGTTCGTGCGTGCGTGCGTGCGTGCGTGCGTCCCGGTGGGGGCTTGCGTGCGTTGCGTGCGGCGTGCGTGGGGTGCGTGCGTGCGTGCGTGCGTGGCCTGCGTGCGTGGTGCGTGCGGCCCGCACGCACGCACGCACGCCCACGCCGCACTCACGTATTGGGTCTCCATTGACGGGGGGGGGGGGGGGGGGGGTTCTTACTGAAAAACAATAAAATGGTCCCCCCCCCCTCCCGTCAATGGAGGGACCTAACCAAACCAAACCCTTTAACCCCTAACCCAACCAATAAAACCAAATTAACCATTGAAAAGGCTTTGTTCGTAAGACCCCCCCCTCCCGAAAGGGAGGGGCTTATTTTTTTTTTTTTTTTTTTTTTTAAATTTTACGGTACAGAGAGGGGACCTTTTTTCTCTTTTTTTATTTTTTTGTCTAAAGAAAACCAGTCTAAAAGTAAACCCCTTCAGAAAAAATGTTTGAGGGAAAGGTGACATTTAGCGCTCAAAACAAAATATATTACCTTGCCTTTCTCTCTTCGTACACGTCATAATAAGCACCCCCTTTCCCTTTTCACCCGGTAAACTCAACCTGTATGTCCACCCCCCAGGGCTGCCCAACGTATTCTTTTTCCCCCCCCTATTTTTTTTCTTTAGTGCAATGAAAAAAAAAAAAAAAAAAACAAAGCCTATATCCCTCTGGAAAAACAATATTGGAGCGGTCTATCTTATTCCCGTTGTCCTCTAAACCCCCGGGCCCCGTTGTTACAATGGGGCGGCGTGATTCTAATTCATAACTGGCTACCTTTTTACACAACCCATCTTGATTTGGGTATTAGCACGGGCACCCCAAGGCCAGGGAGTGGACTGGAAATTTACCAGGGTGAGGACTGGTTTGATACTTCCAAAAATTTGATACATTTTTTTTTAAACCCTTTTAAACGTTTTCCCATTTTTATCTGCTTTTTTTTTCTGTTGTCGTGTCATCGCCGGGATTTACAGTTTTCCCTGGATTTTTACAGTTCTTTTCTCGCTGTCTAGAGTGTTTAGGTGCGCTTGTTTTTTGAGTGAAAACTATTTTCTCTTTTTTTGTGTGTGAGGGGAGGGGGTTTTTCTTTTTGATGCTTTATTTTCTTACTACCTCTAGATATTTTTTTTTCAGTTTTCTTTTTTTGTTCTTTATCTACACTAACGGTTCTGGGAAAAAAGTGATTAAACTTCCTGTTGTTGTTTTGGGATTCAAGAACCAAGTCTTCATTATTATCTTTTTTCATGATTCATAACGGGTATCATATTGGTATATTTTTTAAATTTTTGAGTAAGAAATTTATAATACCCCTTAATTCTAGCCTTCATTTTACCCTGGGGGATTACTTTTCCCCGTTACAAGCTTGAGATTGGGAGACTAAGGGGTTTCTCAGACAAACACCCAACATAACCCTTACACATCACCCTGGTTTTTTTTCGATAAAAAAATACATTTTCTATCCACCATGTCTTCTTTCCATCACCACGTGTTATTTTAGTATATACTTGTTTATGTATTTTTTTTTATTTTTATTTTTATTTTTTTTTTTTGAAAAAGTCTCTGATATGAGGTGATTTATAATAATTTCCTCTTTCTCCCTTTTAACCGGCAAATTTCTATCCCCCTCATATTTCATGGGTTGAAAAACTCTACTTTTAAACGCTTTTACCCCCCACCCAAATGTCTTATTAAATTTTTTTTTTTTTTTTTACACAATTTGGGAAAGATTGAAAAATACTCCCAACTTCGGTGACTCGGTGGCGAATTAAAAATTTTACTACGCCACATGTTACAAAGACGTACACTTCTTTTTCGTAACCCTGGTAAATCATAAGTGGTCCCCCATTTTTTAAATTTTTTTTAAATTTTTTTTTAATTTATAATTACCCAAAAACTTCCCGAGTTTTCTCCTAAAAACCTACACCCCACCCCTCCTACCAAATTTTTTACGTCCTCCCCCCCCATGAGGGGTAAAAAAAAAACAAAAAGGAAGACGGGGGAAATTTTTTTCAAAGATTAAGATGTTAGGGAAAAAAATTTAAAAAAATAAATTTATAATATCCTTGATCTCGAAAAAATATAATCCCCTGCAAATTGTGGGTAAACCCATATAAGTATTTAAAAAGGAAAGGGCTTTGATTTAGCGTCTCTATGGAGTACCTCTCCCCTTTAAGTTCCTTTATGGTTAGCAGCCAATTAGATGTGAAGTGTCCGTATAATCTTTGTGTCCCCACACTTAGTGTTCAGAAGGACATAAACCAGTTAAAAATATCTACTTTCTAAGAGAAAATACATCTTTTTTAGGAATTAAACTGTCTGCATTAGTTTTGGTGGAAAGGCAGAGAGGGGAGGGAAAAAAAAAAAAAAATTTTTTTAAAAAGGAAAAGGAGAAATAGGGAAAAGGGGTTTTTTTTTTTCGAAATGCCTCAAAAAAAAAAGAAAATTTTTCCCCCCCTTTAAATTTTTAAAACCCCCTTTTTAAAATTTAAACCCTTTAAACCAAATTTTAGCACAATTTTTTTAAAAAAAAAATTTAAATAAAAAAAAAGGGAAAGCAAAATTTTAAAGAAGAGGGCAAAAAAAGGGGGGGGCAAAAAGGGAGAAAAGAAGAGAAAGGAAAGGAAGGCAAATGGTCGTGCCCCAGGGAAGAATGAAAAAAAAGGGAAGGGAGAGGGGGAAGGGAAAGAAAAATTAAATAAGAAAGATGGGAAATAAAATTTTTCTTTTGCCCCAGAAAGGTGGGGAGGGGCGGTCCCCCCCCTTTTGTAAAAAAAAAGGGGAAAGAGTTGAAAAAATTTTGAAAAAAAAAAAAAAAACCCGGGAAAGAGTGATTAAAAAAAATTTTAATAAAAAATTTTAAAAGACGTTTTTTTTTTTTTTAAAAAGGGAAAAAAAAAAAAAAAAAAAAAAAACACCCCCCCCCAAAGTTTTAAAAAACATTTTTTAGGGGAAAAAGGCGTAAAGGGAGGAAGGAGAAGGGGAGAAGGGGGGAAGGGGAGGGGGAAGGGGGAGGGGGGGGGGAAAAAGGGAGGGAAAGGGGAGGAGGAGGGAGAGGAGGAGGGGGAGGAGGAGGGGAGGAGAGGAGAGGGGAGGGGAGGAGGGGAAGAGGGGAGAGCATTAAGGGAGGAAAAAAGGGGGAAGGGGAGGAGGAGGGAAATGGGGGGGGGAAAGGGGGGGGGGGGGAGGAGGGAGGGGGGGAGGGAGGGAGGAAAAAAGGGGGGGGGGGAAAAGGGGGGAAAAAAGGAAAGGGGGGGGGGAAAAAGGGGGATGAAAATTTTAAATTTCTTTGATTTAAAGGGGGGGAAACCAAAGAAAGACCTTAGGGCAGATCCTTACAAATGTCCTCAGCGGGAAAAACCTTCTTTAAAATGCATAGTAAAGCAGGAGTACCACCCATTAAAAAAAAACGTGGGAACCGGGAAAGTAAATTCCGTTAGTGGACAAGGGGTTTGGGGAAAAAGAAAAAAAGGGAGGGGGAACCAAAAAAAAAAGGGGGAAAGGGGCAAATAAAAAATACCGTTGAGGTAAATTTGAACCCGGAAGTAAGGGGTAAAGGGGTCAAATAGCCCCGACTCCCCCTCCCTTCTTTTTAACAAAAAAACTTAAGGGGAAATTTCTAAAATTTTTTCCGCCCCAAGGAAACCCGAAGCGCTTTTGGGAAACCCCTTTAAATGTTCAAGCTTACTGAAGGGGCGCAAACTCTCACGTGTGAGTTGGTAAAACAGTCCTGAGTGTTTTTGGGGAGAAAAATTCGGGGGGTAAGTTTCCCGGCATAGCAAATATGTAATTTTCGTAGTATAGCATCCAACCCACTGAAACTGGTTATGAAGAGGCAAATCTGATGCGCTTTGACACAAATCACCAAGAAATCACGAAGGATTTTGGGGAATTTCCAAAAAGGGTAAACTTCACTACGAAACCAAAGAAAACCCTGATTTTAGCCGCAAATCCGTAAACGAACCATGCTTGGTTACTATCTAATTGTCTCCTAAAAATTTGAAACAAGACCTCCTTTCCCTTCTCTGTAAAAGTTTGGTGAAACAAAATGTTTGACACCAGCCCCATCTACTCAAGAGTAGTAGGTTTCAGGCCGTTCCCCTCAAGTGGAAATTTAAAAGGTTCTCGCACATGAGCTGGCACCAATCCCCAAAATCAATTTCACAGATGCAGGGAGAGAGATGCTCAAAAGGAAAATCCTGTTGAAGACTCAACGAAAGTTGAGTCTCATCCAGAATGCACCAAACACAGACTCACAATCATCGTGGTTCTGACTCCTCTGGGTGTAAAAATGGCCTGTGGGTGGACAGTAAAAACGATGTGTAAACTTAGCAAAATATTGATAGGAAGCTGCAAAAAAAGGGGATGTTACTTTTTTGGTGTTTGATCGGTACTATGAGTACAGCAAAAAAGGGGGCCAAAGAAGTGCGGGAACCTGAAGTATTTGAAATTCACCGTCAAGGTTACAACGGGGCTGCCATCACAGAAAAATAATCCTGACTTCACTGAAAAAAGAAACACAACTGATCTTACCCAAGACAAAAAATCCCTTGAATCAGCAATGGAGGACTATCATCAACAGAGGGGGTATGAACACTACCTGAAAAGGCAATATCATGTTCAACAAATACTCATGGCTGCAAAGGAAAACCATCAAGTCACCGTCTTATCAGATGACACAGATGTTTGTCTGCCTTACATACTTCTGGAAGATGGTCTTTAAATTTATGGGGGTAGGAATTCCAATCAAAAATGAGCAATAGTCGATATCGGCAAGACCGTGAGAAGCACATAGATATCATACCAAAATCCTAGCTGCCAGCACTTTCTGGTTGCGACAAGTTGCTTGCGTTTCGGGATTGGAAAAAAAAAACCGTTCGGGAAAGTTTTAAGAGTGGACTTCTTTTTGGACTTTTTGGACAAATGATGCTTTTGCCCTCGGTGAACAAAGGAACGAAAATTTATGACTGTTGCTATGGACGAACAACAGTGACACGATTTTCAAAAGCACGATCGTGCTTGGGGAGCAAAAAACAACAAAGGGTATAACCCAAAACCAAAATTATGCTCTCTATCACCGACCCCGCGAGGGCCCTTTGAGGAAACGTGAAACGTGCGCATCATCAAGCATCCATAGCGCGACGTGAAAAATGCGGATCCACCGAACTGGACGTTTGAAAATATGGATGGAAAAAGATGAAACCAAAGATCATTGTCCTACGCAGTCCCCCGGGTACAGTCAGCCTTGCACCAATGCTGTCTTGCGCTGATCAGGGGGATGTGAGAGTGACACACCTTGTTTTCACCGATGTGGTTCCCCAGTGCCAATTGTCGTGCACAATGTTTTGTGCCCGTCACGAGGAATATCGGGAACACAAATGCTTTGTGACTTTTTGGGCAGGACTACTTTAAAAATCAAAAACCCTATCCTACGTTACCAATACATAAATTTTTCGTGATTTTAAAAAAACAAGTTGTGTCTCAGTGATTTAACCAGAAATTAACTCTGCGTCGTTTCAAAAAAGCAAATAATATACAAAAAGGATTTTATGAAAATCCCACCCCACCTTCCCAATCCGTTTTAGGCGTCATAAGGGTTTAGTAAAATGTTGAGAAAGTAAATTTTTTCTGCAATAAAAAAAACACATTTATGGGGCCATCTTTTTTTGTGGTTTTATTGATATAATAAGGTGCGTAATTGTGCCTAAAAAAAAACTATAATAGGCCCTGTCTTTGTTTTTCTATTCTTAGTTCGAAGATATGGAAAAAAAGATTTTCCCAGTCGAGGCGACCATCTTGGATTTGCCCCCTGCAAAAATGGCTCAAGTAGACAAGATGTATCGGCAGTTTTGAATACATATCCCCTTTGTAATAAGGTGGAGTGTTTTTTGCTTTGGTTAACTGGAATGAAGGATCTCATTTGGCCAGTTTTAGGATTTTATTTCACAAATTCTGGAGTTATATAAAATTTTTAGTTCTATAAATGATTTTTTTCCCAAAGGTGTTATGCAACATCGCCAGACATGCGAGTTACCCCCTGGATACTTCCTGGTATATTGCTGATTTTAGTTGAATAATTGAAATATTGTAAGGATAACAATGAAAAACCACCTGAAATTCCCATAAAAATGTTTTAAGGTATAAATAAATAGTCCCGTGCTACTCTGATTTCTGTAGACCCCTGGCAGAGAAAGGAAACACGATGATGAAAGGGGTGATACTTACTGCACAGTACCCCCCCCTAGTGACCGGGGGGGAACGAGACTTGGTTGGGGGCGGTGCTGTGGGTTTTGTTGCCGGGTTATGGGAGGGCTGTGTGATGTCCCCCATGGCAGTGGTGCCGCGGCAGTAAGCGCGGGGGGAGGCGAGTTGGCCAGGCATGGTGCCGCCGGTTTTGTTGCGGGCGTGGCAGGGTTGCGATGGCGGGTCCCCGGCTTGTTTTCGGGGGTGGCAGGGTTTCGCCAGGGGGGTGGGGCCGCCGGCTTTGTTTTCGGGCGTGGGAGGGTTGCGCCATGGCGTGGGCCGCCCGGGTTTTGTTGCGGGGGTGGCAGGGTTGCGCCCTGGCATGGTCGCCGGTTGTGTTTCGGGGGTGGCAGGGTTTCGCCATGGCAGTGGTGCCGCCGGGTTTTGGTTGCGGGCGTGGCAGGGTTGCGCCATGGTGTGGTGGCCGGTTTGTTTCGGGGGGCAGGGTTTGCGCCCCGGCAGTGGTGCCGCGGTTGTGTTTTCGGGCGTGGGGGGGTTCCCATGGTGGGTGCCGCCCGGGTTGAGTTTTCGGGGGGCAGGGTTGCGCCCTGGGGGTGGGGCCGCGGGTTGTTTGCGGGCGTGGCAGGGTTGGCCCAGGGTGGGCCCCGCCCGGTTGTGTTGCCGTGGCGGGTTGCGCCAGGGTGTGGTGCCGCCGGTTTTGTTGCGGGCTTGGGGAGGGGTTTCGCCATGGGGTGGTGCCGCCGGGTTGTGTTGCGGGCTGGCAGGGTTTCCCCGGCGTGGTGCCGCCCGGGTTTTGTTGCGGGCGTGGCAGGGTTGGCCATGGCAGTGGGCCGCCGTTGTTTTGCGGGGGTGGCAGGGTTCGCCATGGCGTGGTGCCGGGCTTTTGT
>JACEEZ010007489.1:0-31712 GCA_016584305.1 Chionoecetes opilio
TACACTACACAATACTACCTCCTCAAAAAAAAAGAACGCTCACTTTGGATCGTACTCATCTACTGACTGTGGCATCCAATCTACTACTATTACTACTACTACTTACATACTATTACATTACTCTCCTCTTTTTCCATACTACTACTACTACTACTACTATTACTACTACTACTACTATACTTTTATTATTGTGCTGCTGCTGTATTATCTATATTCTATTACTTTTACTACTACTACTCACTATACTACTACTACTACTACTACTATTATTATTATATATTCGTACTATTATTATTATTATTATTATTGTCTGCTGCGGCTGCTGCTTACTTTATCTATTATTCTGATTACTTACTCTACTACTACTACTACTACTACTATACTACTACTATATTATTATTATTATTGTTGCTGCTGCTGCTACTTATCTATTATCATGTATTACTTTACTACTACTACTACTACTACTACTACTACTACTAACTAACTATTACTATTATTATTTGCTCTACTACTACATACTGACTTACTACTACTACTACTAACTACTACTATACTACTACTACTATTCTGACACACTACTGTACTACTAACTACTACTACTCTACTACTACTATACTACTACTACTACTACTACTACTACACTACTACTACTAAACTCTACTACTACTACTACTACTACCATAACAACTACTATACTATACTACTACTATACTACTCTTATATGTACTTTCTCTATTATTCATGTATTACTTTAACAACTACTACTACTACTACTACTACTACTACTACTACTACTACTATTATTGTTGCTGCTGCTGTACTTTATCTACTACTACTACTACTACTACTACTACTACTACTACTACCACTATTACTACTACTACTACTACTACTACACTACTATTTCCCACTACTACTACTACTACTACTACTCTACTACTACTACTACTACTACTACTACTAACTACTACTACTACTACCACAAAACTACTACTATTGTTGTTGTTGTCTTTTGTATATTTGTAATGATAGAAGTAGTGACGTGATTTGAGTGACTGAAAGAAAATGGAGAAGAAAGGAGAGACAGGAAAAGACATGCAAGGGAATAAGAGCAGAAAGTAAAGAGGGAAGGATGACGATGAGAAAAACAATGAAGTAAAGAGGGAAGGACGACGATGAGAAAAACAATGAAGTAAAGAGGGAAGGATGACGATGAGAAAAACAATGAAGTAAAGAGGGAAGGACGACGATGAGAAAAACAATGAAGTAAAGAGGGAAGGATGACGATGAGAAAAACAATGAAGTAAAGAGGGAAGGATGACGATGAGAAAAACAATGAAGTAAAGAGGGAAGGATGACGATGAAAAAACAATGAAGTAAAGAGGGAAGGATGACGCTGAGAAAAACAATGAAGTAAAGAGGGAAGGACGACGATGAGAAAAACAATGAAGTAAAGAGGGAAGGATGACGATGAGAAAAACAATGAAGTAAAGAGGGAAGGATGACGATGAAAAACAATGAAGTAAAGAGGGAAGGATGACGATGAGAAAAACAATGAAGTAAAGAGGGAAGGATGACGATGAGAAAAACAATGAAGTAAAGAGGGAAGGATGACGATGAGAAAAACAATGAAGTAAAGAGGGAAGGATGACGATGAGAAAAACAATGAAGTAAAGAGGGAAGGATGACGATGAGAAAAACAATGAAGTAAAGAGGGAAGGATGACGATGAGAAAAACAATGAAGTAAAGAGGGAAGGATGACGATGAGAAAAACAATGAAGTAAAGAGGGAAGGATGACGATGAGAAAAACAATGAAGTAAAGAGGGAAAGATGACGATGAGAAAAACAATGAAGTAAAGAGGAAGGATGACGATGAGAAAAACAATGAAGTAAAGAGGGAAGGATGACGATGAGAAAAACAATGAAGTAAAGAGGGAAGGATGACGATGAGAAAAACAATGAAGTAAAGAGGGAAGGATGACGATGAGAAAAACAATGAAGTAAAGAGGGAAGGACGACGATGAGAAAAACAATGAAGTAAAGAGGGAAGGATGACGATGAGAAAAACAATGAAGTAAAGAGGGAAGGATGACGATGAGAAAAACAATGAAGTAAAGAGGGAAGGATGACGATGAGAAAAACAATGAAGTAAAGAGGGAAGGATGACGATGAGAAAAACAATGAAGTAAAGAGGGAAGGATGACGATGAGAAAAACAATGAAGTAAAGAGGGAAGGATGACGATGAGAAAAACAATGAAGTAAAGAGGGAAGGACGACGATGAGAAAAACAATGAAGTAAAGAGGGAAGGATGACGATGAGAAAAACAATGAAGTAAAGAGGGAAGGACGACGATGAGAAAAACAATGAAGTAAAGAGGGAAGGATGACGATGAGAAAAACAATGAAGTAAAGAGGGAAGGATGACGATGAGAAAAACAATGAAGTAAAGAGGGAAGGATGACGATGAGAAAAACAATGAAGTAAAGAGGGAAGGATGACGATGAGAAAAACAATGAAGTAAAGAGGGAAGGATGACGATGAGAAAAACAATGAAGTAAAGAGGGAAGGATGACGATGAGAAAAAACAATGAAGTAAAGAGGGAAGGATGACGATGAGAAAACAATGAAGTAAAGAGGGAAGGATGACGATGAGAAAAACAATGAAGTAAAGAGGGAAGGATGACGATGAGAAAAACAATGAAGTAAGGAGGGAAGGATGACAATGAGAAAAACAATGAAAAGATACGACATTCTGAACACATAAACATTACCAACTTAATTAAGTCATGCAATAATTCATGAATTTTATAGAAAAACGAAATTGCATTTAATTTTAAATTGCATCTACGGTCATGAATAATTTATATTTTGTGTATATTAGTACCCTTATTATCACATGAAAAGTTCAAGCTGATCAGATGAAAGGAAAAATTTGAAAAAATTAAGGAACCTATTTTTGTTGGTTTTTGATGAAATTTTGAATTGCATCTTCTCAGCCATTTTTTGACCGATTTCCTTGTGACATGAGCATATGATATTTCATAGTTAATTAACTATTTGTTCTGAGAATATTTTGAAAATTGTTTTCGATTTTTTTTTTTAAATTATTAAAAAATAAATTAAAAAATAGAAAATTTTAAGGATAATTTTCCCATATATCAAAACTACGACTTAAAAAAAAAAAAATCAGAACAGATTTTTCTACGATATTTGATTTTGTGTGCCCTAAAGTTTCGTGAAAATCGTGCCAAAAAATAAAAGCAGAGATGAATTTTATGTTCATTTTATACTAGTTTTGAGAAAAACGCGTTTGAAGTTTTGCTAAAGTTTCTGCGCTCCAGTGAAGGTGCTATAATGTCAATGCTACTTGCATATGAATTTTATGGGATCAGTAATCACATATCAATGCATGCATAAAAGGATCTGCACCTTGTCCCCCCTTATAAAGGTATTAATTAATCGCTCAAAGGCGAGGGTGTCAGGGCGCGTCACGCCCCTCATTGTTGCAAGGTTCGATCAAAATTCACCAGGTGCATAGCTTTCGGTTGGAATTCCTTTGTCTGTCTTCCTCTTCTTGTTTATTGTCTTCTTCGGTGTAATTCTTCTCATTCCTCTCTTTTCTAGTCCTTTTTGGATGTATACATTTGTTCCAAAAAAATTAGTGAACAGATTGCACTTTTCGTATCCAAAATTGTGTTCCAGAATTGTTACCTGGGTAACAAACTTCACCCTGAAGATTGATTGGTTTTTTTTTAAAGGCTTAGTTTTGATATATGGGAAAATTATCCCAAAAAATTCAATTTTTTTTTTTTTTTTTACAAGTTTTGAAAGTTTAAATGCCCCTCGCTATGGGCATTTAAAAAAATGTCCGACTGAAAAAAATTCCACCATTCGAAAGCCAAAGGATAGGGTGTTGCCATAGACCAGTGTTTCTTAAAGTGTGGTCTGCGGACCCCTTGGGGTCCGCAGACAATTTCAAGGGGTCCGCAGGCAAATTAGAATGTCAGCTAAAATATCTAATAGTATCTGGAAACAATTTAACCGACGACTGTAATGATATATGCGATTTGGCAACTTTGTAGTGGCCGCTGCAAATTGAGTGGCCGACTGACTGGCCGCTCAAGAGTTTACAGTTGACGTCAGGCCGCTGATGGAGGCAGGCGCTTGTGCTCCTCTTTGTACATTTATTACAGTGCCAAGAAAATATTCTGGATGGTTATGACAACATACTCATCTTTTTATCCCATTTGTATGTTTTTTAATAATTTTATAATTATACACAATTATACTACCGTTATACTACTGGTGTGGCGCCTTGACCGCAAAGATTGTGAGTCTTTTCCTACCTTAGCAGACTTCCTTCTCACTGTCGAAGAAGAGCTAGATGGTGACACAACACAAGCTTTTATAGCCCATATTCAAGGCATTCACTCAGATTTAGGAAAACATTTTCCAGAACCAGACCCAAGCTTTGAGTGGATTAAAAATCAATTTATGTGAAGCTGCCATCAAAAGAGGTTGATAACCTTGTTGAAATAGCAACCCATGGGACACTTCAGCAACTATTCAGGGAGAGAAGCTTGACGGATTTTTGGGTTCAAGTACAGCCAGACTACCCTGGACTCGCACAATTGGCTTTGAGGCACTGGATGCCGTTCCCAACAACATATAACTGCCAGATTGCATTTTCCACATTGGTTGATCTTAAAACAAAAAAAGCGCAACAGAATCAATGTCGAACCCGACATGCGACTAAAGCTCAGCAGATTGGAGCCAGATATCACTTGGATTATGAATCAGCAAAAGCAGTGCCATTCATCCCATTAGGATCAGATGTGAGGACGAAAGGTTGTTGTTCACAGAAATTTGTGTGTTAAAATGTAAATTGTAAATTGTGAAATAAATAACGCTATGTGAGGTAAAACTTGAATAGTTCTGTTAAAGTTAAGCCATTAATAAATAATTCAGTAACAATTTCAGTATATTCTAGAAAACAAACTCCTTTTAAAAATTTTACTCGAGAGATAGTGTCAAGGGCAAATTTCAGAATGAAGGGTCCGCCACATGACTACCTTTAAGAAAAGGGGTCCGCTGCACGATAAAGTTTAAGAACCACTGCCATAAACCATATAACTCAAATTCGTATATTAAAAAATTACTTTCCTATTTTCACGGCGGACTCTCCCCATAAAAATACCATTAAAAATTCCGTGTTGGAACAAAGAACACGACAGAGTTGCCTTGTATTTCTAGCAATGTTATATAAATTCCATTAATCAGATGGCCAATACTGATTCTTTGAAGAGTTTTTGCAGATTTATAATACTGGGAATCATAAATCTTTTAATTACATTGCTACATCCTGTGTGTGGTGTGTGTGTGTGTGTGTGTGTGTGTGTGTGTGTGTGTGTGTGCGTGCGTGCGTGCGTGCGTGCGTGCGTGTGCGTGCGTGCGTGCGTGCGTGCGTGCGTGCGTGCGTGCGTGCGTGCGTGCGTGCGTGTGTGTGTGTGTTTTGTGTGTGTGTGTGTGTGTGTGTGTGTGTGTGTGTGTGTGTGTGTGTGTGTGTGTGTGTGTGTGTGTGTGTGTGTTCGTGCGTGCAAGCTTGTTATAAACGTGGAAAAAGAGCTTTACTTCCTGGCATTTCTACTGCGAGAGAGAGAGAGAGAGAGAGAGAGAGAGAGAGAAGAGAGAGAGAGAGAGAGAGAGAGAGAGAGAAGAGAGAAGAGAGAGAGAAGAGAGAGAGAGAGAGAGAGAGAGAGAGAGAGAGAATTTTCCCTTCCCCTCAGGCGATTAATTAATCCTTTCCCCACACAGGTGACCTCGGATACATAATTATAATTACCATAATGGAGGCAAGAAAATATGAATGATTGACATTACTTAACCTAAAGTGCTACAGGATCAAGATAACTTAGATAGATATAGTAACAAGATAACAAGATAACAAGACGCTTTTAAAAATAAATACGAAAGTGATATTTGTGTGTGACAAAAAAAAAACACATTAGAAAAAACCCCAAATGACCAAGAAAACAAACAAAAAAAATATATGAATGAAACTAATTTATATTTGAATACTATTAAGAAAAAAATATATAATGTAGTACAGATAAATGTAATACGTGACTTAAAAGCTGTGTGAAATTTGCAGCTTAGATATGAAAAATGTGATATAAAAAAATACTGTCTATAGATAAAACGTGTGATATAACAAAAACTATACATGTCTAAAACGTGTCTTGTGGTAAAGCGTGTCAGGGAAGCAACCAAACCAGTGTCAAGTGAAATAGTGACTCCTAGTGGATACATAGAAACAAACCATACGTAACCTAACCTAACCTAACCACACAGGTAAACACAGGGGCTGAAATACTAAGCTTCTTAAGTGAACGAGAAAGTAACCATAATTAATTACCACCTGAGTTACATATCCATTAAGCTTAGGCAGTGTGTGTAACCAGCCACAGCTTAACACACGTGCTGAAATACTAAGCTTAAGTGAACGACAAAAGAAAAGAAGAAACCACAATTCATTATCACCAGAATTCAATATTTATTAAGCTTTGGCATCTGAATTCCATATCTATTAAGCTTTGGCATTTTGTGTAACTAACCACATAGCTAAACATGCGTGCTGAAATACTAAGCTTCTTCAGTAAACGAGAAATAAACGAAGAAACCACAATTAATTATCACCTGAATTCCATATCTATTAAGCTTAGGCCTTGTGTGAGTGGCAGTGACAAGTGTTTCAAGGCCAAGGGTACATGAGGACTCCTGGCTCCTGTCACGTCACATTCACTGCCTCCCTGCTGTTACTTTCCCTGCTGTTGCTGTTACTGTTACGTCACGCCTCCGCCGCCGCCACAGGATTAAAACAAGGTAAGTAACACCATAAAATTACTTCATTAGTCAATTTTTTCCTTCTCTCTGTTATATTGTTGTAAATAAATAGTTTTTTTGCTAAGTCAGACAATATCGTGTGTTTCAATTATAGGATTTAACTTGGGGTTAACAAAGGGATTAGAATGGATTATTTTCGGTGAGATGAACACAAGCATTGCAATTATGATGCATTGTGTTAAAAATCAAGTTCACACACACACACACACACACACACACACCCCACACACACACTGGCTTGTCTGTTTATGTCTGTCTGTCTGTCTGTCTGTGTCTGTCTGTCTGGCTTGTCTGTTTATGTCTGTCTGTCTGTCTGTCTGTCTGTGTATTCGACTAAAATCCTCTAACTCTAATCAAACGCAGAGACGAAAAAAAAAGTTTGAGAAAATGTTGGTAATGTATTGTCGCTGCGTGATGCCGTGTTGTGTGTCTCGTAGCGTGCTGGTGTAGTGCTGTACTTGTGTTGTGTATGTCTGTGTGTGTGTCTGTCTGTCTGCCTGCCTGTCTGTCTGTTTCTATATGTTTATGTCTGTATCTGTCTGTCTGTCTGTCTGTCTGTCTGTATGTCTGCCTTGTCTGTCTGTTTCTGTCTATGTATATATGTCTGTATGTCAGTCTTGTTTGTCTGTCTGTCTGTCTGTCTGTCTGTCTGTCTGTCTATCTGTCAGTCAGTCTGTCTGTCTGTCTGTCTCTCTCTCTCTCTTAGTTTTGTTTACCTTAATTTCATAACGGGAGGACGTATTGCATCAGTAAGGTCTTTATATACCATGTTTTTCATCGTTTCGTTTTTATTTCGGTTTAATGAATACTAAAAGAAGAATTATTACTTTTCATACAGCATTACCTAGCAATAAAAAAAAAAAACGTGACAGAAAATTTTATGATATCGAGAAAAAAACTGACCTACTTTTAAGTGACAGTAATATTTGTGCTGCATAAATAAAGGAAATAGAAATAAAAGAAATAAAAGAACACAGTAACTACGGTACAAAATTATACTCAACATAAAAGAAAATATACTAGCCAATTATCAAGTACTGGACAAGTTTATTATAATAGTTCAATAAGACAAATAATAATGATAGTATAAGGTATAAGTATAGTATAAATAAGTACAAGTAAGCAGAGTATAAGGAAATAAAGTAAGTTCTTCAAGGTATTAAGGTAGGTAAGGTGAGAAATCAAACCCTGGAGCTTGTTGTTAGTATACCTGATGTGTTAATCAAGAGGTGAAACTGGACTATAATTAATGTGTTTTGTAATTGAGTGATNAAAAGGAGGAGGGAGGAGAGAGAAGAGAGAGAGAGCAAGAGAGGGAGAGAGAGAGAGAGAATATTCCTTCCCCTCAGGCGATTAATTAATCCTTTCCCCACACAGGTGACCTCGGATATATAATTATAATTACCATAATGGAGGCAAGAAAATATGAATGATTGACATTACTTAACCTAAAGTGCTACAGGATCAAGATAACTTAGATAGATATAGTAACAAGATAACAAGATAACAAGACGCTTTTGGAAATAAATACGAAAGTGACAATTTAGTGACGTGACAAAAGAAAACATAAGAAATAAATACAAATGTGACGTGTGACAAAAAAAAAAAATAATAGAAAAAATCCAAATGACCAAGAAAACAAAAAATATATGTTAATGAAAGAAAGTTAATACATATTTGATTACTATTAAGAAAAAATAATATAATGTAGTATAGATATATGTCTTACTTGAGTTAAGAGTTGTGTGAAGTTTGCAGCTAGAGCTAAAAAATGTGATATAAAAATCTCTATACTTGTCTATGGATAAAACGTGTGATATAACAAAAACTATACATGTCTAATATGTGATTTGTGGTGAAACGTGCAAGGGAATTAACCAAACCAGTGTAAAGTGAAATAGTGAATCATTGTGGAATATATAAAAGACCTACGTAACCTAACCTAACCTAACCACACAGGTAAACACACGTGATGAAATACTAAGCTTCTTAAGTGAACGAAGAAATAAACCACAATTAATTATACCCAGAATTCCATATATGTTAAGCTTTGGCATTTTGTGTAACCAACCACAGCTTAACACACGTGCTGAAATACTAAGCTTCTTTAGTGAACGAGCTAGAAACCACGAAGAAACTACAATTAATTATCACCTGAGTTACATATCCATTAAGCTTTAGTATTTTGTGTAGCTAACCACACAGGTCAACACACGTGCTGAAATATTAAGCTTATTCAGTGAACGACAAAAGAAACGAAGAAACCACAATTAATTATCACCTGAGTTACATATCTATTAAGCTTTGGCATCTGAATTCCATATCTATTAAGCTTTAGTATTTTGTGTAACTAAGCACACGGCTAAACACACATGCTGAAATACTAAGCTTAAGTGAACGACGACAGAAACCACAATAAATCATAACCTCAATTCCATATCTATTAAGCTTAGGCATTGTGTAAGTGGCAGTGACAAGTGTTTAAAGGCCAAGGCAACATGAGGACTCCTGGCTCCTGTCACGTCACATTCACTGCCTCCCTGCTGTTACTTCCCCTCATGTTACTGTTACTGTTACGTCACGCCTCCGCCGCCGCCACAGGATTAAAACAAGGTAAGTAACACCATAAAAATACTTCATTAGTAAAATTTTTTCCTTCTCTCTGTTATATTGTTGTAAATAAATGAGGTTTTTTTTAACCTTAAAATACTTCATTAGTGTCATATTTCTCCATCTCTGTTATGTTGCTGTAAATAATTGTTTTTCTTTTGTTAAGTCAGACAATATCGTGTTTCAATTATAGGATTTAACTTGGGGTTAACAAAGGGATTATAATGGACTATCTTCGGTGAGATGAACACAAGCATTGCAATTATGATGTGCTAAAAGTCAAGTTCACACCACACACACACACACACACCCACACCCAACACCCCCACCACCCCCCCCCCACCCCCCCCCCCAACCCCCCCCACCCACCCCCCCCCCCCCACCCACCCAACCCCCCCAACCACCCACCCACCACACACCACACACACACACCACACCCACACCCACACCCACACCCACCCCCACCCCACACCACACCCACACCACCCACACACACACACCCCAACCTTTAACCACTGGAAAAGAACAACACTACAGGAATTAAATTTAGTTGCCCGAAAAAATACACCATTCCACAAGACAAAAATCCTTCACATATATATGAACAATATTAAGTGCGGAAATTTCAAAAAAACCCACTAATATCGTAAGAACTACCTGTTAACACTATACATTTAAACTTTGAAAAAATATCGGTCATTTCTTTGTTTAAAAAAATGTTGATTTACGATAAAAATACAAATTATTTTAATTCTGAAGCTTATTAGAAATTATAAACTCGCAAGATCATTCCATTAACTCCGAGAGAGAGAGAGAGAGAGAGAGAGAGAGAGAGAGAGAGAGAGAGAGAGAGAGAGAGAGAAGAGAGAGAGAGAGAGAGGAGAGAAAAGGGGAGAGAGGAGAGGAGAGAGGGGAGAGAGATATGAAGACGAACATAAGGTAGCTGAAAAGAAGAAAAAGATATAGGAAGAAGAGGGGAGAGAGAGAGAGAGAGAGAGAGAGAGAGAGGGGGGTGTAATAAATCGCTAAAATATTGCAAGTGCTTTTTCCTACTTTGGTAAATGACAACAACGGCTGCTGCAACACTGCACATTAACTCTTTTTTTTATACAAACGTGTAAGTGTATGAACCTAGGAATGCACGTGTGTATGCATGCACGTACACCCGAATGCACGTGTGTATGCATGCACGTACACCGGAATGCACGTAATACACTTAAAGTACGTAAATGTGAATGAAAAACTAAAACCTTTCCAAATATAATAAAAAAACAGGAAAGAGGGAAAAAAATATAAATAAAAAATATATACAGAAAAAAACACATATAATAAAATGAGAGAGGAAAAAAAACAGGAAGAAAAAGCGAAAAAAATAGGAAACGGAGAATAAAATAAAAGGGCGAAATATAACCTTCATTTATTACCTAGTCGGAGCAAATGGTAATAATAGAAAATAATAAATATATATAAAATATAAAGAACATATATTATAATAATAAAATGTATAGAAAATAATAAAAAAAAAAAGGAAGAAAAAGCGAAAAAATAGGAAACGGGGAAAAATTAAATGCAAGGGAAAAATATGACCTTCATTTAAACTTCGACATTAGTATTTTCAAACGAGTAGAAAAATCCCGTATTTAAACATGAAAGCAAAATATAAACCCCATTAGACCAATCAACAAAAAAACAACTAAACAACAACTACTAAACTAAATAACCAACCACGACATTGTTATTTTCGTGCGATCAAAAAACCGGCCATAAAAAAATCCGTGCAATTGAAAAGAGACAATGGCAATCGCGGATAAGAGTGTCTCCTTATCTAAGTCCCGGCAAGTGGAGCCCAAAAAAACAATAGCGAAAGTAAAAACAAAGGACAGTGGTACTTGTGCTATGTCAGTCGTCTTCGTCTGTTGTCTGTCTGTTCCTGTCTGTCTCTCTGTTGAGCCTAATATTCGTATGCTGTCTAAATCTTATTCCCGTCTGTCTCTATAAAGTTTTGGTTTTTGTCTTCTGTCGTCGTCTGTCTGTTTTTCTCTATCTCTCGCGTAGTTTTTTAGTTAAATTTCATAACGGGACAACGTCTTTGCATCCCTAAGTGCCTTATAGAATATGTTTTTCATGTTTCGTTTCCTTTTATTTCGGTTCAGTGGACACTAAAAGAAGAATTATTACTTTTCATACAACATCTATACAAAAAAAAAGATTAGATACAGAAATGATACACGAGAAAAAAAACTGACCTACTTTTAAAAGACTAATACTTATGCTGTATAACATATAGAAGAAAATTCCAAACCATTTATTTACTAAAGAGAAATGGTGAAATAGTACCCAATCATTTATTCATTACTGGACAGGTTTATTAGATAGTTCAATAAGACTCAAATTCCAAATAAATACAGACTTAATAGGATTCAAACAGTAATGGTAGTCTAAGGTATCGAGTCAGTTCTTCAAGGTAATAAGGTAGGTAAGGTGAGAAATCAAACACTGGAGCTTGTTGTTAGTATACCTGATGTGTTAATCAAGAGGTGAAACAGGACTATAATTAATGTGTTTATGTAATTGAGTGATTCGTCTTCCTTCCTTCTCTCGTCTCTCTCTATCTACCCTCTTCATCCATCTCCTTGTTACCTCTTCTCTCATTATTCATATCTTCGCTTAATTCATCCAAATCAACATATTCCATTCTTCCTTCCCCCTCTCATCGCCTTACAAAGATCTCTCTCTCTCTCTCTCTCTCTCTCTCTCTCTCTCTCTCTCTCTCTCTCTCTCTCTCTCTCTCTCTCTCTCTCTCTCTCTCTCTCTCTCTCTCTCTCTCTCTCTCTCTCTCTCTCTCTCTCTCTCTCTCTCTCTCTCTCATGAAACTGTAATGTATCTCCGAGCACTTCAACTAACTACCTCAACGATGGATGTTATCATTATGCTGCAACTTAACACACACACACACACACACACACCCACACACACACACACACACACATAATATATATGCACACACACAAGTTTACTTGCCATCTTCTTGGTTTCTCTGATAATTACTTCGCAAATATGACTGACTGACTGACTGATATGCTGTCTAACTGATTAACTGCCTGACTGACTAACCGACATATTGAATGACTGACTGGTAAACTGACTGATTCACTCCATATAACTTACTTCCCACTTTCCAGGAAAAAAATTATAAACTGTCTTTAAGTGACTTTCCAGAAGAAAAGAAGTAAACTGTCCTTAAGTGACTTTCTAGAAAAGAAAAAAAAACATTCCCTTTCCAGGAAAAAAAATATAATCCTTCACATTATATTTTGAACTATGATATTGAAGTACGGAAATTAAAACACTATATATCGTAAGAACTAGCCTGTCAACACTATACATTTATAACATTGAAAAATATCGCCCACACGTTCATTAAAAATGTTGATTTACGAAAAAAATAGAAATTATTAAAATTCTGAAAGTTTATTAGAAATTATAAACTTGCACGATAACTCCGATTAAAGGGAAAACTAAGAGAGAAACAGAGAAAGAGAGAGTGACATGTAAATTTTCCGAAAAAATATATATATACTGTTCTTAAGTGAATTTCCAGAAAGAAATTATAAACTGTCCTTAAGTTCATTTTGACCACCACCATCACCACTACACTACCACCACCACTAAACCAGCACCATCACAACCACACCACTACACCACCACCACCACTATCACCACCATCACCACTACACCACCATCACCACTACACCACCATCACCACTATACCACCACTACACCACTATACCACCACCATCACCACCACACCACCACACCACTACACCACCACCACCACTATACCACCACCATCACCACCACACCACCATCACCACTACACCACCACCACCACCACCACTATACCACCACCATCACCACTACAGTCCTTCCTAACACTGTCAAAACGTTATATGATCCATCTTATAATAATATAAGCGAAAGTGTGTCTGTGTGTGTGTGTGTGTGTCCGCGATAGGTGCCGCCCCCAGTGGCGCAATCCCATCATATGGCAAACTTTTGGAACCAGGTCGACCAGGGGAAGGTTTTAAGGCCACGTTGGGGATGATCCGATCACTTTTTAATTAAAAAAAAAAAAATAGTAGCTATTAGCGAGAATTGTGAAAAAAAAGGGGTTGCGAGAATTGAGGAAACCTTGATGTAGGGTGATGGGTAATGGGTGAGTGAATGGGTGGGTGATGGGTAATGGGTGTGGGGTGATAGGTGAGTGAATAGGTAGGGGTGATGGGTGATGGGTGAGGGAATAGGTGGGGGGTGATGGGTAATGGGTGAGTGAATGGGTGTGTGGTGATGGGTAATGGGCGTGAGTGAATGGGGGGGGGTGTGATGGGTAATGGGTGAGTGAATGGGTGTGTGGTGATGGGTAAGGCGTTAATACATACATTTCTACATCCATGATTTCAGAAAAGTTAGAAGGGGCTCTCTGGAGAGTCTGTGTTTGGTGGGCCGAAGGCCCACCAATAGCCCTCCGCAGGAGCTAGCCAAAAAGTCCGCCCGGAGGGCGGCTTTTCGGCTAGTACATAATATTTGTTATATGGTGAAGAGAGGAGGAGGAGGAGGAGGAGGAGGAGGAGGAGGAGGAGGAGGAGGAGGAGGTAGAGGAGGAGTGTGATGGTGGTAGTGGTGATGAAGAATGAGAAGGAGAATGAGGGGATGGTGGTGAAGAATGAGGAGTATGAGGAGGTGGTCGTGGTAGTATGAGGAGGAGGAGGAAGAGGTGGTGGTGGTGGTGGTGGTAGTGCAAGTATTGGACATGAGTAGAGGAAGAATGAGAGAATGAGGGGAGTGATGGAGAATGAGAGAGAGGAGAGGAATGTTTTCATGCTCCTCATTCCGTCTCACTAACATTCCAAACAGTTTTGCTTTTGTAGTGTGTTGGGCGGGAGAGTTGCGAGTGGCTGGTATTCGCGGCAAAACATCCATGCATGCGTAATGTGAATAAACATATACCATCGATCAGTTGTTCCAAAGGGCGACACACACACACACACACACACACACACACACACCACACACACAACACACACACACACACACACACACACACAACACACACAACACACACACACACACACACAACAACAAACAACACATAAACCAAACAACACACACAAAAAACACACACACACACACACACACACACACAACACACACACCACACACACACACACACATACACATGACAAACCAGCCATGTTGCATAAATTAAATCCCATGCTTTAAATTCCCACGCAGATAATACATACTTACAATAAAACAATTCCATTCCAGCTGCCTTAATACATTTATGCAATACATTTCCTACCACATTCAATTACGGGGTCAGGGATACAACGCAATACATGACGTCATGATCTCATAATGATTTCACCGCCCAATCTTGTGGCGCATCCGTGGCAGGTGAGCGTTAAGGGGACAAGGGAGGGGAGAGTACCTGCATGGATAGATGTAAATAGATGGGTAGGGGGGGGGAGGAGGGAGGGAGGGAGAGAGGAGAGAGAGAGAGAGAAGGGGGGAGGAGAGAAAGAGGGAATGGTTTCGTGCGTTGTGTGTGCGGTGTGTGTTCGTGCGTTCAAGCTTGTTTATAAACGTGGAAAATGAGCTTTACTTCCTGACGTTTCTACTGCAAGAGGAGAAAGAGAGAGAGAGAGGAGAAGAGATAGAGAGAGAGAGAGAGAGATAGAGAAGCGTAGAGGAGAGAGAGAGAGAGAGAGAGAGAGTGCAGGTAGAGAGAGAGAAGAGAGGAGAGAGAGAGAGAGAGGGATGAGATGAGAGAGAGAGAATATTTCTTCCCCTTACCACTCAGGCTATTAATTAATCCTTTCCCCACACAGATACCTCCGATTACATATTATAATTACCATAATGGAGCAAGAAAATATGAATTATTGACTATTACTTAACCTAAAAAAATTGGCTACAGGAATTCCAAGATAACTTAGATAGATATAGTAACAAGATAACAATATAACAGACGCCTTTTAAAATAAAATACAAAAGTGACAATTTAGTGATGAACAAAAAAGCCTGTAATAAATAAATACAAAAGTGACAATTGAGTGACGTGACAAAAAAAAACCTTAGAAAAAACCAAATGACCAAGAAAACAAAACAAAAATATATATAAGAAACTAATTTATATTTGAATACTATTAATACAAAAATAATATAATGTAAGTATCAATAAGATGTCTACGTGACTTAAAAGCTGTGTGAAATTTGCAGCTTAAAGATAAAAATGTGATATAAAAATACTGTCTAGATCACTACGTGTGATATAACAAAAACTATACATGTCTAAAACGTGACTTGGTGGTAAAGCGTACCAGGGAAGCAACCAAACCCGTGTCAAGTGAAATAGGACTCCTAGTGGATACATAGAAACAAACCATACGTAACCTAACCTAACCTAACCACACAGGTAACACACAGGGGCTGAAATACTAAGCTTCTTAAGTGCACGATAAGTAACCATAATTAATTACCACTGATTACATGTCCCATTAAGCTTAGTCGGTGTGTGTAACCAGCCCAGCAGCTTAAGACACACGTGCTGAAATACTAAGTCTTAAGTGAACGACAAAGAAAAGAATAACCACAATTCATTATCAACCAATTCCATATTTATCAAGCTTCGGCATCTGAATTCATATCTAAAGTAAGCTTTGCATTTTGTGTACTAGACCACATAGCTAACATGCGTGCTGACATACTAAGCTTCTCAGAAACTGAGAAATAAACGAAGAAACCATCAATTAATTTCACCTGAATTCCATACTATTAAGCTTAGGCCCTTGGTGTGAGTGGCAGTGACAATTTTCAAGGCCAAGGGTACATGAGGACTCTGGTCTCCTGGTCACGTCACATTCAACTGCCTCCCTAGCTGTTACTTTACTGCTGTTTCTGTTACTGGGGAATTACGTCACGCCTCCGCCGCCTCCAAGGATTAAAACACGGTAGTAACACCATAAAAATACTTCTTAGTAAATGTTTTCTTCTCTCTGTTATATTGTTGTAAATAAATGGAGTTTTTTTACTTAAAAATATTTCATTAGTGTCGTATTTCTCCATCTCTGTTATATTGTTATAAATAAATTGTTTTTTTGTTAAGTCAGACATATCGTGTTTCAATTATAGAATTTATAACGCTTGGGTTAACAAAGGGATTAGAATGGATTTATCTTCGGTGGAGATGACACAAGCAGTGCAATTATGTGTAATGTGTTAAAATCAAGTTTCACACACACAACACACACACACACACACACACACACAAACATTGATACCAAGACTAATGGAAAAGATACAATATACAACACTACATTGTTATTTAATTCAGCTGACTGTGAAATAGTACAGTCCGTTTCACAATACAAATCTCGTTCACATTATTTTTGAACTATGAAAGAATAGGAGAGAGAGCGAGAGAGAGCAGAGAGAGAGATGAGAGAGAGAGAAGAGAGAGAGAGAGAGAGGAGAGATGAGAGAGAGAGAGAGGAAGCGAGAGAGAGAGAGAGAGGAGAGAGAGAGAGAGAGAGAGAGAGAGAAGATAGAGAGAGAGAGACGAACATAAGTTCGCTGAAAATTAAGATAAAGATCTAGGAAGAAGATAGAAAGAGAGAGAGAGAGAGAGAGAGAGAGAGAGAGAGAGAGAGAGAGAGAGAGGAGAGAGAGAGAGAGAGATAGCGAGAGATAGGAGAGAGAGAGAGAGAAGAGAATGTGTATAATCGCTGAATATTGCAAGTGTTTTTTCCTACTTTGTAAATGACAACAACGGCTGCTACAACACTGCACTACAACAATCTTTTTTATACAAACGTGTAAGTGTATGAACCTAGAAATGCACGTGTGTATGCATGCACGTACACCCGAATGCACGTGTGTATGCATGCACGTACACCCGAATGCACGTGTGTATGCATGCACGTACACCCGAATGCACGTGTGTATGCATGCACGTACAACCCGATGCACGTGTGTATGCATACACGTACACCCGACTACACGTGTGTAAATGGGCTGCACTTACACCCGAATGCACTGTGTAAATGCATGCACGTACACCCGAAATTGCACGTGTGTATGCATGCACCGTACACTCCGATGCACGTGTGTATGCATGCACGTACACCCAATGCACGTGTGAATGCATGCACTACACCCGAATGTCACGTGTAATGCATGCACGTACACCTGAATGCACGTGTGTATTGCATGCACGTACACCCGAATGCACGTGTGGATGCCTGCACGTACACTCGGAATGCACACGTGTTGTAATGCATGCACGTACAACGGAGATGCACGTGTGTATGCATGCCACGTACCCCGAATGCACGTGTGTATGCATGCACGTACACCGAATGCCGTGTGTATGCATGCACGTACACGGAATGCACGTGATTATTCATGCACGTACACACCCTAATACACGTGTGTATTCATGCACGTACACGGAATCACGTGTGTATGCATGCACGTACACCCCGAATTACACGGTGTGTCTGCTGCACGTACACCGGAAATGCAAGTGTGTATGCATGCCACGACACCCCGAATACCGTGTGTATGCATGCACGTACACCGGAATGCACGTGTGTATGCATGCACGTACACCCGAATACACGTGTGTATGCATGCACGTACACCCGAATGCACGTGTGTATGCATGCACGTACACCCGAATACACGTGTGTATGCATGCACGTACACCGGAATGCACGTAATACACTTAAAGTACGTAAATGTGAATGATAAACTAAAAACTTTCCAAATATAATAAAAAAAACAGAAGGGAAAAAAATAAATAAAAAATATATACAGAAAAAAACATCATAAAATGAGCGAGGAAAAAAAAACATAGTAAGAAAAAGCGAAAAAAATAGGAAACGGAGAATTAAATAAAAGGGCGAAATCTAACCTTCATTTATTACCCATTCGGAGCAAATGGTAATATGCAGAAAATAATAAATATATATGAAATATAAAGAATATATATTATAATAATAAAATATATAGAAAAAAAAAAAAACCAGGAAGAAAAAGCGAAAAAATATGAAACGGGGAAAAATAAAATGCAAGGGAAAAATATGACCTTCATTTATAAACGTTTCGACATTTGTTATTTTTCAAACGAGTAGAAAATCCTGCTATTTAACCATGAAGGGTAGAAAAATAACCTTCATTCGACCAACCAACTTACTAACTATATAACTAACTAACTAACTAAATAACTAACTAACCAACCATTCGACTTTTGTTATTTTTCGTGCGATCAGAAAATCCGGCCATTTAACCATCCGTGCAATTGCAAAGAGACAATGGCAATACGCCGGTATAATAGTGTCTCCTTATCAAGTCCCGGGCAAGTTGAAATGCCAAAAAACCAATAGCGAAAGCAAGACAAAGGACATGTTGTACTTGTGTTATGTCAGTCAGTCTGTCTGTCTGTCTGTCTGTCTGTCTGTCTGTATGTATGTATGTCACGCCTTTCTCTGTCTGTATGTTTGTCTGTCTGTCTTGTCTGTCTGTCTGTCTAATCCAGTATGTCTGTTTGTCTCTATATGTCTTGTCTGTCTGTCTGTCTGTCTGTCTGTCTGTCTGTCTGTCTGTCTGTCTGTCAAGCCTTTCTCTGTCTGTATGTTTGTCGTCTGTCCTTGTCTGATCTGTCCTGTCTGTCTAATCCAGTAATCTGTCTGTCTCTATATGTCCGTGCCTGTCTGTCTGTCTGTCTGTCTGTCTGCTCTAGCTTATGTATGTAAGTATTATGTCAAGCCTTTCTCCGTCTGTTTGTTTGTCTGTCTGTCTAATCTAGTATGTCTGTCTGTCTCTATATGTCTTCTCTGTCTGTCTAATCCAGTATATCTGTCTGTCTGTCTGGCTTGTCTGTCTGTCTAATCCAGTATATCTGTCTGTCTGTCTGGCTTGTCTGTTCATGTCTGTCTGTATGTCTGTCTGTCTGTCTGTGTATTCGACTAAAATCCTCTAACTCGACTCAAACACAGAGACGAACAAAAAAAGTTGAGAAAATGTTGGTAAATTATTATCGCTACGTGATATCGTGTTGTCGTGTTTCTTACCGTGCTTGTGTAGTGTTGTACTTGTGTTATGTATGTCTGCGTGTGTGTTTGTCTGTCTGCCTGCCTGTCTTTGTCTGTCTGTCTAATTTTTCAGCATGTCTGTCTAATTTTTCTGTATGTCTATCTAGTCTGTCTCTGTCTGTCTGTCTGTCTATATGTGTGTCTGTCCCTCTAATCTTTCTATATGTCTGTTTAGTCTGTATGTATGTCTGTCTGCCTTGTCTGTCTGTTTCTATCTGTTTATGTCTGTCTATCTGTCTGTCTGTCTGTTTCTGTCTATGTATATATGTCTGTATGTCAGTCTTGTCTGTCTGTCTGTCTGTCTGTCTGTCTGTCTGTCTGTCTGTCTGTCTGTCTGTCTGTCTGTCTGTCTGTCTGTCTGTCTGTCTGTCTGTCTGTCTGTTTGTCTGTTTCTCTATCTCTCTCGTAGTTTTTTTAGTTTAAATTTCATAACGGGAAAACGTCTTTGCATCCCTAAGTGCTTTATAGACCATGTTTTTCATGTTTCGTTTCCTTTTTATTTCGGTTCAATGGACACCAAAAGAAGAATTATTACTTTTCATACAACATATATACAAAAAAAAAGATTAGATACAGAAATGATACACGAGAAAAAACACTGACCTACTTATAAAAGACTAATACTTATGCTGTATAACATATAGAAGAAAATTCCAAACCATTTATTTACTAAAGAGAAATGGTGAAATAGTACCCAATCATTTATTCATTACTGGACAGGTTTATTAGATAGTTCAATAAGACTCAAATTCCAAATAAATACAGACTTAATAGGATTCAAACAGTAATGGTAGTCTAAGGTATCGAGTTAGTTCTTCAAGGTAAAGGCAGTTAAGTAGAAATTCAAACACTGGGCTTGTTTGTTAGTATACCTGATGTTGTTAATCAGAGGTGAAACTGGCCTATAATTAATGTGTTTAGTAATTGAGTGATTCGTCTTCCTTCCTTCTCTCCTCGTCTCTCTCTATCTACCCTCTTCCATCCATCTCTTGTTACCTCTTACTCTCATATTCATATCTTCGCTTAATTCTCCAAATCAACATATCCATTCTTCCTTCCCCCTCGTCAATCGCCTTACAAAGACCCTCTCTCTCTCTCTCTCTCCATCTCTCTCTCTCCTCTTCTCTCTCTCCTCATCTCGTCTAATTACCCCCCGCTCTCTCTCTCCTTCTCCTCTCTCTCCTCTCTCTCTCTCCTCGTCCTCTATCCTCTCTCTCGCTCTCCTCTCTCCTCTCTCCGTCTCTCTCTCATGACACTGTATGTATCTGTCTCCGAGCACTTCACTAACTACCTCCAACATATATGGTTTCTCATTATGCTGGCAACTTAAAACACACACACAGCACAAACACACACGAGGAGGACACGACACACACACACACACACACACACACACACACACACACACACACACACATGCACGTTTACTTGCCATCTTCTTGGTTTCTCTGATAATTACTTCTCAAGTATGACTGACTGACAGACTGACTGACTGACTGATTAACTGACTGACAGATTGACTGACTGGCTGACTGACTGACTGGCTGACTGACTGACTGTCTGACTGTCTGACTGTCTGACATGCTGGCTAACTGACTAACTGACTGGCATGCTGGCTAACTGACTGACTAACCGACAGATTAAATGACTGACTGGTAAACTGACTTGATTCACTCCAAATAATTTAAGTGACTTTCCAGAAAAAAAATATAAGCTGTCCTTAACTGACTTTTCAAAAAATATATATAAACTGTCTTTAACTGACTTTTCAGAAAAAAATTATAAACTGTCCTTAAGTGACTTTTCAGAAAAAAAATTATAAACTGTCCTTAAGTGACTTTTCAGAAAAAAATTATAAACTGTCCTTAACTGACTTTTCAGAAAAAAATTATAAACTGTCCTTAACTGACTTTTCAGAAAAAATTATAAACTGTCCTTAACTGACTTTTCAGAAAAAATTATAAACTGTCCTTAACTGACTTTTCAGAAAAAATTATAAACTGTCCTTAAGTTAATTTTGACCACCACCATCACCACTACATCATCACCACCACCACTATACCACCACCACCACCACAGTCCTTCCTAACACAGCCAAAACGTTATATGATCCATGCATAATATTTCTTACATGGTGAAGAGAGGAGGAGGAGGAAGAGGATGAGGGTGATGGTGGTGATGAAGAATGAGGAGTATGAGGGGATGGTGGTGGTGGTAGTATGAGGAGGAGGAGGAGGAGGAGGAGGAGGTGGTGGTGGTGGTAGTATGAGGAGGAGGAACAGGTGGTGGTGGTGGTGGTGGTAGTGCAAGTATTGTACATGAATAGAGGAAGAATGAGAGAATGAGGGGAGTGATGAAGAATGAGAGAGAGGAGAGGAATGTTTTCATGCTCCTCATTCCGCCTCACTAACATTCCAAACAGTTTTGCTTTTGTAGTGTGTTGGGCGGGAGAGTTGTGAGTGGCTGGTATTCGCGGCAAAACACCCATGCATACGTAATGTGAATACATATACCATCGATCAGTTGTTCCAAAGGGCGACACACACACACACACACACACACACACACACACACACACACACACACCCACACACACACACACACACACACAAGTCACACACACACACACACACACACCCACACACACACACACACACACACACACACACACCCACACACACACACACACACCACACCACACACAAACCACCACACACACACACACACACACACACCATACATAAACATATAACATGAATCGTGTTATCAACGGATGGCAAACACAACACACTCCGACACAACACACCAGCACAACACACACACACACACCACACACACACACACACACACAACACACCAGGAAGTAAACACACACACACACATTGACAAACACACACACAACCACTCACACACAACACACACAAAATTCACCCAACACACACACACACACACACACACAACACACACCGACACACACAAAACACACACACCTACAAAAACACGCGAACACACACATCACACACACACACAGAAGGACACAACACCCACACAACACACAGTGTACTAAACCGTGTGTAGTTGTTTGTTAGCACGCCTCGTTTCACAACCGAGAACTCCCGATTCGATCCCCGGGCGAGCTGAACAAACTGGGTTGTTCCTTAAAACCCAGCCCCTGTCCACCCCAGCAGTTAATGGTACGGGGTGTTAGCCGTGGTGTTTGTGACCTGCTCCTCCGGGTGCCTGCTTCAGGCCACACAAAGCACTTAAGATTAATGATAAACTGTTGATATGGAGAGACGGGATCCACCGAGCGTTGCTCGGGCCCTGTAAAATACAACTAGATTGATGAATACACACACATACACACTATACATACATTCGCATTACAAACCAGCCAATATTGCATAAATTACATCCCATGCATTAGATTCCCACGCAGATAATACATACTTACAATGAAACAATTCCATTCCAGCTGCCTTAATACATTTATGCAATACATTTCCTGTCACATTCAATTACAGGGTCAGGGATACAACGCAATACATGACGTCATGATCTCATAATGATTTCACCGCCCAATATTGTGGCGCATCCGTAGGGGAGAGGAGAGAGAGAGAGAGAGAGAGAGAGAGAGAGAGAGAGAGAGAGAGAGAGAGAGAGAGAGAGAGAGAGAGAGAGAGAGAGAGAGAGAGAGAGAGAGAGAGAGAGTGAGTGTGAATGAGTGAGTGAGTGAGTGAGAGATTGTGAGTGAGTGAGAGATTGTGAGTGAGTGAGAGACTGTGAGTGAGTGAGAGAAAATATGACAAAAAAAAAAAATTATATGACAAAAAAATTATCTTACTTTTCGAAAACAAATCAAGAACACAAGACAAACACAAATACATTTAAAAACAATGAAAACAACACATAGAAAAACACTAGATTTCATTCCAAGAGCGTACGAAAGTGTGGAAGTAAAATACGAATATAAATCTGGGAGGATACATTCAATAAATTCAAGACAAGGTATAGACACTCAACATAATGAAAAAAATGACAAAGATGCGATTTTAAATTATGACAATCGAACAAAGATAAAACTCAACTCAATAAATAAAAAATATAAATAAAAGGAGTGCAATTTGAAGCTAAAAAATAAATAAAGTGAAGGTTTTGAGAATTGAAGGTTACAAAATGACTCCTTAAAAAGAAAAATAGAAAAAAATGCAAATCGAACACGACAGTAAATATGCAAGAAATATGATACTTTCTCGAACCGATGACCACATAAAGATAGAGAGAGAGAGAGAGAGAAAGACAGAGAGAGGAGAGAAAGAGAGAGAGAGAGAAGACGGAGAGAGAGAGAGAGAGAGAGAAGCAGAAGAGAGAGAGAGAGAGAGAGAGAGAAGAGAGAGGAGAGAGGAAGAGGGAGAGAGAGAGAGAGAGAGAGAGAGAGAGAGAGAGAGAGAAGGGTGGAGCATATGATGTATAAAAAAAAAATTGGCAAAAATAGAAACTCACTCACGAAAAACACACACAGAGAGAAATGAAGGAAAGATGGAAATGAGAGATGAAGGGAAGGAAGGGTAATGGAATGGTGGGAAAGGAGTGGTGTGTGGCGAGAAGAGAGGAGCAGAGAGAAAGAGAGAGATAGAGAGAGAGAGAGAGAGAGAGAGTAGAGAGAGGAGAGAGAGAGAGAGAGAGAGCTACAAGAGGAGAAGCCGCATCGTGAAAGTCAAATAATAAAAACGTTGAACCAAGATAAGACAAAACTGAAATAATAAAAAAAAAAAATGTTTAAACACGAAGAAAATAAACAAGGAAGATTTGAAGGGGACGACAGACAGACCTAGACATCAAATAAGATAGCAAAGCAAAAGATTAAACGAATAAATGTGAAATAGCTATAAATATAAATAGTAAAAAAATAAGTCAATATAGAACAGTAAGAAAATAGAAATAGTGAAAAAAAAAGAAACGAGAAATAGTGAAATAATTATAAATAAACTGAAATAAAGAGAAAAAAGGAGAACGTAAATTAATAAAAAAAAAAGTTTAATATAAAAAAAAAGATATTAACCGAGAAATACATAAAAATTGTTATAAATGAAATAAAATAAAAGAGTAGAAGGGAAAAGGTGCTGATGATGATGATGACGTGTGCGGCAAGATGGCAAAGAGAACGCAACAAACAGGAAAGAAGGGAAATGATTAATGGTGAAGAGAAATGGCGCCATATTAGTCACGGCAAACATTTGTAAGTGAGAGAGAGAGAGAGGAGAGAGAGAGAGAGAGAGAGATAGAGAGAGAGATAGAGAGAGAGAGAGCGAGAGAAGAGAGAGAGAGAGATGAGAGAGAGAGAGAGAGAGAGAGAAGAGAGAAGCCACCCAATTCATTACTAACACGTTACATATATCGTTCTTACTTCCATTGCGTGAAAAATGACTTTGTTGCAATATTTCTCACGTCGAAACAACTGGATATTTTCCAATCGGGGGGGATATTTTCCAATAATGTCTTATTTTTTTACGTCTTTTTGTGTTGCGAGACATGAAAGTGTGAATGGAAGAAAGGCTACAAAGGCGTACAGTCAGAATAAATGAAAGAAATAATGTCCTCTCTCTCGTCTCTCTCTCTCTCATCGTCTCTCTCTCTCTCTCGTCTCATCTCTCTCTCTCCGCTTCTCTCTCTCTCCTCCCCTCCCTCTCGATACTCTCTCTCTCCTCTTAAACTTCGTAAATGTTTTTCTACCCGTTCATCATCTTAACTCCGATATCTCCTCCTCCTCCTCCTCCTCCTCCTCTCCTCCTACTTCCTCCTCTCCTCCTCCTCCTCCTCCTCCTAATAATAATATACTACCACACAACACAAGTAGGAATGCCATTATCGTACAAGAAATTCCAAGTATTCTGGATAATTGAGGAGGAGATCCATCGCTTTACCGGGAACCACCTTGTGGCGCTGATATCAGATCTGGAGAAGGATTCACACACACACACACACACACACACACACACACACACCACAACACACACACACACCACACACACCACACACACACCCAACACACAAATACACACACCATACACACCACACACACACACACACCACACACACACAACCTACACTTTTACTTTGGCTATCTTCTTGTTTCCTCTGATAATTACTTCTCAATTGACTGACTTGACTGATTAATTTGATTGACTCGCTGACTGATTAACTGATTGCTGACGAACTTCTGACTGCTGACTGCACTGACTGATTAACTGACTAACTGACTGACTGTCCCCCGAGAAACACACACACCACACACACACACACACACACTACACACACACACACACACACACACACACACACACACACACCCAAATCACAACACACCCACACACACACACACACTCACACACACACACACACACACACCACACACAACACACACCACACACACACACACACCACCACACCAGGCCCACAGCCACACACACACACACACACACAAACACACACGATGGCAACCCACACACACACAAACCACACACACCCACACACACAACACCACACACACACACACACACACAAACCCCACACACACACACACACACACGAACACCCAGAAGACACCCCACACACACACAAGAGCACACACACACAACCCACACACACACACACACACACCACACCACACCGGCACACACACACAGCGACACACATCCCCACACCACACACGAGCGGTCAGCAAAAACCACACACGACACAACACAAACACACAGCACACACACTCACACCCCAGACACACACACACACACACACACCACCCAGCACGCACGACCACACACACACACACAACACACACGACAGGACACACACACAAAGGGGGGGAAAAAAAAAAACACACACCACACACACACCTTAAATGCGCGTTAAGGCCGGACCAACTATTCTGAATTAACCAAAAAGGTCATGGGACAATAAAACAACTTTCTCTTTATGTGGTTCTGAATGGTTTGAGTGCAAAGGCAAGCACGTCTCAGAAGACATACAATACAAAAGCAAGTATGGAAGGTCCCATAACGTTTTTCTGATGTACAAATGGTGCCAATACAAAACGTATTTCAGGAAGACGTTGTTAGGTAGTAAAGTAGATATATGAGTATTGGCAATGTAGAATGTGTCTGTGAAGCTTATTAAGGGAGGGAATGTATGGTCAGAGATTGAGATAGTGTGTAGTGGGGGAGACTATAACATTACATGGTGGCAAGCGGTGGTGGTGGTGGTGGGAGGAGGTGAAAAAAACAGGTGGGAAAGTGGAGAGGTGAAAACGGTGGTAAAGTGGAGTGCAGGGCAGAAAATACATTACATGGTGGTGTAGTGGAGAAGAGGGGTGGAAACAAGTGGTAAAGGGAGAGGAGGTGTAAACAAGTGGTAAAGAAGTGGATAGGAGGTGAAAACAAGTGGTAGTGGATGTGCAAGGAGAATACATTACAGTGGTGGTGTTAGTGGTAAGGTAGAAGAGGTGAAAACAAGTGGTAAAAAGAAGTGGATTGCAGGCAGGTGGATGGGGTTTGGAAGGGGTTTTAGTGAAAAGAACAGTTATACTTGGTGTTAAGAGTGAAAGTGGAGGAATAAACTGTTTGGGGTGTCTGAAGAGAGGGGAAAGCGTGATTGTGGAGGGTAATGATTTGCGTGTAGGGGAGGGGAGGAGGGGCTGAGTGAGGGGAGTGATGGGTTGAGGGTAGTGGAAGAAGGGGAGAGAGGGGAGGGGGAGTGGGAAAGGGGAGGGAGTGTGGAGATGAGGTGGAAAGCGCTGGCCGGATAAAAACGGAGTGAAGGTTGTGTTTGAAATAGAATGAAGCTTAGGAACAGTGGCATGATAAAAAGTGGGAAATAGAATGAAGCTTACGATACAAGGTGAGAAATAGAATGAAGCTTACGATACAACGTGGGATATAGAATGAAGCTTACGATACAAGGGGAAAATATAAGAAGCTTACGATACAAAAATTGGAAATGAGAATAAGGCTTCCGAAAATGCATGATAGGTGGAAATCAGCAATGAAGCTTACGAACAATGGTATGACACAGGACTGGAAAAATAGAATGAAGCTTACGAAAAAAATTGGCATGAAGGTGGGAAATAGAATGAAGCTTACGAACAATGGTATGACACAAGCTGGGAAATAGAATGAAGCTTACGAACAATGGTATGACACAAGCTGGGAAATAGAATGAAGCTTACGAACAATGGTATGACAAAAGCGGGGAAAATGAAGGAACTTAGGGAAAAAATTGGTATGACCAAGCTGGGAAATAGAATGAAGCTTACAACAAGGGAAAAATGACAAAAGCTGGGAAATAAATTTAAAAGGGGCTTAAAAACCCAATGGCAGAGGAAAGGGGTGGAAATCCCTCACTAAGAGGGAATGAGGGGATTTGAGAATGGGGGAGGGAGGGGGAAAGGGCAGAGAGAGGGATAAAATAATATAGTGGAAATTTAAAAGGAGGAAAACTGAACGTGACGGGGAAAGGAAAAAATGAAGAGGAAGGAAAAGGGAAAAAATTAAGGGGCCCGTAAAGAGGCGTGAAGAGGAAGGAAGAGGAGAGGGTGAAGAGAAAGTCATTCAGGGTAAATAAAATAAGGGGGCCCATTCCCAATTTTAACTTTTTCCAAGTTAAAAATTCTTTGCTCTATTTCCTCATCAAATTTCCCACCGTGCTTCTTTTAATTTACACCTCCCCTTAAACGCACCCGCCCCCCCTCACCTCACCCCAAAAACCCTTCACTATTAACCTCATTTTTTCACTTGCAAACCTAAACAAAACCCAAAATACAAAAAAAAAACAAAAACAGAAAAAAAAATTAAACCCAAAGAAAAAAATTAAAAAAACCGAAAAAAAATAAAGAAGGTAGTTTTAAAACAAAATTTAAAAAACATTAAAAATAAAAATAAATTCAACGAGAAAAAAACGGGAAAAATTAGCTACGAAACAAATGATTAAATTTTCTTTTTCATTACGGGGAAAAAAATTTAAATTGAATTTCTCGTTTTTATTATTATTTTTTACTATTTCTTCCCTTAAAACCCTTACCATGTTTTTTTTTTTCTTCGTTTCCTTTAATTTTTAAATTTTTTTGGTTAAATTTTCTGTCATCTTTTTTTTTAAACCCAAAAATTAAAATGATTCTATAAAACCCCCAAATTTCATAAAATAAAACCCCACTATACATCGTTTTTTCTATTTCCTACGCCACTTCCTGCTTTCCCCACCTCAGGGTCACCTTTAACCACCTAAACTTTATTATAAATATAGCAAAAAGGTTTTGTGTGTGTGTGCCCTGTCTGTCCGCCCCGGGGGTGCCGCCCCCGGGGGAACCCCCCCTAATAACCCGGGGCCACGTTTTGGAATGGGTCGACCCCCGGGGGGGAAAGGGTTTTTAAGCCCATTTATAAAAAAGGACCCGACCCACTTTTTTTTTTTTTTTTTTTTTTTTTTTTAACCCCTATTAGGGGAAAATTTGTGAAAAAAAAAGGGGGTTTTGGGGAAAAAGGAAATTGGGGAAAAACCTTTGATGTAGGGTGTTTGGGAAAAGGGGTTGAGTGAATGGGGGGTGAGGGGGAAGGGGGTTTTGGGGTGAGGGGTGGGTAAATTTGGGTGGGGGGTGAGGTTTTGGGGGTGATGGGTGAGGGAAAGGTGGGGGGTGATGGGTTGGGTGGTGAATGCGTGTGGTGAGGGTTTTTAATGGGTGAGTGAAGGGGTGGGGGGTGATGGTTAATGGGTGAGTGAATGGGGGGGGGTGTGTAAAGGGGGTTGGGGGGTTAATATCCCTTTTACACCTTTAAATTTCATGAAAGTTAAAAGGGGGCTACCCGGAGAGTCTGTTTTTGGGGGGGGGCCTTCGGCCCACCAAACGCAGGTGGGGGGCCCAAATAGCCCCCCCGCAGGAGCTAGCCAAAATTTCCCCCCGGGGGCGGTTTTGCGGTTATTTCACTTTTAAAAAACCTAAGCATTAACCAAATCGGGAAAAAAAAAAAAAACGCCTTTCAAAACCCCACAATTTAAACCCGCTTACCCCCACCACCCCCCTTCCCCCTTTTATTTCCCACGCCACTAAAACAAAAAAACCCCCAAACCCCCTGTATATAAAACCCCAAAACCCAAAAACCTCCCTGGGAAAAAACCCCACTACCTACCAAAAACCTCCCTGTATAAAAAACCTCCCCAACCTAACAAAACCCCCCGTAATTAACCCCACTACCTAAAAAACCTCACTTTTATAAACCCCACAACCTACAAACAACCCCTGTATTAAAAAACCCCCCAAACCCACAAAACCTCACTGTATAAACCCCAACCCCCAAAACCCACCCAAAACCCCCCTGTTTTATAACCCCCAACCTACAAACCCACTGGTTTTTAAAACCTCACAAACCTACAAACCCCCCTGTTATAACCCTCACAGCCACAAACCTCCCTGTATAAAACCCTCACAGCCTTACAAACCTACTGTATTACCCACAACTAAAAACCTCCCTGTATAATACACTCACAGCCTACAACGTCCGTATATAACCCCAAACCTCAAACCCCCTGTATAAACCCCAAAAACCTACAAACCTCACTGTATATAACCTCACAGCCTACAAACCTCCCTGTATATAACCTCACAACCTACAAACCTCACTGTATATAACCTCACAGCCTACAAACCTCCCTGTATATAACCCCACAACCTACAAACCTCACTGTATATAACCTCACAGCCTACAAACCTCACTGTATATAACCTCACAGCCTACAAACCTCACTGTATATAACCCCACAACCTACACACCTCCCTGTATATAACCCCACAACCTACACACCTCCCTGTATATAACCCCACAACCTACACACCTCCCTGTATATAACCCCACAACCTACACACCTCCCTGTATATAACCCCACAACCTACAAACCTACAACCTACAAACCTCCCTGATATAACCTCACAACCTACAAACCTCAACTGTATATAACCTCACAACCTACACACCTCACTGTATATAACCTCACAACCTACAAACCTCACTGTATATAACCTCACAACCTACAAACCTCACTGTATATAACCTCACAACCTACAAACCTCACTGTATATAACCTCACAACCTACAAACCTCACTGTATATAACCTCACAACCTACACACCTCACTGTATATAACCTCACAACCTACAAACCTCACTGTATATAACCTCACAACCTACAAACCTCCCTGTATATAACCTCACAACCTACAAACCTCACTGTATATAACCTCACAACCTACACACCTTCTATTCACCAGCCCTCATCTACCTCGCTAAGCCTCTTTCTCCCACTAGTCTTGCCAAACATGCTGCCATTTTCCGCCTCAAAACTTTCCCTCCAAGGCAGACAGTTCCATCAGGATTCCTCACACGCGGGTTGCTGCGAGGCGGTGAATCCATTTCCTTTTCTTGCAGCTACATTTTGACAAGACTTCAATGTTTTTTACGACCAGGAGCCTCGAAGGTCACGAATGATTGTATAATGGATGTAAAATCTTGCCTAGTAGGCCCTATTGTAAAACTTTGCTTCCATGTATTTCTATTCAAAAAACTTCTGAAAGCCTTGGATGTTTTTCAGATTTTTTTTTTTTTTTTTTTTTTTTTTTGCATAACAATAAATCAAGTTACATCGTTTTTTCAATATTTTTTCTGTTATTTTTTTCAAGTTACATCGTTTATTTTTGTATTTTTCTTTTTCTTTTGCATAACAGTTAAATCAAGTTATGTATAGTTTTCATCGAACCTGTGATATATTCTATTCATTCATGCACAGGGCGAAAAAAAACCGAGTTAGATGAATGTTTTAAGAATTGATGGGAAAAAAACGAGTTTAGTTCAAGAATCTGCGAGAATAATATGAATTTTCCTTCACAATAATTATCAAAGTCATTTCCGGGACCATAATTTTCTTTCTTTTTCCCTCGCGATTGTCATTTATTACGGGAAATAAGGAAAATTGCAATATAAAATGAGAGAAAAAAAAA
>JACEEZ010007489.1:34302-41802 GCA_016584305.1 Chionoecetes opilio
TCTATCTATCTATTCTTATCTATATTAAGTATCAAATCAAAATTCGTCTCGCCCCTAAAATTGCGGCCCCGGGATTTCGTGACAATGAGGTTCATGCTATCCTTCACACATCCTATCTATCTATCTATCTATGCTTATCTATCTATCTATCTATCTATCTGTCCATTTATGTGTCGATCTATCTATCTATCTCTATCTATCTATCTATCTATCTATCTATCTGTCCATTTATGTGTCGATCTATCTATCTATCTATATCTATCTATCTATCTATCTATCTATGCTTATCTATCTATCTATCTATCTATCTGTCCATTTATATGTCGATCTATCTATCTATCTATATCTATCTATCTATCTATCTATCTATCTGTCCATTTATGTGTCGATCTATCTATCTATCTATATCTATCTATCTATCTATCTATCTATCTGTCCATTTATGTGTCGATCTATCTATCTATCTCTATCTATCTATCTATCTATCTATCTATCTATATATCGATCTATCTGTTTATCTATCTATCTATCTATCTATCCTTCCTACTATATTTCTAGATTTTGAAATGGGTGAAAATAGGGTTAAGAAGTCAGAAAAATAGGTTTATTGAGTCTTAGAATGGATTTCAGTGCTAGTTTCTTATCCTAACTACTTAATCTAATCCTTCCCTATTCTTCCTTCTCTTTTTCTAGGCTTTGAAATGGGTGGAAATAGGGTTAGGAAGGCAGAAAAATAGGCTTATGTAGGAATATTGTGTTTTAAGATGCGTGTCTTACCCTTACCTTACCTAACCTTACCTTACCTTACCTTACCTTACCTTACCTTACCTTACCTTACCTTACCTTATCTAACCTTCCCTTCCCTTCCCTTCCCTTCCCTTCCCTTCCCTTCCCTTCCCTTACCTTACCTTACCTTACCCATTCTTAGCTTTCCTACTCTCGCATATCTTTCCTGCTATCTTCTAATGCTTGAAATGGGTAAAAATAGGTTTAGGAAGGCAGGCAAATAGGTTTATGTAGGAATATAGTGTCTTAAAATAAGTTTCAGTGCTCATTTCTTACTTTCTCTAATCTAATATAACCTAACTTAACCTAACTATCTTCTAAGCCCTTTGTTTGGGTAGAAAAACGTTTAGGAAGTCAGGAAAATAGCTTTGTTTAGGAATATTGTGTGTTAAGTTGCGTTTCAGTGCCCGCTTACCTTACCTTACCTTACCTTACCTTACCTAACCCCCTTCCCTTTCCCTTCCCTTCCTTCCCTCCCTTTTTTTCCCTTCCCTTCCTTCCCTTTCCCTTCCCTTTCCCTTTCCCTTCCTTTTTCCCTTTCCTTACTTTGCCTTCCTTACCTTACCTTACCTTACCTTACCTTTTACCTTACCTAACAAAACCTAACAAACCCCTAAACCAAACCCTAACCTTCCTTACCTTCCCTTTTCACTTCCCTTCCCTTCCCTTCCCTTACCTTACCTTACCTTACCTTACCTTACCTTCCCTTCCCTTCCCTTCCCTTACCTTCCCTTCCCTTCCCTTCCCTTCCCTTCCCTTACCTTACCTTACCTTACCTTACCTTACCTTACCTTACCTTCCTCACTCTCGCAACTCTCGCCATTTTAACCCGTGGCACGCGAGACTTAAATCACCGCGCGATGACAATGAGCTCCGATAATTATTTACGGTGGGTGGTTAGTCAGGGATCAGAGGTGGCGGGGAACAAGAGGCCATAAATATCGGAGAAATAATATAAATAAAACGACAGGTTCCGCCCCACCACTCATCATTTGTAATTCCCTTCACTAACAAGGATCGTGCGAGCGTTCCCGCGGGCTTACGGCGGGACTGTCTCGTAAACCCGTTAAGGTAGAGGGCCTGCCAAGGTGCATGTCCTTATTCCGGTTGGTCTCTCAATTTGTACTGAACCCGAAATGTTCCCTGCAAAGAAAAAAAGAAACATAGAGTTGGTAAGGAAGGCAGGGAAGGACGTTCTATTACGAGATATAGAAAGAGAAAGAGAGACTGTTTACCCTTTTCCTTTGAAGTATTACAAAGATTGGGGTTTTACATAGGAAGACAGACTATTCCGGATGCTCTCTCAATTTGTAACGAACCCCAAATGTTCCCTGCAAAGAAAACAAGAAAGAAACGTAAGCAGAGTTAGTGAAGGAAGGGAAGAAAGGCAATCTATTATATGACAAAGGAAGAGAAAGAGAGACTATTTACCTGTTTCCTTTGAAGTAATACAAAAAAAGGGGTTTTACATAGGAAGACAGACTATTCCGGTTGGTCTCTCAATTTGTACCGAATCCCAAATGTTCCCTGGAAAGAAAACAAAGAAACAGAGTTGGTAAGGAAGGCATGGAAGGACGTGATTTTACGAGACATAGGAAGAGAGACTATTTCGGTTGGTCTCTCAATTTGCCGCGAACCCCAAATGTTCCTTAGAAAATAAAAATAAATGTATACGTAAGCAGTGTTGTTGAAGGAAGGGAAGAAAGGCGATCTATTATATGACAAAGGAAGAAAAAGAGAGACTGTTTACCCTTTTCCTTTGAAGTATTACAAAAATTGGGGTTTTACATAGGAAGACAACTATTCGGTTGGCCCTCAATTGTACGATCCCAATTTCCTGCAAAGAAAAAAAGAAAAGAGTTGGTAAGGAAGGCATGGAAGGACGTGATATTACGAGACATAGGAAGAGAGACTATTTCTGCTGCTCTCTCAATTTGCTGTGAACCCCGAATGTTCCCTGCAAAGAAAACAAGAAACAGAGTTGGTAAGGAAGGCATGGAAGGACGTGATATTACGAGACATAGGAAGACAGACTATTTCTGCTGCTCTCTCAATTTGCTGTGAACCCCGAATGTTCCCTGCAAAGAAAACAAGAAACAGAGTTGGTAAGGAAGGCAAGAAAGGACGTTCTATTACGAGGAGACAGAGGAAGAGAAACTATTTCGGCTGGTCTTTCAATTTGCCGCGAACCCCAAATGTTCCCTGCAAAGAAAAAAATACATGTACGTAAGCAGAGTTTGTGAAGGAAGGGAAGAAAGGCAATCTATTATATGACGAAGGAAGAGAAAGAAAGACTGTTTACCTGTTAACCTTTGAAGTATCAGAAAAAAGGGGTTTTACATAGGAAGAGATTATTTCTGCTCTTCTCATTTTGTACTGATCCCCGAATGTTCCCTGCAAAGAAAAAAAGAGCGTCAGTAAACAGAGTTGATAAGGAAGTCAGGAAAAGATGCTCTATTACGAGACAGGAAGAGAGACTGAGTGATATATAGGACTGACGGACACGTTCTCTTATATGGCAAAGGAAGAGACATTGCATTACTGTTTCCTTTGAAGTATCACAGAAAAACGTTTTCTAATTCAATCAAGAAAAATACTGCCGAAAACAAAGTATATTTTAGTCGAATTAGAACAGTAATACATCTTTTTCACTTAAAATATAACGCTTGATAAAATGATAACACACACAAAAAAAACGTTTTCTAATGCATCCCAAAATAACTCTGCACGAAAAAGATACATTTTAGTCGAATTAGATCGGTAATATTTTTTTTTAACTAAGAGATGCAACGTAAAGATGGGGGCATACACTAAGCTACGCGTGGCCTCGGTGCTCATCTCCGTCTCGTACCCACAATGCACCAGAACAGAGACATCAACAAGGTTACAAGCCAAGACAGACAACCCGCCTCCCTTCCCTGCCTATAAGTAAGCCCGTCTTATACCTGTCCGCCTCCCAGCCTTTAACTTAACAATGACTCGATAAATAATCAATATAATGATCGCGAGGTCAGTCACAAAGGGTGTCGAGTCATCGGGGTCGCGCGGTTGTTAGTCAGTGTGTTGGGCTGAGTACTTAACGAGGCGATTCTGTAGTTGATTTATTGTTGACGAGAAACCAAGTGATTAGAGACACGAGTTTGTGTGTATGGAGAGAGAGAGAGAGATGAGAGAGAAGAGAGAGAGAGAGAGAGAGAGAGATCGAAGGAGAAGAGAGAGAGAGGAGAGAGATGAGAGAGAGAGAGAAGAGAGAGAGAGAGAGTAGAGAGAGAGGGAGAGAGGAAGAGGAGAGGAGAGAGAGAGAGAGAGTAGAGAGAGAGAGAGGAGAGGAGAGAGAGAGAGAGGAGAAGAGAGAGAGAGAGAGAGAGAGAGAGGAGAGAGGAGAGAGAGAAAGAGAGAGAGAGAGAGAGAGAGAGAGATGAGAGAGATGGATTGAGGAGAAGAAGAAGGAGGAGAGGAGGAGAGGAGAGAGAGGAGAGTGTAGAGGAGAGAGAAGGAGAGAGGAAGGATGCGAGAGGAGGAGAGGAGAGGAGAGGAATAAGGAGGAGGGGGAGAGAGGGAGGAGAGAGAAGGATGACTGTGAGAGGAGAGGGAGATGGGAAGAGGAGGAGGAGGAGGAGGAAGGAGGAGGAGGAGAAGGAAGAGGAGGGGAATGGGAAGAAGGAGAGGAGGAGGAGGGGAGGAGAGGGGAGAGGAAGAGGAGGGGAAGGGGAAGAGGGAGAGGTAAGGGAGGGGAGGAGAATGTAAGGAAAGAGAGGTGGGGAAGAGCCGAGGGGAAGGAAGGAGTGAGGAGGAGGAGGAGGGAGATGAGTGTCAGCCAAGCTAAAATTAATGCAAAGCCACGAAGACGAAAAGCAGAAGAACCAACTCAACTGCAACCACACGCACGAACAAACACACGCACTCACACACACACACGACACACGTAATACAGCAAAGAAAGCACAAACACGACCAATTAAGGAAGACATTAAATCTACCACCCTGATAAAATACTGTTAACATGTTAGAAAAAAATTAAAAGCTTGTATTAGTGTTATAATTAGTCGTTCTCCAGTACTATACAAGCTATTCATTAAAAAACCTTACACTATTTGTAGAGAACTCTTTATTTTCGTGTGTTGTGTCTCCTCTCTCTCTCTCCTCTCAATCTCATCCTCTCAATCTCTCTCTCTCTCATCTCATCTCGTCTCTCGTTCTCTCTCTCTCCTCTCTCTCTCTCTCTCTCTCTCTGTCCTCCTGCCTCTCTCGTCTCTCGAGATCCTCTCTCCTCTCTCGCTTCTCTCTCTCTCTCTCTCTCTCTCTCTCATATGCAATACGATTCTTGACCTAAATGACACTTTCCTTTACGTGCATATAATTTCATATATAAATTGATGGATATTCCCAAGGGTTGTATAAGGGTACATAGGTCAAAATGGGGGGTGAAGCTTGGGAGTCACAAAAAAAACTGACGCCAGATTCATGTTCAGCAAAACGGAAAGTCCCCATGGACAAATTTTCATGAAATCTGAGATGGAAAACTCTCTCTCCAAATTTGCGGTGGGATATCCTTGCATTTTTATGCTTTTGAATCGTTTTTTTTTAATCTCCTCTCTTCGCTCAAAAATGCAATAAGATTCACAAAGACACTTTCTTTACGTTGGCATTTTTGATTGATATAAAAGGGTTTTGGTTTCTTCTAATAGTTTTTTTAAAGTGTACATATGCTCAAAATAGGTAATCATTTAGTCATCACAAAACTGCTCCCAAATCATTTCCCGGGTCATGACGCAAATTTAGGCAGTGTGCCCAAATAGTTAGGAGAATAGTGAGAGTTTGGCGAATAGTGTACTCCAAAATTGTGCGGGTGATAGTTCCCGCAGTAATAGTTGGAAGTTATGACGAAAAAAGTTTTCAAATAACGCAGAAAATAAGTAGGGGCAGTAACAAGTGCAGTAATGAGAGATTCGCAGGTGAAAGACCATAACATTGACGCATGGTAACATTTGGGGTTTGGTATGTGAGTAATTGAGAAAATGACGTTAGTTAGTTTTGGCAAAAAATAGTGTTTTCAGTAAAGTTAGGCAGTAATGACCAGTATAATTAGGCATAATATACGAACATAAATTTTGGCTAATTGCGCTATTTATGGTAATTGATATATAGTTAGAGTAATTTTAATAAGGAACAAAAACGTGATCGCCGAGAATCTTCTGTCAATTTTTTGCGGCTCTCCTGGCCGGAATTTTTTTTTTGTCTCAGATTCGTGAAAATGATCAGAAATAAGGCTCGTGTGTCCTTCAATTTGCTAATAAGTCACATATTAACAAAGTCTTTCCGGTTTTTCTGTCTGATGAACGAATTGGGATATGATTTTTTTTATTTTTATTTTTTATAATATTCTTTTTCGTAGTTGGCCATAGTACAGTATAACACAACCACTAAAGACATGATAGATTTAGCTTCATTTAACAAGGTAGAGAACAGTCCAGGACAAGAAAGAATTAATTTATTTTATTTACCCCACGGGTAAAAGAGTTTTTTATTTTCACGTTAGTTCCCTATATTCGTATTTGAATTTTTCCGCTCCTCCTCATGAAGGTCAGGTCAGGTTAGGTCACAGGGAAGCGGAAGGCAGACTCAGAGGTGACCCAAAGACAGGTCACGAGGTCACCGCATGTACCGCCGTGACCTGAGATAGAAAAAAACATACATACACACACAAAATCAAGTTCTTTCACACGCAACAAGAAATAACATGAAAGTAAAAATATTGTGACTCAAATTAACAACAAAATCGTGTTTGGATTTTACTTTTTTTCTTAACGTGTCTTTGTCCAGAGTCATTTTCTTCATAAAACAATATAATTACATGTTTATTAATCCGTGTTTCTTGCAGTGAGGCTTCAAAGAATGATTTTTTTCCTTCTGAATGACCTAGAAATTGCTTCCACTACATAGTTTATTTTATTTTTAGGACATCACAGAAGCTTCTTAGGACATCACAGAAGCTTTTGAGGACATCACAGAAGCGTTCTAGGAAATCACAGAAGCTTTTTAGGACATCACAGAAGCTTTCTAGGGCATCACAGAAGCTTTTTAGGACATCAGAGAAGCTTTTTAGGACATCACAGAAGCTTTTTAGGACATCACAGAAGCGTTTTAGGAGATCACAGAAGCTTTTTAGGACATCACAGAAGCGTTTTAGGACATTACAGAAGCGTTTTAGGACATCACAGAAGCTTTTTAGGACATCACAGAAGCTTTTTAGGACATCACAGAAGCTTTTTAGGACATCACAGAAGCTTTTTAGGATACACAGAAGCTTTTTAGGACATCACAGAAGCTTTTTAGGACATCACAGAAGCTTTTTAGGACATCACAGAAGCTTTTGAGGACATCACAGAAGCTTTTTAGGACATCACAGAAGCTTTTAGACATCACAGAAGTTTCTAGACATCACAGAAGCTTTTTGGACATCAACAAAGCTTTCAGGCATCCAGAAGCTTTTTAGGGACACACAGAACTGTTTTAGGCTCACAGAGCTTTTAGGACATCACAGAAGCGTTGTAGGAGATCACAGAAAAACTTTTAGGACATCACAGAAGCTTTTTAGGACATCACAGAAGCTTTTTAGGACATCACAGAAGCTTTTTAGGACATCACAGAGGGAAGAGAGAAACAGATGATAAGTTAGCCATTAACCTCTCATACGTATTACAAGTTAATCAA
>JACEEZ010007489.1:44302-51802 GCA_016584305.1 Chionoecetes opilio
TTGCCGTGTATTTCCCTTGCCATTTATACGTCTTGTGACTCATGGGATCGTTAATTATATTCCCTTATGAATAAAAAGCCTTGTCATTACGTACGTTGTGATGGTATTAAGACTTGATTTTGTTTATTTAATTACATTTATGCCTATAGCGCGTGTAGGCCGTGAGCTCCAGGGGTGGGATGGCAGGCCCTGGAGGCACACTTGAGGGCTGTGATGGTTGGCCCTCGCCTGTGGTGCCTATAGCGCGTGTAGGCCGTGAGCTCCAGGGGTGGGATGGCAGGCCCTGGAGGCACACTTGAGGGCTGTGATGGTTGGCCCTCGCCTGTGGTGACCTATAGCGCGTGTAAGCCATGAGCTCCAGGGGGGGATGGCAGGCCTGGAGGCACACTTGAGGGCTGTGATGGTTGGCCCTCGCCTGTGGTGCCTATAGCGCGTGTAAGCCATGAGCTCCAGGGGTGGGATGGCAGGCCCTGGAGGCACACTTGAGGGCTGTGATGGTTGGCCCTCGCCTGTGGTGCCTATAGCGCGTGTAGGCCGTGAGCTCCAGGGGTGGGATGGCAGGCCCTGGAGGCACACTTGAGGGCTGTGATGGTTGGCCCTCGCCTGTGGTGCCTATAGCGCGTGTAAGCCGTGAGCTCCAGGGGTGGGATGGCAGGCCCTGGAGGCACACTTGAGGGCTGTGATGGTTGGCCCTCGCCTGTGGTGCCTATAGCGCGTGTAGGCTGTGAGCTCCAGGGGTGGGATGGCAGGCCCTGGAGGTTCACTTGAGGGCTGTGATGGTTAGCCCTCGCCCGTGGTGGCGCAGGCATGATTGTTACAGTGACACCTGTGATTAGAGACTCATGCTGCCCCCCTGTGTAATCCCATGCACTCACATCATCAGAAACTCATCTACCATCCCCCCCCCAAAAAAAAAATGAAAAATAAATAAATATATATATAATAGATATAGAAAAAAGCCTTCGAGAAATGGATAGGTAACGTATTTCAAGATTTATGTTTGCTGAGGACGAAAAAAAAGGATAAACTGTAAATGAAAGTTGATTTCAGAAACGAGAAATTCAAGTCGTTATAATAATAAGGAAGAAAAAAAGTGACTGTTGTTTTTATTATAATTTTTTTTTATTTAAACAGTTAGTAATCACAGATGACTTAACAGCTAGATAAGTTAAGGCAGTACGTGTTAAAACTCATCTCTCTCTCTCTCTCTCTCTCTCTCTCTCTCTCTCTCTCTCTCTCTCTCTCTCTCTCTCTCTCTCTCTCTCTCTCTCTCTCTCTCTCTCTCTCTCTCTCTCTCTCTCTCTCTCTCTCTCTCTCTCTCTCTCTCTGTGTGTGTCTCTCTCTCTCCCTTTCTCTCTCTCTCTGTGTGTGTGTGTGTGTCTCTCTCTATGTGTCTGTGTGTGTGTGTGTGTCTCTCTCTATGTGTCTGTGTGTGTGTCTCTGTCTCTCTCTCTCTCTCTCTCTCTCTCTCTCTCTCTCTCTCTCTCTCTCTCTCTCTCTCTCTCTCTCTCTCTCTCTTCTTTCTTCTCTGTGTGTGTGTGTGTTTCCCTGTCTCTCTCTGTCTCTCTTCTCTCTCTCTCTTCTCTCTCTCTCTCTCTCTCTCTCTCTCTCTCTCTCTCTCTCTCTCTCTCTCTCTCTCTCTCTCTCTCTCTCTCTCTCTCTCTCTCTCTGTGTGTCTGTCTGTCTCTGTTTCTCTCTCTCTATCTCTTTCTCTCTGTTTGTCTCTGTGTGTCTCTCTCTCTATCTGTGTGTGCATTTAGGGAGAAAGTTAAGTTTTTATCCGATGATTCTTAAGTCACGGAGTAAGTGGCCTCGACGTGCATGTCCTTAGGGTGAAGAAGCGACTGTGGAATGTAGGAGTGTGTTGTGGTGTTAGAGAGAGAGAGAGAGAGAGAGAGAGAGAGAGAGAGAGAGAGAGAGAGAGAACATAAAGGTACATAAGAAGATGATTAAAAAAACTGATATATAAAAAAAACAATGAAATAGAAGGAGAGTTTATTTAAGACGAGATGTGAAAAAAGACAAAATTAATAATGGAATAAATAGAAACACGCCAGATCAAAAATACATTAGGAGATGATGAAAAAAATAGCGAGATATAAAAAAAAAAAAAAAAAAAATATGGAAGTTGATATTGAGACGGACGGTTAGAAATGACAAAAAAATGATGGAAAGGATAAGCATTAATAAAATAAAATAAAATACAGTAAAACCTCTCATATTCTGACTAATTGGGCCAAGGAGTGGTCCGAGTAATGCAAGGATCCGAATAATGGGGGGATTATATATGGGGGGATATTAAAAAAAAAAAAAAAAAAATCTAGGTGTATAGCTATATATAGGTAGGAAATTTCGACCCTAAAAAAAAAAAAAAAAAAAAAAAAAAAAAATCTAGGCTATATTATATAGCTAGGAATTTCGACCCCTAAAAAAAAAAAAAAAAAAAAAAAAAAAAAAATTCTAGGCTTATATATAGCTAGGAAATTTCGACCCCTAGAAAAAAAAAAAAAAAAAAAAAAAAAAATCTAGACTTATAATTATATAGCTAGGAAATTTCGACCCCTAAAAAAAAAAAAAAAAAAAAAAAAATCTAGGCTTATATATAGCTAGGAAATTTCGACCCCTCAAAAAAAAAAAAAAAAAAAAAGTTCGTATAATGTCAAAGTCCGAATAATGAGGGTCCGAATACGAGAGGTTTTACTGTATAGGTAATAAATAGAAACAGGTCAAAAGTATAATTCTGAAAAGTAACGAAAAAATGATGAAAATAGATAAATATGAAGACTTAAAATTGAGAAAGAAAGAGTTTAAGTTTAAAAAAAAAAAAAAAAAAAAAAAAAAAAAAAATGAGATGAAAAGGATGTCTCATAATACAATAGGATAGAACAATAGGATAGAACAATAGGATAGGGTGTGAGTGTACCAGGATGTGACAGGATAGGAGTGGTAAGGTAAAGGTGTTAAGGTGCAGGAAGGGTTAGGAAGGACAGGTGAGGGAAGGTCAAAGGTCAGGACAGGATGAGTCAGGGTAGAACAGGTCAGACAAATAATACTGATGCTAATAATAATAACTTTATTTTCACCCGAAGACATACAGTAAAAAGACAACAGCATAATATACATACAGGAGGAAATGAACTTATGTACTAAAGCAAATACACTATAATAGATACAATGCTGCGGAGATGTAACCCCTTGAGACCCAGAACGTAATTTCCACTGTAATTTGGGTACCATTAGACGATTTGTAGTGACTATAAGCATGATTTTATAGCTATGACCTGTTTAGTATCCTTGTCCACTAACTCATTTGGTATATTCAGTTATTTTATGGCTCAACAACACACAATTTTATATAGCAAAGGAAAGATCTGGGCGTGAAGGGGTTAAGTCTGGTTCACACTAGACAAATAGCTGACCATTTTATATAGCAAAGGAAAGATCTGGGCGTGAAAAGAGTGAGAGAGAGAGAGAGAGAGAGAGAGAGAGAGAGAGAGAGAGAGAGAGAGATGGAGAGAAGAGAGAGAGAGACGAAGAGAGAGAGAGAGAGATGAGAGAAGAGAGAGGAGAGAGAGACGAGAGATGAGAGAGAGAGAGAGAGAGAGAGAGAGAGAGAGAGAGAGAGAGAGAGAAAAAAAAAATCGTCAAGTTTCTCATTATTGGTGCCGAAAGTTTTGAAAATAATAATGTTAATAAAATAATATAAACGAGTGTTAATAGAAGGGAGATTTAAATAGTAAGATTACGAGTGTGTTTGTAAAAGGATTGCGAATGTGTTGATAAAAAAAGGATTTAATAGGCGGAAAGGAGGATTTGATAGGAGGATTGCGAGTGTGTTCATAAAAAGAGGATTTAATAGGAGGATTTAATAGGAGGAAAGAAGGATTTAATAGGAGGATTTAATAGGAGGAAAGGAGGATTTAATAGAAGGATTGCGAGTGTGTTCATAAACAGAGGATTTAATAGGAGGATTTAATAGGAGGAAAGAAGGATTTAATAGGAGGAAAGGAGGATTTAATAGGAGAAAAGGAGGATTTAATGAAAGGATTGCGAGAGCGTTCATAAAAAGAGGATTTAATAGGGGGATTTATTAGGAGGAAAGGAGGATTTAATAGGAGAAAAGGAGGATTTAATGGAAGGATTGTGAGTGTGTTAATAAAAAGAGGATTTCATAAGGGGATTTAATATGAGAAATAGAGAGAGGAAGCGAATGCGAGACAGGACAGGGACAGGTTTAAAACAAGTGATGGAAGACAGACTGGTCACAACATGAACCATTAACCAAGATGGAGGGACGGGAGAAAGCTGGACAGGAGGGAACAAAGGAGGAACAACAAACACACACACACACACACACACACACACACACAACACACACACACACACACACACACACACACACACACACACACACACACACACACACACACACACACACACACACACACACACACACACACACACACACACACACACACACACACACACACACACACACACACACACACACACACACACACAAGAAATACTCCTGAATTGTAAAACTGAAAAACGTAAGAATTTGAGAATTTGAGAAAAGAAATAATTTGTCTTTCTTGCTTAATTAAAAAGAACAAGATACTGAATTTCCTGCAAGACAACGAAAGAAGGAAGGGAAGGGAAGCTAAGGGATTCATACCACGTCTTTGTTAAGGTAATTACCGTTTACAGTTTTACACACATGAAGAAAACAAGTAATTATGAAGGAAATGTTTGTGTAGGTTTCCTGTGTATGTTTTTAGAGTCAGTATAATTTTAGTAAAGGGTTTTTGAATGCTTTTTAGAGTAGTATAATTTTAGTAAAGGGTTTTTGGATGCTTTTAAGAGTAGTATAATTTTAGTAAAGGGTTTTTGAATGTTTTTAGAGTTAGTACAATTTTAGTAAAGGGTTTTTTAATGCTTTTTAGAGTAGTATAATTTTAGTAAAGGGTTTTTCAATGCTTTTAAGAGTAGTATAATTTTAGTAAAGGGTTTTTTAATGCTTTTTAGAGTAGTATAATTTTAGTAAAGGGTTTTTCAATGCTTTTAAGAGTAGTATAATTTTAGTAAAGGGTTTTTGGATGCTTTTTAGAGTAGTATAATTTTAGTAAAGGGTTTTTGGATGCTTTTAAGAGTAGTATAATTTTAGTAAAGGTTTGGATGCTTTTAGAGTAGTATAATGTAAAGGTTTTGGATGCTTTAAGAGTAGTATAATTTTAGTAAAGGGTTTTTGAATGTTTTTAGAGTTAGTATAATTTTAGTAAAGGGTTTTTGGATGCTTTTAAGAGTAGTATAATTTTAGTAAAGGGTTTTTGGATGCTTTTAAGAGTAGTATAATTTTAATAAAGGGTTTTTGGATGTTTTTAAGAGTAGTATAATTTTAGTAAAGGGTTTTTCAATGCTTTTAAGAGTAGTATAATTTTAATAAAGGGTTTTTCAATGCTTTTTAGAGTAGTATAATTTTAGTAAAGGGTTTTTTAATGCTTTTAGAGTTAGTATAATTTTTGTAAAGGGTTTTTGAATGCTTTTAAGAGTAGTATAATTTTAGTAAAGGGTTTTTTAATGCTTTTAAGAGTAGTATAATTTTAGTAAAGGGTTTTTTAATGCTTTTTAGAGTAGTATAATTTTAGTAAAGGGTTTTTTAATGCTTTTTAGAGTAGTATAATTTTAGTAAAGGGTTTTTTAATGCTTTTTAGAGTTAGTATAATTTTAGTAAAGGGTTTTTGAATGCTTTTTAGAGTAGTATAATTTTAGTAAAGGGTTTTTCAATGCTTTTTAGAGTAGTATAATTTTAGTAAAGGGTTTTTCAATGCTTTTTAGAGTAGTATAATTTTAGTAAAGGGTTTTTGAATGCTTTTAAGAGTAGTATAATTTTAGTAAAGGGTTTTTCAATGCTTTTTAGAGTAGTATAATTTTAGTAAAGGGTTTTTCAATGCTTTTAGAGTAGTATTTTTGTAAATGGTTTTTGAATGTTTTGAGGTCTTGCTGTGATGACGTGAATCTTTGTGTGTTAAAAAAGATGTTATGTCTTTTATGGGAAGAATGCGAGGTGGTTTCAAAAGGACATAGGTATATAAAAAGGGAAAAAAATAAATAAGGAATCAAAATGTCAAAAAAAGTTACGTATGAATGAAAAAATAGGACATAAAAAAGCGTGTGGTATAAAAACAATAGCAAAAAAAACCAAAAACGAAAAAAAAAAAAAAAATGCGAATCGTATCAAATAATAACAAAGCAAAACAAAAGGAAGGCATAAAATACAAAATAAGAAAAAAAAAGGCCAGAAACGCAAAAGTCAGAAATAAAATAGCGCGTGGTATCAAAACAATAGCTAGTAGGCGGGTGAAAATCATGGCATTATAGAAGGAGCGAAATTCTGATTAAAAAAAATACCCCAAAACTAAATAAAAAAAAAAAAAATGCGTATCGTATCAAATAATAAAAAAGCAAATGGAAGAAAAAAAAAAAAGAAAAAAAAGGCCAAAAAAGCAAAAGTAAGACATAAAAAAGCGCGTGGCATCAAAACAATAGCAAAAAAAAGTAAAAACGAAAGAGTAAGAAAAAAATCGAATCGTAAAAAAGGCCTAAACACAAAAATATAAGCAAAAAAAAGGCCAAAACGCCAAAGTAAGAAATAAAATAGCGCGTGGCATCAAAACAATAGCAAAAAAAAGTAAAAACGAAAGATAATAACAAATCGATTCATAAAAAAGGCCGAAAACGCAAAAAGTAAGCCAAAAAAAGACTAAAAACGCCAAAGTAAGAAATAAAATAGCGCGTGATCCCAAAAAATAGTAACCTCACGCCAGATCTTCCTTAGCCTATAAAAAACGTCTGTTAGAGCCATAAAATACGAAAGCACTGATATCCAAATTTGTTAAGGGCCAAGGGTACTTTAACGGTCTAGGCCTAAAAACAATGTTATGTCACTAAAATGTCAAAGGCACCAAATTACAATGGAAATTACGTTCTGGGTCTCAAGGGTTAAATCATGGCATTGTAGGAGGAGCGAAATTCAGATCTAGGAAGTCACACGGAACCGCCACGCCGCCAAAACAATCTCTTCATACACACACTCTCCATTTATCGCGGGGGTTGACCTTTGACCTCCTGCCTCGCGTGGTGACCTCCCCTTCCCTCCCTGATCGATGCAATCCTCTCCTTATCGTGTTATCTCATGTAAAAAAAAAAAAAAAAAAAAAGAATCTTCACCTCGTCCGATTGCGACAGATAAGTAAGAAAGGCTAATTCGTGTGTGTGTGTGGTGTGTGTGTGTGTGTGTGTGTGAGGGGTGTGGTGTGTGAGGTGTGGAGGGCGTTGTGTGGTGTGTGTGGTGTGTGTTGTGTGTGTGTGTGTGTCGTGTGTGTGGTGGGCGTGTGTGTGTGTGTGGGAGGCGGTTGTGTTGTGTGTGTTTGTGTGCGTGGTGTTGGTTTTGTATGTCTTTTATCTGACGATGGCTAGGTTTCTCACTCATTCTCTCTC
>JACEEZ010007489.1:69302-76802 GCA_016584305.1 Chionoecetes opilio
ATGCCATGGGAGTTAAAATATGCCATGGGAGTTAAATAATGCCATGGGAGTTAAATAATGCCATGGGAGTTAAACATATGCCATGGGAGTTAAAATAATGCCATGGGAGTTAAAATAATGCCATGGGAGTTAAAATAATGCCATAGGAGTTAAAATAATGCCATGGGAGTTAAAATAATGCCATGGGAGTTAAAATAATGCCATGGGAGTTAAAATAATGCCATGGGAGTTAAAATAATGCCATGGGAGTTAAAATAGTGCCATGGGAGTTAAAATAATGCCATGGGAGTTAAAATAATGCCATGGGAGTTAAAATAATGCCATGGAGTTAAAATAATGCCATGGGAGTTAAAATATGCCATGGGAGTTAAAAATAATGCCATGGGAGTTAACATAACCATTGAAAAAGTGCATGAAAATAAGAGGCAGTAAACAATGACCATGAGTAATTATTAGGAGTTAATACTAAGCATTAAAATAACAAGAAGGAATATAGATTTAAGATATCAAAAATTAACTAAAAACGTCGATATGAAAAAAGTTATGAATGAAAACGATGCAAAAACAATTGGAATAACCTTGAAAAATGCATAAAGTTAAGGCATACAACAAGGATTATGAATAACAGAGGTAATGAGATGTATGTATGATGAATAAGGGACACAGATGAATAAAACATGTGGTGTGTGAGGCAAGGGTTCGGAGGTGTGAAAATGAAAACAAGCGATCATTTACATATACAGAAGGAGAGAGAGAGAGAGAGAGAGAGAGAGAGAGAGAGAGAGAGAGAGAGAGAGAGAGAGAGAGAGAGAGAGAGAGAGAGAAGAGAGAGAGAGAGAGAGAGAGAGAGAGAGAGAGGGAGAGAGAGAGAGAAGAGAGAGAGAGAGAGAGAGAGAGAGAGAGAGAGAGAGAGAGGAGAGAGAGAGAGAGAGAGAGAGAGAGAGAGAGAGAGAGGAAAAAAAAATGTACTCAATTGACAAAGTACATACATGGAAATTATCTTGTATGCAGATAGAACAGAGTTGTAATACATGTTACAATTGTGTGATAATAGTTGTAATTCAATTATAACAGTAGTGCAAATTCATTATATGGCAGAAGTGTTTACTGACTGACAGACAGAGATAGAGTGAGAAACAGACAGACAGACAGACACAGACAGAGACAGAGACAGACACATAAACAGAAACACAGAGAGAGAGAGAGAGAGACAAACAGACAGACAGAGACAGAAAGAGAGAGACAGAGAGACTCAGAATAAAAACCCCAAAATGAATGTAAAAACGCGTAAAAACAGACAGAAACAGACAGACAGAAACAGACAAACAGAAACAGACAGACAGAAACAGGCAGACAGAAACAGACAGACAGAAACAGACAGACAGAAACAGACAGACAGAAACAGAGACAGAGACAGAGACAGAGACAGAGACAGAAACAGAGACAGAGAGAGAGAAAAAATATCAGAAAATCAGAATACAAGCCCAAAAATTAACGCAAAAAAGCGAATAAACAGCAACAGAGAGAGAGAGAGAGAGAGAGAGAGAGAGAGAGAGAGAGAGAGAGAGAGAGAGAGAGAGAGAGAGACGAGAGAGAGAGGAGAGAGAGAGAGAGAGAGAGAGAAAGAGAGAGAGAGAGAGAGAGAGAGAGAGAGAGAGAGAGGAGAGAGAGAGAGAGAGAAGAAGAGAGAGAGAAGAGAGAGAAAGAGAGAGAGGAGAGAAGGAAGAGAGAGAAAAAATCCAGAAATCAGATAAAGCTACAATTCATGCATAAACGCGTCAAAACAACAGCTCTGTAAAGGGGGGATAGCGAGACCGAGGCGGGGATCACAGGAGCTGCCCTTCAGGAATCCTCGAGTCCCTCCTGAGTCCCTCTGATCACCGCAGGTCCCACAAAAAACGTTCTCCACCAAAACACTCCATTTGTTTACCTTATGATTCGGTCTGTTTCATGAGGTGACGCTGCGGAAAGTGTGAGTGTTGGCGGCATTAATATGTGACGAGGTGGAATGAGGGTGGTTGTAGGGGTGGGGAAGGTGGGGGAAGGGTTGGGGAAGGTGGGGGAGGTTGGGGAGGAGTGGTGAGATTTAGGGGAAGGTGGGGAGGAGAGTGATATGTGGTGGGGAAGGAATTGGAGAGGGAGGAAGAGTAAGGGGTGTAGGTGTGAAGTAAGGTAGGGGAGGAGAGGTTGAAAGGTAGGAGAGGGGGGTTAGGGTGGGGAAGGGTGGGGTTGGGAAGGGGTGGGGGGAGGGTGGGGGAGGTTGGGGAAGGTGAGGGAAGGGTTGGGAGGTAGGGGAAGGTAGGGGAGGTGAGGAGGAGGGTGATATGTAGTGGGGAAGGAAGGAAAAGGTGTTAGTAATGGTGTGGGTGGTGAGAGAAAAGTTGTTTGGGGAGGAGAAGGAAAGGAAAGGGAGTTTTAAGGTGGGGAAGGAGGGGTGGGGGAGGGGTAGGGGAGGGTGGGGGAGGTTGGGGGATGGTAGGGGGAGGTGGGGATGGAGGGGAAAGGGGTTGGGGAAGGGTGTGGGTGGTGAGAGGATAGTTGTTTGGGGAGGAGAAGGTATGGAAAGGGAGTTGTAGGGTGGGGAAGGTGGGGAAGAAGGGTGATATATAGTGGGGAAGGTGGGGATGGAGGGAAAAGGGGTTAGCAATGGTGTGGGTGGTGAGAGGATAATTGTTTGGGGAGGAGAAGGAAGGGAAAGGGAGTTGTAAGATGGGGAAGGTGGGGAGGGGTGGGGGATGTTGGGGAGGGGGTGTTGGGGGTAAGGAGGGGATTTTTTTAGAGGGGAGAGTTGAAAGAGTGCAAAGGAAAGACAGATTTTTTAATATTTTGTGCTTATGTATTTTTTTTAGCATTGTATTAAAGTGAAATATGAAATCAGTGTCAGATCGTCTTTGTATCTTCTTCTTCTTCTTGTTCTTCTTCTTCTTCTTGTTTTTCTTCTTTTTTTTCTTCTTGTTCTTCTTCTTCTTCTTCTTCTTCTGACAGTCTTTGTATCTTCTTAACTTCTTCTTCTTCTTCTTAACTTCTTCTTCTTCTTCTTCTTCTTCTTGTTCTTCTTCTTCTTGTTCTTCTTCTTCTTGTTCTTCTTCTTCTTCTTCTTCTTCTTCTTCTTCTTCTTTTTCTTCTTTTTCTTCTTCTTCTTCTTCTTCTTCTTCTTCTTCTTCTTCTTTTTCTTCTTTTTCTTCTTCTTCTTCTTCTTGTTCTTGTTCTTCTTGTTCTTGTTCTTCTTGTTCTTTTTTTTTTTTTTCTTCTTGTTCTTGTTCTTGTTCTTGTTCTTGTCCTTCTGTTCTTGTTCTTGTTTCTTGTTCTGTTCTTGTTCTTCTTTTTTCTTCTTCCTTATTCTTCTTCTTCTCTTCTTCTCTTCTTCTTCTTCTTCTCCTTTCCTTCTCCTTCTCCTTCTCTCTTCTTTCTTCTTCCTTTTCCTTCTCTTCTCCTTCTCCTTCTCTTCCTTTCTCCTTCTCCTTCTCCTTCTCCTTCTTCTTCCTTCTCCTTCTCCTTCTCCTTCTCCTTCTCCTTCTCCTTCTTTCCCCTTTTTCCTTCTCCTTCTTTCCCTTTTCCTTTCTCCTTCTTCTTCTTCTTCTCCTTCTACCTTCTCTTCTCCTTTCTTCTCTTCTCCTTCTTCTTCTTCTTCTTTAAAAAATCTCTCCTATTATTTTTTCTTTCCAAGGTACACAAATATTTTCTCACTATTCTACTACACACACAAACAAATAAAGAAACACAAAGACAGACTCACGCAAGCCTTTCAGAATGTCACCCTAAAAAATGATTAAAAACTAACTGCATAAATAAAAAATCTAAATCCTGTCTTTGATCAAACGTGAATACTTTGAATGCACCAAAACTTACTTCTATTGAGTCTGAGAAAAAGTATTCAAGTGTTTATTTTTTTTTTTTCTCTCTCTCTCTCTCTCTTCTCCTACTCTCTCTTTCCTCGTCTCTCTCTCTCTCTCATCTCTCTCCTCTTTCTCTTCCTCTCTCTCTCTCCTCTCCTCTCTCTCCTCTCTCTCTATCCTCGTTCGCTCTCGCTCTCCTCTCCTCTCGTCTCCTCTCCTCTCGCTCTCGTTCTCTCTCTCCTCCTCTCTTCTGCTCTATCTTTTTTCTCTCTTTCTCTCTTTCTCTCTCTTCTCTCTCTCTCTATCTCTTTTTCTAAGCTACGTAATTCAATCTCCTCTCTCTCTCTCTTTTTTCTTTCTCTCATTCTTTTTCTCTCTAATATCTTCTCCTCTCTCCTCTCTTTCTTCCTTCTTTTCCCTAGCCATCCTCCTCCCCTTCCCTCTTTCCCCCCTTCCCTCCCCCTTTCCCCCCCTTCCCTTCTCCCTTCTCTCCCTCCCTCCCTTCCTTCTAACCTCACCTCAAAAGCGAACAATAAGATCACCGGAACACAACCCCGCTACAACACCTATTCACAACACAACAAAACCTCCTATAACAACCTCAACCTCAACACTTTCATTCACAACCAAACCAAAACTTATCAACCAAAAAACGGAAGATAAAATAAACCCAGGAAATTTGGGGTTTAAATAACACTAAATCGGGGTTTGTTATTGGTTTACGGGGTGGTTGTTTATGTCGTGGTTTTATCCCTTGTTATGCAGGTCAAGGGGGGTTTAAGGGGGTTTAAGGGGGGTCAGTGAGGGGTCAAATAGGGCCATGGGTCGTGTGAATGGTACGGTTATTTGGGGTGAAAGTTGTGGCTATTTTTAGGGAGCTTCCGGGCGTAATTTCTGACAAGCGGGATTGATTGATTTTTGTGGCTGAGTTAGGAAGGTGATAGATGGGTTTTTGTTTTGTTATGAATTTATTATTATTATTATCATTATTAATATTTTGTTTTTTAAGTAGGCTATAGGGAGGCTGATAGATTTATGGATTTTTTCTAGTAATATTTTTATAGTTATTCCGTGATTTTATGCCTAATTAGTTGTTTGTGTGTGGTATAGGAAGGTGAGATTGTTTTTTATTATTGATTATGAGTTTATTACTACTATTATTTATTTTTAGTATCATTATTATTTTTTTTTGTATAGGGAAACTGATAGATTTTATATTTTTTATGATTTTTTTGGGGGCGACTTAATTAATGGTGAATATATTTTTTGGGAAGGTGAAATATTTAGTTTTTATTATTGATTATGAATTTATTATTATTATTATTATTATTATTATTATTATTATTATTATTATTATTATTATTATTATTATGTCTTTTTAGTATAGGGAAGCTGATCATTTTTTTTCTAATATTTTTTTTTTTTAGGTTTGATTCAATGTGTTTCTGGCTTTTCTGTGTGTGTGTGTGGTGACTCAAATTATGGTGAATATCTTTCTCAGTAATAAGTGTGTGTTGATGAAGAGTATATATTTTTATTATGTCTAATTTTACAGTTCAGTACAGTTTAGTTGTTGGTCGGGAGTCAGGCCTTTTTCATGGGCACTCCCTGACGTGTTTCTTCTTGCTGTCTGGGTCTTTAATTAGTTGTCTTCTCTTATTCTATCTTATTAGTTTCTTTCTTTTTCTTTCTTCTTATTTTCTCTGGTCATCCAAAAACTGTTGATTGTTCTTTTTGCTTACAATATAATCAAATAATTTCATGGAAAATAACACAATATATTTACACTTACATATATTTTGTAATCAGTTCCTATCTTTCCTATCAATTCAATGTAAATATTCATGAACAAAACATCCAATGACGTATATAAAAAGTCTTCATGATAGATATGCATAAATAAACCAATAAAATCTTTAAGAAAATTGCAGTCTTTCGTATTTTCTATATAAATATAAACAAAAAAATAGATACAATTACATGCTTATCGAGTTGCCTTTATTGCGTATCAGAAAAATCCATCAAAATTAAAACCAATAAAATCTTTCAGAAAATTGCAGTCTTTCGTATTTTCTATGTAACAACAAAGGAAAGGAAAAAAAATAGATAGAATTACCAGCGTATCGCGTCGCCTTGATTGGCTTACGAATCTATTTAAGGCTGTAGTGTTCCGCGTGACCTGATGTGAGGAAAGACCCCGCGCGGCTGATCTGTGTGGCGGTGGGTTAACACGCCTGATTAGATAACCCGCCGGGAGGGAAGGGAGGGAGGAAGGGAGAGGAGGGGAGAGAGGGAAGAGATGGGAGAAGAGAGGGAGGGGAGAGGGAAGGGAAGGGAAGGGAGGTAAGAGAGGGGAGATAGGAGAGAGAAGAGAGGAGAGAGAGGGAAGGGGAGAGATAGGAGAAGGAAGGGAGGGGAGATAGGAGAGAGAAGAGAGAAGGAGAGAGAGGGGAGGGAAGGGAGAGGTAAGAGAGAGAAGAGAGAAGGAGAGAGAGAGGAGGGAAGAGAGGGAAGAAAGAGGGGAAGAGAGGAGGGGAGGGGAGATAGGAGAGAGAGAGAGGAGAGAGGGGAGGGGAGAGAGAGAAAGAGGGGAGAGAGAGGGACGAGGAGAGAACAGAGGCTTAAGTACAGAATAAAAGTGAATAGAAAATAGAGAAAGAGAAATAACATACTAAAATAGGAAGAATAAGAACTAAATAGCTTAAAAAAATAGAAACTTTGTAAATAAAAAAGTCAACAAGGAGGAAAACTGAATACGAAAGGATAGCAATACCCCAACATCCCCAAAAAATCCACCCCCCAAACAAAAAATCTTTAAAAATCCCAAAAAATCCCCCAACCCCCCCAAAAAATTAAACAAATAATAAAAAATTACCAAAAATACCCAAAAATACCCCCCCAAAACACAACAAAAATCTTTAAAAATCCCAAAAAATCCCCTAAGCCCCCCCCAAAATTAAACAAATAAAAAAAAAATCACCAAAAATACCCAAAAATACCCCCCCCAAAAAAAAAAATTCTGTAAAAATCTCCCCCACAAAAAAAAAAAAATTCTTGTGGCCTAAGAGAGACGGAAAAGTTGAAAATGGATAAATTGATTAACTTTTCTTTTCATTTAAATTTTTCACACTTAACCCCTTGAGACCCAGAACGTAATTTCCATTGTAATTTGGGTACCATTAGACCATGTTTAGTGACTATAAGCAATGTTTTATAGCCATGACCTGTTTAGTATCCTTGACCACTAACTCATTTGATATATTAAGTGACTTTTCGTAATTTTATGGCTCAACAACATACATTTTTTTATAGCAAAGGAAAGATCTGGGCGTCAAGGGGTTAAACATGATAGCATTTTTTCTTACTCTCTCTCTCTCTCTCTCTCTCTCTCTCTCTCTCTCTCTCTCTCCCCTCTCCTCTCTCTCTCTCTCTCTCTCTCTCTCTCTCTCTCTCTCTCTCTCTCTCCTCTCTCTCTCTCTCTCTCTCTCTCTCTCTCTCTCTCTCTCTCTCTCTCTCTCTCGACCTGGTTATAAATTTCCGCCTCTGAATTATTCGCGGGTTTTATAGCTTCACCGAGACATGATTCGAACAAGTTATAAGGCCCGCGCAATGATGCAACAGTTGTGACGTCACGCCTACGTCACTAGCGGGGCGGCGGGGGAAG
>JACEEZ010007489.1:81802-91802 GCA_016584305.1 Chionoecetes opilio
TTACTACTATACTACTACTATACTACTACTACTAATACTAACTATTACTACTATACTATACTACTACTACTACTATACTAATACTACTACTATTTCTACACTACTATTACATACACTACTACTACTATACTATACTACTACTATATTACTACTATACTATACTACTACTATTCTACACTTACTATACTACTATATATACTATTACGTTACTTTACTTTCTATATAATATACTTAACTACCTTATCTTACTATAATTACTACTATACACTTCGACTATATACTACTACCTATCATACTATTACTCGTTTTTATCTCTTTTTGTCTTGTTTAGTGCATTCTTGTCATGATGTGCTTTCGCTTTATTCTTACATGAAATTAAGTTGATTGATCATGCAGAAGCATACTAACCTGCTTACCTTCCAGGGTCAATGGCTACCTTCTTGTGTTTGTGTGCTTGTGTTGTGTGTTTTCTGTTCTCTTCTTCTTTATGTGCTTGTGACAGACAATAACTGTCTAACACTTATAACATTTACTGACTCTACTACTCCCCCCTCATGTTAATATATCGATGCTTTATTCAATAATTCTCCTCTTCTCTCTCTCTCTCTCTCTCTCTCTCTCCCTTCTCTCTCTTCTCTCTCTCTCTCTCTCTTCCTACTTCTCTCGTCTCTCTATCCTTTCTCTCTTTTCTCTCCTCTCTCTCTTCTTCTTTTCTCCCAAGCATACATCTAACCTTTGACCTTTATAACGTTCAGTATTCTAATGATGGATACCCGGCTTGTAGAAGGTCTTTGCTGCTCTATCGTTAGTAGTCTATGCACTGTTTGCCGCCGCCGCATAGTTTTTGAGTTATTTAAAAGAGACATTATTTTTCATAAAATTGCAAAAAAATGCAAGGGGGTACACCTGCAAATTTTGAGGAAAATCTTTGCACCTCAGATTCTGATGAAAATTTGTCCATGGCGACTTTGCGTCATACTGAACACGAATCTGGCGTCCGTTTTGTGATGACTACAATGCTTTACCCTATAGTGACCTATGTACCTATGTAGGTCTATGTGCATAGGTCAAAATAGGGTGAAGCATTGTAGTCATCACAAAATTGACGCCAGATTCGTGTTCAGCAGGACGCAAAGTCGCTGTGGACAAATTTTTATGAGAATCTGAGATGCGAAATGTTTCCTCAAAATTTGCCCTTGCATTTTATTGGAATTTTATGCAAATAACTTTTTTTTTAAATAACTCAAAAACTATGCGGCGAAGGAAAAAGTGCATATAATAATAATGATAGAGCAGACAAAGACCTTTCTTTATAGCTTTAGTAACATTGTTTTGGAATGTAAGTAATTGAGAAAATGGCGTTTATTTGCACACACGCGCACACACACACACACACACACACACACACACACACACACACACACACACACACACACACACACACACACACACACACACACACACACACACACACACACACACACACACACACACACAGACACACACACACACACACACACACACACACACAGACACACACACACACACACACACACACACACACACACACACACACACACACACACACACACACACACACACACACACACACACACACACACACACACACACACACACACACACACACACACACACACACACACACACACACACACACACACACACACACACACACACATGCTACTTAAGTAAAGACTGTATATCGTGTGTGGAAGTTCTCAGTAATAAAGTTGACAAGTCTTGAAAAGTAATCGATCAAGAATATAAACCAAAGATTGAGACGTAGCGACAAAGAGGATTCGATTCTGTATGTCGCGATTGTCACATGTTTGAGAATCCTGAGATCTTATGGAATTTATTATTTTGTTCATGGCGTTTATAGTTGTGTAAGATTAACGAAAGGTGAGAGAGAGAGAGAGAGAGAGAGAGAGAGAGAGAGAGAGAGAGAGAGAGAGAGAGAGAGAGAGAGAGAGAGAGGAGAGAGAGAGAGAGGAGAGAGAGAGAGAGAGAGAGAGAGAGAGAGAGAGAGAGAGAGGTTTTTAATGTCACAAAAATAGACCAAAATTATACAACCCAGAGAAATGGACGTGTGTGTGTGTGTGTGTGTGTGTGTGTGTGTGTGTGTGTGTGTGTGTGTGTGTGTGTGTGTGTGTTAGGTCACCTTATAAAAGCAAATGTTTATGTGCACGTAAATCAAGGAACTCATGTGACTGGTTTATAAAATGTGTGTGTGTGTGTGTGTGTGTGTGTGTGTGTGTGTGTGTGTGTGTGTGTGTGTGTGTGTGTGTGTGTGTGTGCGCGTGTGCGTGTGTGTGCGTAACAACAGGAGCACAACTATTTAACCTTGTAAACGGTCATATGTACGCGTGTTCATGTGTGTATGTGTGTGTGTGTGTGTGTGTGTGTGTGTGTGTGTGCGTGTGTGTGTGTGTGTATGTGCGTGTGCGTGTGCGTGTGCGTGTGCGTGTGTGTGTGTGTGCGTGTGCGTGTGCGTGTGTGTGTGTGTGTGTGTGTACAGCCATCAACATAGCTGTTACACTACATTCTCTGGGCAAGTAATAAAGATTTCTAAGCATAATTAATCTTTCTCTCTCTCTCTCTCTCTCTCTCTCTCTCTCTCTCTCTCTCTCTCTCTCTCTCTCTCTCTCTCTCTCTCTCTCTCTCTCTCTCTCTCTCTCTCTCTCTCTCTCTCTCTCTCTCTCTCTGAATTAAGTGAAAAATATATCAGGAGAGAAAAAAATTTATATGTAACCTTAATGGACTGAAGGAAGATATATAATACGAAGGAATATAATAGGCATTTAATAATATAATAGGCATTTAAATGATGTGTGTAACTTTGTGATTCAAGAAGAAGGTTGCTATGAAGGACTAGGTTGTTAAAGGAAGATAGGACAAGTAATTCATACGTTTATAGAGCCAAAATTTATAATGCTAATATTCTTCAGTAAAATAGGACACTTAATGGAGTTAAAGGGAAGTACAGGAGGCAATATTTATTTCAATGCATAAATTTCGTTGCAGTCTTCTGGGAAAATAACTTGTATAATAATCAGGTTCAAAATATGTATGTATGAATGAATGATATGTTTTAGGTAAGCGCTTTAGATAATAGATCAAGAGAGAGAGACAGACAGAGACAGAGATACAAGTCCTTAGAGGCAAAATTTACAATGCTAATACTATATTCCTACACAGAGACAAAGATAACTATAGTCTATTTTGTTTTCCAAGGCAAAAATTCAATGTTATCTAAAGTCTCATGCTTAAAATGATGCCTATGTTTACCTGAAAATAGGGTTAACTATGATAAAATACAGCTGCCATTTAGAAGAAGTGTAGTATTCCCTTCTCCTGGTTAAAATGATGCCTGTGTTTACCTGAAAATAGGGTTAACTATGATAAAATACAGCTGCCATTTAAAAGAAGCGTAGTATTCCCTTCTCCTGGTTAAAATGATGCCTGTGTTTACCTGAAAATAGGGTTAACTATGATAAAATACAGCTGCCATTTAAAAGAAGCGTAGTATTCCCTTCTCCTGGTTAAAATGATGCCTGTGTTTACCTGAAAATAGGGTTAACTATGATAAAATACAGCTGACATTTAGAAGAAGTGTAGTATTCCCTTCTCCTGGCATCAAATATCAGTCAGTAAGCAGCAAGGGGGCAGGAATATTTGCCTTGTTAAAAAAATAGACTATACATTTGTTTAGGGGCAAAAATTATAATGCTAATAATAAATTTTTACACAGAGATAGAGATACATACAATAGAGGCAAAAATTATAATACTAATGCAATATTCTGAATCAATGGAGAGTTGTGAGACCAGCCTAGGAGTAAACTCAAAAGAAATATCACAAAAGCGACCTCATTTGCAACACTTATTCTAATTTATTTTTAAGTGTATACCAGAAAGGCCTTAGAAATCCTGGTAATAGTGTGAGGTCTGCTTTAAATAAGTCCCGTCGCATCTATAAAGTCCATAAATTAGTATTATAACTTTGCAGAAAACTGAAAGAAATATCACACAAGCCATCTCATTTGCAACAGTTATCCTTATTTACTTTAAACAACCTAGCAGAAAGGCTTTAGAAATCTTGCTAATAGTGTGAGATCTGATGTGAATATGGCTTGTCACACCTAAATAGTCCACAAATTAATATTATAACTCCTAAGAAAACTAAAACTAATATTACAATAGCCACCTCATTTGCAACAGTTATCCTTATTTACTTTAAACAACCTAGCAGAAAGGCTTTAGAAATCTTGCTAATAGTGTGAGATCTGATGTGAATATGGCTTGTCACACCTAAATAGTCCACAAATTAATATTATAACTCCTAAGAAAACTAAAACTAATATTACAATAGCCATCTCATTTGCAACAGTTATCCTTATTTACTTTTAAGAACCTACCAGAAAAGCTTTAGAATTTCAGCTAATAGTGTGATATCTGTTGTGAATATGGCTTGTAACAGTTACAAGCCTCCATAAATTAGTATTATAACTCCTAAGAAAACAAAAAATAATATCACAAAAGCGACCTCATTTGCAACAGTTATCCTTATTTACTTGTAAGAACCTACCAGAAAGTCTTTAGAAATCTAGCTAATAGTGTGAGCTCTGATGTGAACATGGCCCGTCACACAGCTATAAGAAAAGAGTCCACAAGTTAGTATTAGAACCACTTGATTAGCTAGTATTGTTGTGGCATCTGCTTATACATGTATCTCTGTCTCTGTCTCTGTCTCTATCTATTTATCTAATCTATAAACCGCCTTTCTAAAATATCTCATTCTCCCACACATATTTTTTGACTCAACATATTTTACAAGAGTTTATCAGAAGATTGCAAAAAAAATGATGTCATTCGGAAACAATATCTGATTTACTAACCCTATTATTATTATTATTATTTTGTAACAGTATATTGAACTCTGAAATTTGTTTTAATATAAGATGTTGACATTAAAGGCAGGACTATTATAGAAAGTCAGTGGATTAGGATATGAAATGAAGGCGAGAGTGAGATAGAAAGGAGTTGGGTTAGGATATAAAATACTTGAGGATAGTAGGTCGTGTGAAGTAGTGTGACAGAGAAAGCAGTGAATTAGTTATAGAGAAGTGTGAAAACAGGTGTAGTGGACTGGACAGGATAAGTTAGTGTTAGTTAGTGTTAGTTAGTGTTAGTGTTATGTTAGTGTTAGTTAGTGATGTGAAGTAGTGTGACAGAGAGAGCAGTGAATTAGTTATAGGGAAGTGTGAAAACAGGGGTAGTGGACTGGACAGGATAAGTTAGTGTTAGTTAGTGTTAGTTAGTGTTAGTGTTATGTTAGTGTTAGTTAGTGATGTGAAGTAGTGTGACAGAGAGAGTAGTGAATTAGTAGTAGAGAAGTGTGAAAACAGGTGTAGTGGACTGGACAGGATAAGTTAGTGTTAGTTAGTGTTAGTTAGTGTTAGTGTTATGTTAGTGTTAGTTAGTGATGTGAAGTAGTGTGACAGAGAGAGTAGTGAATTAGTTATAGGGAAGTGTGAAAACAGGGGTAGTGGACTGGACAGGATAAGTTAGTGTTAGTTAGTGTTAGTTAGTGTTAGTGTTACGTTAGTGGAATAGTTAGTGATGTGAAGTAGTGTGACAGAGAGAGTAGTGAATTAGTAGTAGAGAAGTGTGAAAACAGGGGTAGTGGACTGGACAGGATAAGTTAGTGTTAGTTAGTGTTAGTTAGTGTTAGTTAGTGTTAGTTAGTGTTAGTTAGTGTTAGTGTTATGTTAGTGGATAGTTAGTGATGTGAAGTAGTGTGACAGAGAGAGCAGTGAATTAGTTATAGGGAAGTGTGAAAACAGGTGTAGTGGACTGGACAGGATAAGTTAGTGTTAGTTAGTGTTAGTTAGTGTTAGTGTTATGTTAGTGGAATAGTTAGTGATGTGAAGTAGTGTGACAGAGAGAGTAGTGAATTAGTAGTAGAGAAGTGTGAAAACAGGGTAGTGGACTGGACAGGATAAGTTAGTGTTAGTTAGTGTTAGTGTTATGTTAGTGTTAGTTAGTGATGTGAAGTAGTGTGACAGAGAGAGTAGTGAATTAGTAGTAGAGAAGTGTGAAAACAGGGGTAGTGGACTGGACAGGTTAAGTTAAGTTAGTGTGAAGTGTGTTAGGCGTGTAGAAAAAAGGTCTTATAATGTTAAATGTTAAGGTTAATGTTAAAAGAATCTATAGGTTTGAAGGAGAATATGTGAGGTTGAGAGAATATGAATGAAAAATGAATGAAATGAATGAAAAATGAATGAAAATGAAAAAAAGAAAAACGGTGGATTGTAAAAGTAGATTCTAATTTTCGGGTGTGAATAAAAGGCGATAAAATATGCGATAAAGTAAAAGGTAATAATATGGTTTAGCAAGATCATTTGAAACCAGTGATATTTAGCTAATAATAATAATAGTTATAATAATTTTATTTTACCCCGAAGACATAGAGTAAACAACAACATAATATACAAACATGATTAAAACAACTTCAGTACTAAAGAAAATTATAGATAATATATACATGGTTAGCCTTGGAGGTGGTCAATTATGATAGTCGTCACTTCTAATAAAAATATACCATGAAATTAAACTAAATGGAAGATATATACGATTACATTAATAGTCGTAGTAATGAGGCGAGATATATGAATGTGTGTGTCAGAGAGAGAGAGAGAGAGAGAGAGAGAAGAGAGAGAGAGAGAGAGAGAGAGAGAGAGAGAGAAGAGAGAGAGAGAGAGAGAGAGAGAGAGAGAGAGAGAGAGAGAGAGAGAGAGAGAGAGAGAGAGAGAGGAGAGAGAGAGAGAGAGAGAGAGAGAGAGAGAGAGAGAGTGTGTGTTAGTGTGTGTGTTAGTGTGTGTGTTAGTGTGTGTGTTAGTGTATGTGTTAGTGTCTGTGTTAGTGTTAGTGTCTGTGTGTGTCTGTGTCTGTGTCTGTGTCTGTGTCTGTGTCTGTGTCTGTGTCTGTGTCTGTGTCTGTGTCTGTGTGTGTGTGTGTGTGCATAAACAGAAACATAACCTCCATTTAGTCAGAGCAAATAACCTCACCTCCTTTTTTTTTCCCTTTTTCCTTACCAATTCCTCCTCCTCCTCCTCCTCCTCCTCCTCCTCCTCCTCCTCCTCCTCCTCCTCCTCCTCCTCCTCCTCCTCCTCCTCCTCCTCTCCTCCTCCTCCTCCTCCTCCTCCTCCTCCTTCTCCTCCTCCTCCTCGGCCGCTCCTCTTCAGTCCACTTCAAGTCCACTTAAATATCCTAGCAGCATGATGGAGCAATTTGAAGGAGGAGGAGGAGGAGGAGGAGGAGGAGGAGGAGGAGGAGGAGGAGGAGGAGGAGGTAAGAAGAAGAGAGAGAGGAAGGAGTTTAGTATGGAAAGTTGACGTTAAGGATAAATGAAACTGCAAGTGGTGAGGAGGAGGAGGAGGAAGAGGAGGAAGAGGAAGAGGAAGAGGAGGAGGGAGGAGGAGAAAGAGGAAGAGGAAGAGGAAGAGGAAGAGGAAGAGGAGAGGAAGAGGAGGAGGAGGAGAGAGGAGAGGAGAAGAGAGGAGGAGGAGGAGGAGGAGAGGAGGGAGGAGGAGGAGGAGACTGAATGATAGGAAGAATACTAAGAAAAGGAGTCGGAAAAAGAGTAAGGGAATAAAGTAAAATATAATTATAATATGAATCGAGAATGAAAATATATATAGTAAGACGAGGAAAAATATAAACAAAGAGAAAGAAATGGAAGAATAACTTAGAATAAAGTGGAAAATAAAATGTCGAGAACCAATACGAAGAGAGAGAAAAGAAGAATTACACGGAGAAATGGGGAAAAAAATGATATGAAGGAATTACAAGAGGATTAATGTCAGTCGTGAGCAGATGGTGGCAATGGGGGCACAGATAGCGAGGGGGGGGGAGAGAGAGAGAGAGAGAGAGAGAGAGAGAGAGAGACAGAGACAGAGACAGAGACAGAGACAGAGACAGAGACAGAGACAGAGACAGAGACAGAGACAGAGACAGAGACAGAGACAGAGACAGAGACAGAGACAGAGACAGAGACAGAGACAGAGACAGAGACAGAGACAGTGACAGTGACAGTGACAGTGACAGAGACAGAGACAGAGACAGAGACAGAGACAGAGACAGAGACAGAGACAGAGACAGAGACAGAGACAGAGACAGAGACAGAGACAGAGACAGAGACAGAGACAGAGACAGAGACAGAGACAGAGACAGATGTTAAGAAAGAAAAAAAACAGTTGTGAAATGATGAATATTTTTGAGTTTCAATTGACAAAAATTAAATGACTAGGTCTTTTAAATGTGTCTCAATCTGTTGGTGATGGTTAAACTATTATAATTATAGTTGCTAGTAAATAATATAGATCAATGTTATAGTTGATGGGTTAGAAAATATATATAAAATAGTAAATCATTAATATTCTGAAGTTTCAATTCTCAAAAACCAGAAAAAATACGCATCAATAGATCTAATATATGTCTGAACCCCAACTCATCATCGCCACAGTGCTCATCTCCGTCTCCTTTTAACCCTATAATGAACAGAGAACATTCACACAGAACACAGGAGGCCAGACTAGAACACATGACTTATAACGATTTACCTGACGCATATATCTTTCGTTTTACTGAAGGTATTAATTTAGCAAGTAAATAGCAAGTTAGAGAAAATACCTGGGTGGCCTTGGCTGCATTGCGTGACTTAGAGCTTTGTTAACAGACGCACTCGTAGAAAAAAACACAAAATATTAAACAAATTATAATAAAAAAACTATAAGAAATATCAGTAAGAAAATATTCAGTACAGTAGCAAAACTATTAATGTTTATTTAATTTATGTCAGTATTTGTATGCATTAATAATAAGAAAAGGGGAGAAAATAGTAGGAGAGTGAAATGAGACATGGAAAAACGAGGAGGAAGAATAGATGAATGAAAGAGAAATGGGAGGAAACTGAGTAAAGAGAGGAAGGAGGGAACACTGAAAAACAGGAAATAATATATCAGGAACTTTTTTTTTTTTTTTTTTTTCCTTTCTCCTTCCTTTCCCTTTTACACACACACACACCCACAACACACACACACACACACGACCACCACACCCCCCCCCCCCCCCCACCCCCACACCCCCACACACACCCCACACACACACACACCCACACACACACACACACACAACCCACACACACACACACACACACACACACACACACACACACCCCACACACACACACACACACACACACATATATATATATTTACATGTCTTCACAAAAACAACATCTCACCTGCGACACATATTTGAGGTTTTTTTCTTACCTTGAGGCAAACCACTCTATCAATTCCGGCAGACAGGGGGAGCAGGGGGAGCAGGGGAAGGGGAAGCAGGGGAGGAGGGTAGAGGGGGGAGAGGGAAGGGGAAGGGAGGGGGCAGAGAAAGGTGGAGGGAGAAGGGGAGGGAGGATACTAAGGGAGGGGAGGGAGGGGAGGGAACAGAGGTAGGTATGCCCCCAAAAAATGTGAGTTGAAGCCAAAGAGAAGTTTATGGGAAGTAACGAAAGATGAATGAGAAAGCGAAGCAAGAGAGAGGAAGAGAAAGGGAAAATAGAGAATAATAATAACGATAATTAAGAATGATAAGAATACAAATAAGAAATAATAGTAATATATATCTTTATTGAATGATAATATAAGGAAAATATTATCGAAGACATTAATTATCCTCGATTATATTTTTATATCTCTATCGATATTTTGAAATTGAGATTTATATCGATTTATATATATCTCGATTCTATGTTTATATAATATCCTCGAGTATTACTGATGTGTTTTCTTTTTTATATATGTTGTGATGCATCAATATTATTAACGAATCACGAAATATAGCTATGTAAAAAATATGTATATATATATATAAATATACCTATATGAAAATGACACACAAGTATAAAGAACAGA
>JACEEZ010007490.1:0-5000 GCA_016584305.1 Chionoecetes opilio
AAAAAAAACCCCCCCCCACACCCCACCACGCACGCACGCCCGCACCAAGCCCCGCCCCAAAAAGCAGGAACGGGGGACCCCCACCGGGGTGTATTTTATTTAGACCTTAATTATTCTTGTAACTTTTGGACATAACCGGGGGTTATTTTGATTTTTTAAAAATAAACATTCGAAAATTTGACGATAACAGCAGTAGGGGATTCATCCCTTTAAATCAAGTCAGTTGAAGTGGTGAGTGATTACGGTACCCCAAAAAAGTAACAAAAGAGCAGTTTTGGCTGGAAAAATACAGACCGATAATTAACACAAAAACGAAAATACGTACAACCACCAAAAAAGTTTTTAGTCTTTGTTAGCCTGAGTTGCGCGTCTCTGCTGTTTGGTTCCCGGTCCCTTTTTTAGGCATTACCGAACAAAATGGGAAAAGGGTAAAAAGCACTCTCTGGGGGGCCGGGAGAGGCTGCTCTTAGGCATCAAAACTCGGGAAAGGGAAAAAAGGAGAAAAGGAGTAGAGAAAACAGGCAGGAAAAGGGAATAAAAGGGCCCGCGGGGCTGGTGATTGACGATTGAAAGGGGGTTTTAAAAGTGGTTGGGGGAGTGCCAGGCAGGCTAAAGGGATCGGATCCTTTTTAATTTTTTTTCTCGCGTGTATCGGTTTTTTGCTCGCCTCCACTCGCGGCCAAACGGGGATTTGCTCCCTGCCTTATGCATTTGAAAAGGGGGTGGAAACCATCATATTTTTTTTCTCTCTTCTCTCTCTCTCTCTCTCCTCTCCCTCTTCTCTTCCTCCTTCTTTTCTCTTTCTCTCTCTCTCTTCTTCCCCTCTCTCTCTCTCTCTCTCCTCTCTCTTCTTCTCTCTCTCTCTCTTTTCCCCTCTCTCTCTCTCTCCCCTCTCTCTCTCTTTCTCTCTCTTCTCTCTCTTCTCTTCTCTCTCCTCTCTCTCTCTCTCTTCCTCTCTCCTCTCTCTCTCTCTCTCTCTCCCCCTTTCCTCTCTCTCTCTCCCCTTCTCTCCTCTCTCTTTCTCCCTCTTCTTCTCTCTCTCTTTTCTTCTCTCTCGTTCTCTCTCTCCGTTCTCCCCTTTTCCGTTCTTCTCTTCTTTCTCTCTCTCTCGTTCTCTCTCTCTCTTTTCTCTCTCTCTCGTTCTCTCTCTTTTCTCTCTCTCTCTCTCTCTCTCTCTCTTCTCTCTCTCTCTCTCTTTTCTCTCTCTCTCTCCCCTCTCTCCTCTTCTTTCTTTCTCCGAATTTTACGTTTGTGGCAAATCACGTGTTTTTACATTTCACTGTGTCTTTTTTATTTTCTCTTGTAGCGTCGTGCCGGGATTCATGTATATGTAAAGGGCAGATTATTCATTCCATCTGTAGACGTTAAGGTTTGGGTTTTTTTTGTGTGTGAGTGAATGTGGCTGAAGGGGTGTTTTTGGTAAAGGGCAGATTATTCATTCACCTGTAAACGTTAAGGTTAGGGTTTGTGTGTAGGGAAACTGGTCAACAAAAAAAAAAAAAAAAGTTCTGGAAAGGGAAATTTTAAGAAACTGTTTTAGACTAATTTGGGGGGTGCTGAATTCAAATCTGATTTATATTTTCTTTATCACATCACGTTTTTGCGTATAGGTATATATTCCATTTTCATGAATTTCAAGAAAAATTTATCCTTCTATTGAGTAGTGTAGCAAAAGGGCCGGATTATATGGTTTATTTTAATTTAGTCTCCCAATAAACTGGAGAATATCTTCGTTTTCTTTGAACATGCATAACTTTCCCCATTCTTTATGATACGAAAGAAAAACAAACACATTTCAACTTCCCACAGCAATCGTCCGAGGTAGTGTTTTATTTTTGAATTTTACATTAAAATTGAGTTATTTATTGTATTTCTCCTGTTGTTTTTTTTTTGTGAAACAATGCCTAAGGTGTGGGTTTGGTTGGTAGCAAATTCAAGGAACAACTCAGGTAGCTAACAACTCTTTTTCTTTTATTTGTCCGCAGTTGGTGTTGCTGCCTAACAATGGCCTCTACATCTCACAGAAGAAAGTGCTCAAATGGATCCAAAATATTTTGCTACATATGTGGAAGTTTTACTTTGAAGACTCACAGGCGCAACATTACTGACTTTGTTAAGAGCGTGTATTTGCGTACTTCAAAGTACCAATTGGAGACCAAGACAAGAATTGGGCTCCTCACAACGTGTGAAAAAACCTGTGTTGAGACTTTGAGATCATGGTTTCTCAAGGAAAGAAGGCTAAACTTAAGTTTGGAGTCCCTATGGTTTGGAGAGAACCAAGCAATCTTTTAGATGACTGCTATTTCTGCCTGTCAATGTAAAGGTTTCAATAAGAAAAACAAGAAATTTTTGCAATACCCAAGTATCCCTTCAGCTATTCGCCCAGTTACCCATAGTGAAGAAAATACCTGTACCAATTTTTACTGAGTTTTTCAAAAATGTTTGAAACAGATCTTGCTCACCTGCCCCCATGATAAAGAAGACACTACAGAATTTTTCAGCCATTGATGAAGATTGTGACAAACCAATTCTGTTTACTCAGTCTGCTTTGAATGATTTGGTTAGAGATCTTTATCTACCAAAAGAGTCTGCTGAACTGTTGTCTTCAAGACTGCAAGAGAATCGAATGCTGAAACCCGGAAACAGGTGTTTCATTTTATCGTAACAGGGAAGCAGAACTGCCGTAAGTACTTCCATTCAGATGGCCAGCTTGGGCTATTGTACTGATGTAGAAGGGCTACTTCTTTTTTTTGGACTGCTAGCATATGATTCAAGGGATTGGAGGCTTTTATTGACAGTTCCAAAAGAAGTTTGAAATGTGTTCTGTTACACAATGGAAATAAGTATGGTCTGTACCAATAGGTCATTCTGTAAAACTTAAAGAAGAATATAACAACATCAAGATTGTCCTAGAGAGGTTGCAATATCAGTTCAGGGTGGTTAATTTGTGCGATTTTAAAATGGTGAACTTTCTTTTAGGTCAGCAAGGAGGGTACACAAAATACCCTGTTTTCTGTGTTACTGGGACAGTAGAGCTTTCAGCAGAGCATTGGGTGAAAAAAGAATGGCCTCAGCGACAGAGTTTGGCATCTGGCGATAAAAATGTCATCAAGATCCTCTAGTGGATAGGAAGAAAAATTGTCTTTCCTCCCTTGGGACATAAAACTTGGATTTATGAAGCAGTTCGTCAAAGCTCTTGATCACAGTGGAGAAGCTTCAGCTATATATGTTCAACTTTTCCTGGTCTTAGTGAAAAGAAGAAAAAGGCTGGAATATTTGATGGACCTCAAATAAGAACACTAATGGGGAGATCCAAATTTATCACATCAATGAATGAGACAGAAGAAAGAGCTTGGAATGCATTTTGTAATGTGGTGAAGAATTTTTTAGGGAATAAGAAAGCAGACAAAATATGAAGAGATTGTGGAAGAGCTACTAATGAGCCTGCGAGATCTTGGATGTAGAATGAGTATCAAGGTTCACTATTTTTCACAGCCATTTGGACAAGTTTCCGGAGAACCTTGGGGATGTGAGCGAGGAACAAGGGGAGGTTTTCATCAGGACATTAAAACAATGGAAGAACGGTATCAAGGCCGGTGGGATCACATATGATGGCGGATTATTGCTGGAGTTGATGAGAGACAACCCAGAAGCTGTACATCAGAGATCAGCCCAAAAAAAAAAAAATTCACATAACTCTACTTGCCATTGATCTGTGCACCATATATATGTATTGTCTATTTTCTATTTCAATCTGTCACTATATTTGATTACTTGTACATGGACTTCGTAATCTTTGTAATTTCCTGATTAAGAATATACAAAATATATTTCTAAAAATCACGTGTTTTTATCTTGAAACCTTCGATATATAGGCTGATGAGTAATTTTCATCAAAAATTGAAAAATGCTATATCGCGAAATCCTGATGTGATAGACAAAAATTGAGTTCATATTCGTAATCAGCAGCCCAAATTCAGTTAGAATTTGTTTTAAAACCTTTTGCCAGAAATATCGTGTTGACCAGTGATATATTCATTCATCTGTTGACGTTAAGGTTAGGGTTTGTGTGTGCATGTACGTATGTATGAATGTGGCTGTGTCTGTCTGTCGCGTCGAGTAACTAGATATTAAAAACCTTTGAATATGCAGATTAATTTTCGTCTATGTGATGTAAAACTTAAATACACTCACCAATCGAAGTGATGTAACAGTTTATAGTTTATTTTCTATATATTTTTTTTCTACATTTGTGCCTATAGCGCCTGTAGGCAGTGGTGACCCAGGGCTCGGATGGTAGGCTCTGGAGGTTCACTTGAGGGCTGTGATAGCTGGTCCTCGCCCGTGGTGGCGCTGGCAGGATTATTATAGTGACGCCTGTGATTTAGAGGCTCATGCCGCCCCCCTGTGTCCTCCGATGCACTCGCAGTCGAAGGTAGAGTTGATGGGCAGGGCATATGGGAGTTCCTAGGCCACTCGACGGTGCAGAAAGGTTTTGGGTTTCTTCGGGGATCGAACTCGGGTCACCGAGAACGCCAGTCGGAGACGCTAACCACTCCGCTACCGCTTCCCCTAACGGCACATGTTATAAAAAAGAATTTTATAGGGCGCAGTTTTTATATAATTTTTTCCCTATGGCACAGTTTTTTTTGCAATATGGTACAGAATATGTCCTTTTTTTTCTATATGGCACAGTTTTTATAATTTTATTTCTATATTGGACAATTTTTATTTATTTTTTCTATATGGCACAGTTTTTATTTATTTTTTCTATAAGGCACCTAAAAAACACTGATCTATCTTCCTGACTTAGATAAAAATGATGATTCTTTTCTTTAGTAAGTCTTTGGGAGACATTAAGACAAGGCACCATTTGGGAAAACAGGGAGGAACTTTAGGACAAAAAATGAAATTAAAATAAGAAAAAAAAGGAACTTTTGACGCGATGTAAAAAAAAATTTATTTTTTTGGGGTTTAAAATCAATTTTAGATGCCTTCCC
>JACEEZ010007490.1:10000-11445 GCA_016584305.1 Chionoecetes opilio
CTTGTATTTACGTTTTATCCCATTTTTTCTTTTCAGTTTTATATTTCCTTGCAGTACAGTTGTTGGTTCTCGTCTAAATTTCCTCGTGATAATATTTCCTCTCATCATCCGGCTCTTTCTCGCTCCATTTGTCCTCGTTCTCTCCGGAAGTACCTCACCCTCCCTCCTTCCCTCCCTCCCTCTCTCCTTACCTCCCTCCTTACCTCCCTCTCTCCTAGCTTCCCTACCTCCCTCTCTCCTAGCTTCCCTCTCTCCTTACCTCCCTCTCTCCTTACCTCCCTCTCTCCTTACCTCCCTGTCTTCTAGCTTCCCTCTCTCCTTACCTCCCTCTATCCACTCCCTCTCCCTTACCTCCTCTCTCTTTACTTCCCCCCCTTCCTACCTCCCTCCCCTCCTTACCTCCTCTCTCCTACCTCCCTCTCTACCTTCCACTCTCATACCTCCCTCTCCCATACCCCCTCTCTCCTAGCTTCCTCCCTCCTCCTTCCTCCTTAACCTTCCCTCCTCCATACCTCCCTCCCACTCCCTCCTTCCTTCTTACCTCCCTCTCCTCCTCATCCCTCTTCCTTACTTTTTTTCCCCTCTCTCCTCGCTCTCTTCTCTCTCTCCTCTTCTCCTGTCTCTCTCTCTCTCTCCTCCTCCTCTCTCTCCTCTCTCTCTCTCTCTCTCTCTCTCTTTTATTTATTTATACCGAGTTACAAGACATCATACAGAGCATGTTACTATTCACATTACCATAGACCACTATATCTCTGGACTGTTCACGCGACAATGTTTTGAAATTGCAAGCTGCATAGCGGCCTGCCCCGCCCGACAAAGAGATATAGTGGTCTATGGATTATCATATAATCTAGTTTATCAGTATATATGATATACTGTAATCTTCGTAAATGTTTGATCTATAATATTATCAAATAAAAAACATTAAACACGCTAAAGAAATACCATTACGAGACTCTGAAGAAATATGCATGAACTTAATATTCACTTCAACTCTTCGCCATTTAAAACTTTGCGAGTCAACTTTTATCATGAAGGGTTTCAATAGAAGCGCAATTTATTTGCTTTCCATTGATATATTTCGTTTTCTGATAAATGAATTAGTACCATGCATAAATTAGCGTTAAATAAATAAAAAAAATCATCAATAGGGTAATTTCCCGATTGATGTTATTATTTACTTATATATTTCGTTTTCTGATAAATGAATTAATACCATGTATAAATTAGCGTTAACTAAATAAATAACCATCAATCGGGAAATTACCCGATTGATGATTTTATTTATTTATTTAACGCTAATGTATTCATGGTTCTAACTAATTTATCAGATAACAAAATATAGCAATGGAAAGCTAATAAAATTGCGCTCTATTGATACCCTTCATGATAAAAGTTGACAGGCAAAGTTTTAAATGGCGAGAGTTGAAGTGAAATTAAGTTAA
>JACEEZ010007491.1:0-11117 GCA_016584305.1 Chionoecetes opilio
CCGGGGCCCCCCCGGAATCCCACCTAAGATCCGCCCCAAACCCCAGGATATCCCTGAAGATCCGTCACCCCAGATACCCCCAACTGAAGATCCGTCACCCCCCAGAAATCCCCCCCAAAACCCCTGAAGATCCGTCCCCCAGGATATCCCACCTGAAGATCCGTCACCCGGGATATCCCCCTGAAGACCCGGGCCCCCCAGGTATTGGACCCCCCCGGTAATGGGCCCCCCCAGGATATCCCCCCTGAAGACCCGTCACCCCGGATACCCCACCTGAAGATGTCCCCAGGATCCCCCACCTGAAGTCCGTCACCCCAGGAACCCCCCTGAAGATCCGTCACCCCGGAAATTCCCCACCGAAATCCGCACCCCAGGATATCCACCTAAAGCCTACCCCAGATACCCACCTGAAAACCTCACCCCGATTCCCACCTGAAGATCCGCACCCCGGGAATCCCACCTAAAAATCCGTCACCCGATATCCCCCCTGAAGATCCGTCCCCCGGTTTCCCCCCCTAAAATCCGTCACCCAGGACCCCACCTGAAGACCCGCCCCCAGGATATCCCCCTGAAGATCCGTCCCCCCAGATACCCCACCGAAAACCCGTCATTAGGACCCTGAAGACCACTGGGGCTTTACCCGATCGGGGTATTTCCCCCCCGGGGATACAACTTTTTAGTTACGGTTTCCACGCAAAATTTTGTTCCCCTCCCGTTTTTCTGCATTCCCACAGGCCCCCAAACTTGTTTGGGGGAAGTAGGAGAGTATGGGCAAACGAAAATTTTACCTTTAAAAAGGTCTATACCTTTCAAATTTGTATGACTAATGGTTAGTAAACGTGAAACTCATGTTAATTTAAATTTTCTCGTATTGCTTTGGCTCGTCAAGTAAAACTTAAACATGATGTATACTACTACTTATTATGAGAAAGCAACAAAAGAACTCAATTAATAAGGTGTTTTTTACTATCTAACCTGAATATGCCCCGACAAATTAAAAGAAAAACTCGACGATGAAAAAAAATTTTGGGGTTTTTTTTGGGCAAAAATTTATATTCCAGGTCTTTTAAATTTCCCTGCTGTGTTTTCGCTGACAAACTACAGAAGACCTGAGGGGATGGCTGATGGCAAGGCTTCTAAACCAAGAAAAGTCCCGCAGAGTCTCTTTAGAGGTAAACAAGTGGGAGGGACACAATACGTACACCCCTTGCTTTCCTCTTGACGAGCTCTGTTATGACTTGTTTTTCCCAGTTTTGAAATCTCTGACATCGCCATTACCTTAGGTCTTCCTATGTGTTGTCACGAGAACAGGAACACGGTAAAAATACACCTGGATTAAATTTCACGCAAAATAACTCTAAATTCTTCCATCGTCGTAGTTTCCCTCCGTAGGGTCCCCCCCGCGGGGACCCCGCCTTTCCCCAATGCACCCATGTAAGCAAACCCTGACGTAGTTTTCGGGGCCCCTTTCTAATGTTACGCTTGGGGGCACGGAAATGGGGTAAAGGTATAGCGTGCAATACCACTTGTTTCTTCTAATTTAAAACAAGGAACACACGAGCACTCACCTGGTCAAAACACTGAAAAGGGCTTTATATCCTGAAGGGAAAAGATATTTGTGAACGCAAACATATTTCCTCATAAATAAGGGTTTGCTTTGAGGCGGTTCGGGGAAGACGTTTGCCCGCCGGGGAGGTGACGAGGGGAGCTTGAGGTTACCCCCCAAACATATCGTTCTTAGTTTTTCTTGTTCATGCGGCTTTTTGTGGGTATTGATATCACCCCCTAGCGCTCCCGGGGTCAGTATGTATGTCTCTCAGAAAAAAGAACACGTGAGGGGAAATACAATCGGTGAGAACATGGAAAATAGAGAACGGGGACATAAAACTACACTCGCAAAACAAGAACAGGCACCGCGATAGGGCGGGGCGAGAACCGGGTTTTGGAACCGGGTTTCCCACGGGTTTCCCCCCGTTCCTTCCTCGTTAGATCTCGTTCCGTTCTGGAAACCCTTCCGCCTAACGGTCCCCCATAATCTAAAAAGACTTGACGGAGCATCAGTGGCGTACCCAGAAATTTGAAAAAGGGGGGGGCCAAACAAAACAAAAAAGGTTATACAAAAGTCGTGTTTTCCGGAAATAAGGCGAAAAAATGAATTTTTTTGTGGGATTTGGTAGGGTTTTTGAATGAACATTCAACATAGTTATGCAAAGAAAAAATGAGTCGGACGAATACTTTAATAAAAAGTTATATACTGGCAAGGATAAAAAAAAAACGTTTAAAAATGTTTTTCGTTCGATAAAATATTTTTTTATTATTATTATTCTTTTCAAAAGGGGGGGCATGGCCCCAACCCCCCCCCCCCATGCCCTGCCATGAAATGTGGACAACTGGTAGAGACGAAAAGTGGACAGCGTGAACGGCACAGGTGTTGTGAACTTGGATACTTTTTTTCCCGGTAAATGAAGCTTTATTTGTATTAATAAAATGACTCAAAGGGAGTGGCGACCGCAAAAACTAAAAATTATAAAATTTTTTTTTAAATTTTTAAAAATTTATATATATTATATTAAAAAATTTTTATATATATATATATATATATATATAATATATATTATATATATATTTTAGGGTGGGCCCCAAAAAAAATTTTTTTTTACTTTTTTCCCCACAAGGTTTTTTTTTGTCCATTCCCCAAAGGTTAAAACCTATGGAATTTATGGCGAAAAAATTTATTTAGAGGGTCGGACCCATCATCTCGTTTCTATCATAGGATTTAACCCAAAAATATCACTACCCAAAATTGGAGCACTTCTCGACATCACAGCCCCAATGGTGTTGATTTCTGAATTCCCCGGGGGGTTGATAACCCATAAACCATTTTAAACAAAAAACTGTATCAGCTTCTGAATGCTGATTTTTTTATTATTTGGGGTTTTTATACTGTAAAAATTAGGGGGCTGCCCTACCCGTTAGGGTACTTCTAATAGAGATAGAACAAAATGGTTTGCATTTTTTAACTCAGAAGGGGGGATTTACAGAAATGCTTTCTATTTCTTTATTTACTAAAAATGCAAAAAAATACAGAAAATTTTTAAATTTCTCTATTTTCCAATGAAAAAAGAATTTTTTGGCAATATTTTTTGAAATTTTCAAAAATCAGTCGTGAAACCACTTCTATGTGTAAAGACCCTTTTGAAATTAAAAAACGAACCATTTTGTTTATCTCTACAGAAGTACCCTAACCAGGGTTGCCTACCCCTAAAAAATTTACGTGAAAACCCAAAAAAGAAATTTAGCATTTAACAATGTATATCAGTTTTTGTTTTATAAAAATGTGGTTAGGGGGGATCAACCCCGGGGGAAAATTAAAATCAACACCATTTGGTCTGTGATGTCGGGGAAATGCTCCAATTCGGGTATGTAATTTTCGGGTTAAATCCTATGATAGAAAGCGAGATGATGGGGACGACCTCTAAATATCATTGTACCGATTTAATTTTTCACACAAGGAGAGGAAGGCAACACAAAAAAAAAGGGGGTTGGAAAAAGGACCAGTGCCTTTAAAAATTTTACCCCTCGTCTTGGCCCACCCTAAAAATATAATAAAAATTATTATATTTTATATATATATATATATATATATAATTTTAAAATTTTTATATTTTAATAAAATATATATATATATATAAATATATATAATTATAATATTATAATATATATATATATTTTATATATTTATTAAATATATTTTATATTATATATAAATAAATATATAATATATAAAAGATATTAATTATATATATATTATTATTATTTTATATATTTAATATTTAATAAAAAATTAAAAAAATATAAATTTAATTTAAAATATATTTTTAAAGAAATATATTATATATATAGATTTTATTATATTATAAAATATATATATATATTATATTTTAAATTATATATATTTTTATTTTAATTATATTTTTTTTGATTTTAATTTTTTATTGTATTTTTAATTTTTTTTATATTTTTATTTTTTTTTTTTAGATTTTTTTTTTTTTTTTATTTATATATTTTTTTTAAATTTTTAATTTTTTTTGTTTTTGTTTTTTTTTCTATATTTTAATTTTTATTATTATTATTATTTTTATTACCGAACCGACCGATTCCAACGTTTCCCGAGTCTATGAACCGGACCTGCTTTTCCAAATTTAAACGGTTCCTGCCCAGCCCTACCCCGGGCGAAAAGGGCGGTGGTGGTCCCGGGGAAACGTTCTCATACTCAAACAGTGGGACTAAGGGGGAGGGGGGGGGGGCTGTTTGAAATCGCCCCCGGGCCCCCAAAAAAGGGGGGCCCCCCCAAAGCATCACTCAAACAAAAAAACTTGTGATCCTCTACAAAATTTGGCATAAACTCCTTGGAGTTTGTGTTTTTTTTGTCTGTTTTTGATACCATATAGGGGTTTTTATTCGGATTTTAAAGGTTTTGGGCATTGTAAAATCTCAGAAAGTGCAAAAGCACCCAAAATATGTTCATTTTCCAAAAATTTTTCCCCAACCCCCCTCGCTGGTTGGGCCGCTTCGCCCCCCCCCCCCAGGCCAAAAAAAAACCCCCTAAAAAATTTAACGGGGGGCCCCCCAGGAAGTAAGGCCCCCGGGCCCCCAAATTCTAGCTAAGCCGCTCATAGCAACTTTTTTTTCCCCGTCATGATATCGCACAAATAAAAGAAGAAAAAATTTAAATAAAAACAAACTATCGCAGGCCGGGTTAGACCTTTTGGGGCCCCCGGCTAATTAATTGTGGGCCCCCCCGACGGAGCCACCCTCTAACCCCCCCCACAGGGCTTGAATTTTTTTGTTATATTTTTTTTGGGGGGCCCCAGATTTTCACTAGGGCCCAAACAGGGGGCCCCTTTTTCTCAAATAAAGGGCTCAAAAAGGCCCTTTTTCTCAAATAAAGGGGCCCCAAACAGGGGCCCTTTTTCTCAATAAAGGACTCAAAAAAAGGCCCTTTTTCTCAATAAACGGCCTCAAACAGGGGCCCCTTATTCAAATAAAGGGGCTCAAAAAGAGGCCCTTTATCCAATAAAGGGCCTCAACAGGGGCTCTTTATCTAAAAAAAGGAACAACAAAGGCCCCTTTTTCAAAAAACGGCCCCAAACAGGGGGGCCCCTTTTTCTCAAAAAAAGGACCAAAAAAGGCCCTTTATCTCAAAAAAAGGGCCCCAAACAGGGGCTCTTTTCTCAAATAAAGGCTCAAAAAGGCCTTTACTCAAAAAAACGGCCTCAACAGGGGCCCTTTTTCTAAAAAAAAAGGGGACTCAAACAGAGGCCTTTATCTCAAAAAAAGGGCCCTCAAACAGGGGCCCTTTACTCAATAAAGGGCTCAAACGGGGGGGCCCTTTATCTAAATTATTTGTAATTATATTTTTAAGTTTAATGATTTTTAAAACAATGAAAAAATTCATTTTTCAAAAAAATTAAATTTTTGGGAACCTTTTAGCAGGGACCCCAGGTTTGGGGCCCCCAAGCTTGAGGGGCCTAGGCTGCACCCATACTGCCTATGGGAAACCGGCCCTGACTATCAAATGATGGGTCTTCACAGGTTGTTTTTAAACAAAATTTTTGTAAAAAATTTCGTACGTCCCCACCACATAAACTCCCATCCCAAACCCGCGGGAAGTTTTTTTTTACATTCTTTATTTTCATCTTTAAAAAAGTTTCAGTATAGACTGCCCAAAATTGGGAAACCTCATCCCCTCACAAGTAACCTTTCTAGTGTTACCCGGTAGTCACGTATGGAGGGGATTCATTTTCTGAATATAAGCGTGGGGTCTTTTCGCCAAGTAACACTCGTGAAATAAAAAAATTTTTAACCCACATGCCACATACCGCACTCCTTTTACAGCCGCTTTGGTAAGTGGGGGGAGTGGATCGTGCCACCGAGATTCATCTCGGTGGCCACGATGGAGTCTTGTGAAAGGGTTTCCGCAAAAAAAAACATGGCCACGAACACCAAACAGCCTGAAAAAGCACATGATCCCCCGTTTTATAAAAAAAAAAGTTTTCTCACCCATTACTTTCTTTTATTCTCATCCCAAGAAATAAAGTAAACCCTTTCCTTTTTAAACACTCTCAAACATTTTTAACTTATTTTTTTCATCCTTAGAAAACCCCATTTTTTTTTTTATCCTTAGGTACTTTTTCTGACCCCTGCAATTTTCCTTTTTTTAAATTGCTATGTGGGCCCTTTTTACTATTTTTTTTTTTTCCCAAATTTTCCCGATACCCACACCAATTCAACCTTTCCTCTCTCCCCCCCGAACTTTGCTTTTTTACCCACTCTTCCCTTTTACTTTTTCCCTGTCTATCCCCACCCCTGCAAACAGCGGCTGTTGCTTCCTTTCCCTTCCCCCCACGGGCCCCGCCTCATTCTTCCCCCATTCACGCCCTGCCTTCGCCTTCCACCACTTAATTTCCTCAAAACCCCAACTACCTTTTATTTTTTGAAAAACGAGCCAGCCGTGATGCCTATCATGATCTCCCCACTAGTTTCGCTTTATTTGCCCCCTTTCTTCTATTCTATCTTTTTTTACTTTTAATCTCCCCTGTGCCCCTTTTGATAACCCAGCGCCTTTAATTCTCTTCTTTTCATTATAGGGTCCTTTTTTTAAAGATTCATACTTGTATAAACTGCATTTTAATACTTCCAGGTGGAACTACTGCGAATACTTATACTTTTTTTTGCGATTTTGCGAGCTTCTAATAGGCTACGCTTATATTGCCCCTCTTCTCTGATTTCCCTTTAAATTTCATTAACGTCATTAGCCATTTTCAAAGCTTTTATGCACTCATTTTTTGTTCCGGTTCATAATCACGGCACACACAATCCTCACCCGGTTAACACGAAAGGGGCCCGTTACATCCTGAAGGAAAAGCATGCTTTTGAAAAGCACGCAATCCCATTTCCTCCAAAAATAAGGGGTTCTTTGGGCGGTTCAGAAAGACGGGTTGCCCGCGCGGGTAGGTGACAGGAAGCTTTAAGTTTTGCCTGCCACACTGATGTTCTTAGCTTTTTTTTTTAAAATGCAGCTTTTTTTGGGCCCTTTATACACTCCCCAGTACCCTGGTATGTATGTATGTCTCTCAGAACAAAAGAGCACGGAGAGGAAAACAATCGGGAGAACAATGCGAAAAAGAGGACGAGGCACTACTCACTCGCATAACAAGACACGGGCAGAGCCCCGGCAGACAAGGCGGGGGTGGTGCCGGGGAACGTTTCATACATACTTTTTAATTGCAGGGGAGAATGCAAAAAATTGAATGATGAAAAATTTAAAATTAAAAAGGCAATTATCAGTACATGGTCTTTAAGGAGACTTTGAAACATGGTTGTAATAATTTTTTCGTCGTCCGCCCCCACAGTGAAGGCCCTTTTGTCATACCGCGGAAATTCTAATGATCAAAATCAAATCAAAATCAAACATTTTTTCTTTCTCATTGATAGCATTTTTTCAGTAAAGGCGGGCCCAAAATTTTGGGGAAAACCTCATCACCTCACTGGGAAATATCTTTGGGGAGAAAGGTCCCCGAGTGTCAGTGAAATTTTAGAGGATTCGGGTTATGATATTTTTAGCGATGTGTTTTTTTTTCGCCAAGTATTCCCCCTCGTGAAAAAAAATTTTTTACCCAACTTTCCACTTAAAAATAGCCACCTTTTTAAACGCGGTTGGGGCAGTAGTGGGGAGTGGTTTTTGGCCCCTTGTGAAAGGTTACCACTACAAAAGGAACCATACCACAAAAAACCAAAAAAGGGCCTAAATAAACACATGATCCCTGCCGTAAAAAAAAAAGGGAAGTTTCTCATCCTTTTCCCCTCAAACATTCTCCCATATTAGTCGGTCACCCCCGGCCCGAAATTTTGCTCCCCGGTATCAAATTAGGGCGAAAAATGTAAGAGTGTTTTTTAGAAGGTAAAAATGCCTAGATTAAAAAAACATGTGATAGCATTTGGGGGGGGCAGCTTTAAAATTAAAAGTTACCCCCCCTTTTTTAAAAAAGGGCCCGCCAAAATACCCCCAATAATTATAAAATTTTTGGTTTTTTTATACTCCCCACTTGAAAACAGCTTTAATCATGCCCTGGCTAAAGGCCCTCGACAAGAATAGCACCCTTTTGGGTTTTTTCGTGTACTAGTTGTATCCCCAGTGAGGAGCCCGCCCCAAAAATCGCTGAAACCCTTTTTGGGGGAAAAATTTTTGGCGATATGAGTAGCACATCGACGGTTTGATATCCCCCGGGGGTTTGAAAATCAGCCCCCTTCTTGATGGCCTTTTGGGAAATTTGTGACAAAAAGTCTGATCTATGATCTTGTTGAAAACCCTTGTAGATTTTGTTTTTCCCAAAGTTTGAGCCCCTTAAGGGAAATTTTTTGATTTCCAAGACAAAACCCTTTAATGGGGACACAGCAGGGCCCATCAAAAATTTTCCCCTTTGTCGTGGGAAATTTTCTACGCCCCCAAGCCGGATTTCAGTCTTTCTGTGCATTTCTTTTTTGGGTTAAATTTTCAGAAGTTTAAATTTCCCCCAAAAACAACATTAATGTTTCCAATTTTGGGTAAAGGGAGGGGGACTGGTAAATCCTCTTGTTGGGGATAATATTTTCCTGATGTATTCGAAAGTTTTTGGGTAAGCTTCCCCTTAAACCTTTGTGATACAGATAAATTCATCTTTTTTTTCTTTCTCATTCTCATTGCTGTCCTTTTTGTTCCTAGTGAAATTCCTATAGCATAAAGCGTGGTAGTGTGCCTCTGCGGAAACAATGTCTTATGGGTTTTGCTATTTATCCTGCCGTCTGCATTTCTGGGCGGCACTTTTTCTTAGGGTTTGGGTCTAAATCTCCGTTGTGAAGCTAGCGTAAGTGTTTCAAGTGTATTGGAGTGCTTTTGAACTTGACCTTGCTACAGAAACGCAGATCGGAGCATAAAAAATTTACATGGTTGATTTTGGTTTTTGGGAAGGGCTTTTTTTTGGGGGACGTCACTACTCCCCGATTAAAATCACTACTACATTCACCTGCTTTACTTTTCGGTTTTTAAATCTTTTTATGTAACATGCTTCTACTTTGGGAATTTAAATTTTGTCCGAAGCGTTTTTGAAAGTCTAGAAGGGACATGGTCCGTTTGGCGGCTTTAAGTAAGGTTAACAGCGAGATGGCTTTGGACTACAAATTTCATCCCGTCGGAACGCCGGATTTCATTCCTGGCGGGCGCCTTGGCTTTCCGTTAACGGAATTCCAGGCCCAGTGAAGTCCCTCACCGAGGATTCTCCCAACTGCGTGATTCTTCTCTACATCACCTCCACGATAAGATTATCGCGTACTGAACTCCACTACCGATTTTTAATCACGACTCGGGCCGCTGGTTTCCTGCATTGGGGTCTCTCGAGGTTAAAGGGGATATACTCCTAACTCCTCCCATGAAATACCACTTTTCATAAAAAAGAATAAGTTTATTATATCCCAAAAATACAGTTGGAAAAGGTGGAATTCCCAAACTGCTGGCCAAATGCATCCATGTAACTTAGGCATTACGTTCCAAAAAAAATTTAGCATTCTCCCATTTCCGACCAACCCCCAGCTGTCCCAAGTGATTTCATAACCTCCGTTCCTATAGTCCATGGTTTCCCAATTTTGCATCAATTTACCTATTTTCTTTATTACATGATAGACCTTGCCCGCATATACCTTATTAAAATCTATAAATTTTTTCCCATACTGGTCCGCCACACTTGAGGCCTGGGACATACCCCAACCGCGTTCACTACTTCCTTACTTTGACGTTGATCCGCACCCGAAAAAGACAGGAAACCTAATGCCTCCCCCTAAAATTTGTTTAGAGGATAAACCTCAAAAAATATTACGTGCTATTCGTGTTGCCGAACCAAAACGCAAAGAGGGGGGGGTAGCAAATCCCGGTCGCAACGTCATTCCGCTGGGTGGAAGGGCAAAGGATAAGAAAACATCTACTTAATTTGACCTGGATAAACCATTCGTTAAAGATTGCAGAGCAAATAATTACAATAACAACGAGTCACAGACTTTTTTTTTACTTTAATCCAATTACTGTTTGATTGCATCAAATTATTCCTCACGACAAAACTCATTTCTTTGCCTTGAAATCAAGCCGTGATGCCTATCATCTCCTCATTTTTCTTGCTTTAGTTCTCATCATTTTGGCCTCCATTTTCTCCTGTCTTTACTTGTAATTGCCTCGTAGGCCTCTTTTGATACCTGCTACCTTCGAGCCTTTTTATTGCCAAAGGGCGTTTCTTGTTGGCCGTGTAAAGTCTTGTTTAATTGATTTATACTTTGGTGGTTGGGTTTTCTACGAGTTGTGTATTTTGGGTTTGCGAGTTCTATAGGTACGCTTATATTGCCCTTTCCTGTTCTCAAACTTTACGCTGCCATTTTCAACCTTGGCACCCCTTTGTGTCCCGCGTAATTTTCATAGATATGGGTATTTTGCGCTTTTTACGTCCATTTGCCTATCTAATTAAATGGAAATTGTCTATTTTATGTTAATATGTAACTCAGGTAAATGCCAAGCCCTTTATGACTTATAAATTACACCTTCGTAGTTGGATAAATCAAAATATTTAAAAAAAACAAGTTATCATGCCTTAAACAAAATTACTTCCCTTTCCAAATACGTTCTGAACGGGGTACGGGCACGTACCCGTGGAGTCCCCAGGGGCCGCTTTTATAGATATGTATTCTTTTTCACGCGTTTTGTTGTTTTTTGGACATGAAAAAAGGAAATGAATGAGAATAGAAACTATGGCAAGTATATCAAGTGCCTTTTATAATTTTGACTTTGGTGATGTTAAAGTAAGAAATAGAGAATAAAAAAATAAGTTATTCATTTCTTAAAAAAAAAAACTTCCGCTTTCCACCACAAAGTGTAACGAGTCTTAACCTACGTACCCGTCTGAGCCGCAGCCTGTGGTGTTTTCTATTACCAAATTACATTTTATCACGCGTTCAGTGAATTTTTTTTAGCGACATATAAAAGGAAAAAGGGTGATGAATGAAAAAATGATGCATAGATACAGTAGACTTTTTTGCAA
>JACEEZ010007492.1:0-2500 GCA_016584305.1 Chionoecetes opilio
GAAAAAAAAAGGGGAAAAAAAAGGGGAAAAAGGAAAAAAAAAGAAAGAAAAGAAAGGAAAAAAAGAAAAAAAGAAAGAAGGAAAGAAAAAAGAAAAAAAAAAGAAAGAAAAAAAAAAAGAAAAAAAGAAAGAAAAAAAAAGGAAAGAAAAAAAAAGAAAGGAAGGAAGGAAGGAAGGAAGAAAGAAAGAAAAAAAAGAAAGGGAAAAAAAAAAAGAAAGAAAGGAAGGGAAAAAAAGGAAGAAGGGAGAGAAAGGGTGTAGAAAAGAAAGAAGTGGGGGAAAAAAGGAAGGAAATAGATAGATAGAGAAGGAAGAAAAAGAAAAAAAGGAGATATAGGAAAGAAAGAAGAACAAATTTAAAAAGGGAAAATTAAAAGTGAGGGAAAAAAAAAAAAGGGAATGCAAAAGATTAAAGGGAAATAAATAGAAGGGGGAAAAAGAGAGAAGAGAGAGAGGGAGGAGAGAAGGAAAAGGGAGGAAGGGAAGGGGGAAGGGAGTTGGGGAGGAGAGAGAGGGGGAGAAGAGAGAGAGAGAGGGGGGGGAAACCTGGTACAATTAAATTTTTTTTTATCATATTAAAGGAGGACAATTATTTCTTTCACCCTTGAAATTCCTTTTTTTTGCTCTGGGACCCCCTCTCCCCCCCTTCTCTCTTCTCTCTCTTCTCTCTCTCTCCTCCTTCTCTCTCTTCTTCTCTCTCTCTCCAAGTTTGCATCTAAAAAACCCTCCCCCATTTTTCCCCTCTCTCCCCCCTCTTCCTTCAACCGTGACAAGATTTACAATAAAAAATAATAAATAAAATAATAAAATAAAATAATAATAAAAATAAAATAATAATCAAAATTTCACATTTAAAAAAAAAAAAAATGAAAGTAGGAAAAGGGAAAAAGAAGAAGAAAAAGAAGAAGAGGGGAGGGGGAGGAGGGGAGGAGGAGGGGAGGAGGGGGGAGGAGGGGGGGAGGAGGGGGGGAGGAGGAGGAGGAGGAGGAGGAGGGGGGGAGGAGGAGGAATTTAACCACAAACCCCCACTAAAAACAACAACAACAAACGCTACCAAATTACCCCCTCTCTCTCTCTCCCCTTTTCTTCTCTCTCTCTTCCCCTCTCTCATTATGATGTGTGTGGTGTCATTTTCTCAAACAAGCATGAAATTGAGGCGAACAGAGTGGCTACAACGGCAAAAAAGAGCGGGGAAAGGGGGAGGGGAGGAGGAGGGGGGAGGAGGGGGGAGGAGGAGGGGAAGGAGGAGGAGGAGGAGGAGGAGGAGGAGGAGGAGGGGGAAAATGATGGAGGAAGAGGAAGATGGAGGAAGAGGAAGAGGACCATAGACGAGGGGAGGGAGGAGGAAGATGGAGGAGGAGGAGGGAGGAGGAGGAGGAGGAGGAGGAGGGAGGAGGAAGAGGAAGATGGAGGAAGAGGAAGAGACCATAGGACGAGGGGGAGGAGGAGGAGAGATGGAGGAGGAGAGGAGGAGGAGGAGGAGGAAGGAGGGAGGAGGAGGAGGAAGAGGAAGAGACATGGAGGAGAGGAAGATGGAGGAAGAGGAAGAGGCATAGGCGGGGGGAGGAGAGGAGGAGGAGGAGGAGGAGGAGGAGGAGAGGAGAGGAGGAGGAGGAGGAGGAGGAGGAGGAGGAGGAGGAGGAGGATAAGGAGGAGGAGGAATGATGATGGAGGAAGAGGAAGAGGAGGAAGAGGAAGATGGAGGAAGAGGAAGAGGACCATAGGACGAAGGGGAGGAGGAGGAAGATGGAGGAGCAGGAGAAGAAGGAAGAAGAAGAGAAGAGGATGGAGGGATAAGATGGAGGAAGAGGAAGATGGAGGAAGAGGAGCAGGAGGAGGAGGAAGAAGAGCAGGAGGAGGAGGAAGGAAAAAAAGATGAAGGCGAAATTAGTTGGTTCTTCTAGTTAATATACTAGATAGATATTAGGTATGGTAAGACATTCTCTCTCTCTCTCTCTCTCTCTCTCTCTCTCTCTCTCTCTCTCTCTTCTCTCTCTCGGCTCATGGGGTACACATGAACCAATATTATACTCGATCAACGGAGCACAAACACACACAGACAGGACACAAAAACAAAACACACACACACACACACACAACACACAGACACACACAGACACCAGTCACCCACCACACCACACACTGGCTTGGACACACGTTTGAATACTCAAGCTAAGCAAACACGCACAGGAGCCCCACACACACACACACACACACACGCACGCACGCACACGCACGCACACACACACACACACACGCACACAGTCACACACACACACACTGCTTTGGACACGCGTTTGATCACTCAAGCTCAAGCAAACACGCACAGATGCACGCAACACACACACACACACACGCACACACACACAGACACACACACACACACACACACACACACACACACACACACCAGCATTAACTTTTGCAAGGCAGTGGTGGATGTGGTGGTTGTAGTAATAGCTTCATGATTTTTTTTCCAAAGCACCGTAATAGTAATATA
>JACEEZ010007492.1:10000-145000 GCA_016584305.1 Chionoecetes opilio
TCCCTTCAGTTCTTACGGCTTTTAACCAGGGTAGAACAAGAAGTAACGGATTCAAGCTGGAAAAGCGTAGATTTAGAAAGGAAAAAAGGGAAAAACGGTTCACAAATAGGGTGGTGAATGAATGGAATGGTCTCAGTAGACAGGTAGTTAGTGCTGAGTCATTGGGGAGCTTTAAAGGGGAGCTGGATAGGTTCATGGATGGGGATGAAAGGTGGATGTAGGTAGTGTTAGGTGACAGGAACTACCACGTGTAGGCCTCGCGGTCTCTTGTAGCTTCCTTATTTTCTTATGTTCTTCATTTGAAATGTATTAATAGATCTCAACCTTTTTCTGTTGACATGGATTTCACCGTTCTTTCTTCCTACTTTTTTTTTTTTTCTTATTCATTTTCCTTTTCTTCTTCTTTTTTTCTTCTTCTTCTTCTTTTTTCTTCTTTTTCTTTTTCTTTTCTTCATCTTCATCTTTTTCTTTTTCTTTTTCTTTTTCTTCTTCTTTCTTACATCTTCTTCTTCTTCTTCTTCTTCTCCCTTCCTTTTCTTCTCCTTCTCTTCATATTCTTATTCCTAAAATCTGTTCTTGTCACCGTTTTTCTAATTCTCTTTTTCCTCCTCCTCCTTCTACCTCCTCTAACTCCTCCTCCTCCTCCTCCTCCTCCTCCTCCTCCTTCCCATCACCCATCCACCCACTCACCAGATACACATTGCCACTTAAGAACATAAGAACATAAGGAGCAGAACAAAATTAATAACTTTACCTTCATCACAGGTGGACAGACAGACAGACAGACAGACAGACAGACACACAAGTCATGCTCACCTGTACGTACAAACCACACGCTCACAACTCACCTGTCAAGCAAAAAGAAACAAATAAAGTTAGTCATAATTGGAAGAAAAATAAAAAAACGTCAAATCTAATCAATAAGCGAAAATAAAAAAAAGCTATAGGTTAAAATAAAGCTAAAGGCTCAAGAAAAAAAAATTGCTTTAATGGAAAAAAAATAAACTGTCAAAATTTAATCTAATCTATACGTCAAATCTAATCAAAAAAACGTCAAATCTAATCAATAAGCAAAAAGAAAAAAAAGCTATAGATTAAAATAAAGCTAAAGGCTCAAGAAAAAAAAATTGCTTTAATGGAAAAAAATAAAAAACTGTGAAAATGTATTCTAATCTATACGTAGCAAAACGAAACAAGACGATTTTCAAAGCCAAATGAATGTTAATTACCAATGTTTTCTCTTAACTTTTGCTCATTCTCGCTCATTAGAAAAAAAAAAGTTATTCAAAATGGAAGAAATAATTTAATAAACGTCAAATTTAATCAATAGGCTACGTATCAAAACAAAACTAGACGATACTAAGAGCCAATATATAGTTAAATACATGTGTGTTTTCTAACTTTCGCTCATTAGAAGAAAATAATAAAGTTACGTATTCATAATGTAAGAAACAAAAAAACGTCAAATTTAATCAATAAGCTACGTAACAAAACTAAACTAGACGATACTAAGAGCCATATATAGTTAGATCCATGTGTTTTCTCATACCTTTCGTTCATTAGAAAAAAAAATCGTTAGTCATAATTTAAAATAAATAAAAAAACGTCAAATCTAATCAATAGGCTACGCTAAAGAAAAAAACAAGTTACTTATTTCATTACAAAAAAAATATAAAACTCAAAATTTAATCTAATCTATACGTAACAAAACGAAACTAGACGATTTTCAAAGCCAAATGAATGTTAATTACCTATCTAATTGTTTTCTCTTAACTTTTGCTCATTCTCGCTCATTAGAAAAAAAAAGTTATTCATAATGAAAAAAATATAAAAACGTCAAATTTAATCAATAGGCTACGTAACAAAACGCAAGTAGACGATACTTAAAGCCAAATATAATTAAATACATGTGTGTTTTCTCTTAACTTTCGCTCATTAGAAGAAAAAAATAGTTATTCATAATGAAAAAAATATAAAAACGTCAAATTTAATCCATAGGCTACGCAACAAAACGAAAGTGGACGAAACTAAGAGCCAAATATAATTAGATACATGTGTGTTTTCTCTTAACTTTCGCTCATTAGAAGAAAAAAAATCAAGTTATTCATAAAGTAAGAAAAAATATTAAAAAGATACGTCAAATCTCATCAATAGGCTACGTAACAAAACGAAACTAGACGAAACTAAGAGCCAAGTATAATTAGATACATGTGTGTTTTCTCTTAACTTTCGCTCATTAGAAAAAAAAAAATCAAGTTATTCATAAAGTAAGAAAAAATATTAAAAAGATACGTCAAATCTCATCAATAGGCTACGTAACAAAACGAAACTAGACGATACTAAGAGCCAAGTATAATTAGATACATGTGTGTTTTCTCTTAACTTTTGCTCATTAGAAGAAAAAAAATAAAGTTATTCCTAAAGTACCTAAGAAAAAATATTAAAAAAATACGTCAAATCTCATCAATAGGCTACGTAACAAAACGAAACTAGACGATACTTAAAGCCAAATCCATGTTAATTACCTATATTTTCTCCTAACTTTCGCTCATTCTCTATTCTATTGTTCTAGGCCTATGTGAAGACCTTTTTGTACTACCATCTGTTAATACGTGTTCCTGTGTTATCTTGGCCATTATCTCTGACTTAATGGTGTCACGAAGTCCTGTTATCATGCATGGGGTGAAAGTGGGGAGAAAGGGAGGGAGGGAGGGAGGGAGGGAGGGAGGGAGGGAGGGAGCAGGAGGGAGGGAGGAAAGGAGCAGAAGGGGGGGGAAGGAAGGGATGGAGGGGAAGGAAAGAGATTGGAGGGGAAGGGATGGAAAAATAAAAAAATATTAAAAATAAAAATATATAAAAATTCTAGATATATAAAAAATAAAAAAAATATAAATAAAAAAATATAAATATTAAAAATATGAATATAAAAAATCAAAATATATAAAAAATCTAAAAACCAATATGAAAAAAAAAAAAAAAAAAAAAAAATATAAAATTCTAAAATGTAAAAATTTAATTAAAACTTTATATTTTTCTATATATATTTTTTTTTTACATTTCAGATTTTTTATTTTTTTTATTTTAAATATATATATATTATTTTAATTATATATATATATATATATATATATATATATATATATATATATATATATATATATATATATATATATTATTATATATTATATATATTAAAATTAATATATATTATTAATATAAAATTATATATATATATATATATATTATATATATATATATATATATATATATATATATATATATGATATATATATATATATATATATATATATATATATATATTATATATATTTTATATATATATATATATAATTTATTTATTTTAGATTTCTATTTCTTATTTTTATATATATATTTATATTTATTTATTTATTTATTTATTTATATAAATTTTTTTTATATAGATTTTGATTTTTCATATTGTATATAATAACGGTAATAACTGCGTGACTTGTAATGCTTTAACCCTTTGAGGCCTAAAACGTAATTTCCATTGTAATTTGGGTACCATTAGACGATTTTTAGTGATTATAAGCAATATTTTATAGATATGACCTGTTTAGTATCCTTGTCGACTAGCTAATTCGGTATACAGTATTCAGTTAGTTTACGTAATTTCATGGCTAACAACAAACGTTTTTATATAGCAAAGGAAAGATCTGGGCGTGAGTAAACTGCAGTAGAACCCACAGTACAGTCCTAAAGTAAAAATATACCAAAGCACCCTATCAATGATCGCAAAGTAAGGTCGCATAGCACTGTAGTACGACAGTCCCGCTGGAAAGGGGTGCAGTCAGTTCGTACACAAGTTGTTTCGTACACCAGTAGATTCGTACACCAAAAAGTTGTTTCGTAGTCTATATGAAACCATAGTAGTTTCGTACACTCAGCTCTGAGTTGAATTTGATTACTAGAGCTACGATTCGACACCAGGTATATACAAAAAACTCAAAATCAGTGTACGAAACAACTTGTGTACGAAACTCCCTGTTCAGTTCAGTTGTTGGTCGGGAGTCAGGCCTTTTTTAACGGCACTCCCTGACGTGTTTCTTCTTGCTGTCTGGGTCTTTAATTAGTTTTCTTCTCTTATTCTATCTTATAAGTTTCTTTCTTCTTATTTTCTCTGGTCATCCAAAAACTGTTGATTGTTCTTTTTGTTTCTTCCACATTCCCCTCTCTGAACAAATACTCCCCCACTATATCCTCTTCCTCCTCTAGGTAAGGTTGTTGTAGCCTCACACTTTTCTTTCTTTCATTACTGTAGGCTGGGCACCATTGCAGAAAATGTTTTAAGTCCCTGTAACCGCTGGAAATATGGCCGCCGTATCTCTAGCCGCGGCACTATGGGTACGGCCCTTACCCGTACCCGCGGTAATAGGGTAAATAGCCTCAGTCACTCAGTATGTTGTATTATTACCCTGTATAAGACCAAGGAATGGATAATGGCATCGTAAATTAAGGTAATCACGAGTGTGTTAAGCAAGGGGGCGGATATCACCAAATTACACACGAGTATTACTTATTAATCCCCTAACCATGCAGGAATAACACATAATAGGTTCAGTCACTCAGTATAAGGTATTAGGCGTGCATTATAAACATATGAGGCGTACAGATATGCATGGATTGGGTAGGAAAGCTTGACAACGAAGGGGGCGGATGATACCAAATTACCCATGACTATTAGGCTCAATAATTAGCTAAATACATATCACAGGGTGTTTCTTACCATGCTGACTGAAGTACCACTCTCTCCTGGTTGTATGGGCGCCAGGCTAAGGTTAACACACACTGCGTTGAGGTAAATAGAGGGGTTAATGTGGCGTGAGAGGCGATAGCAACAACCTTTCTGTGTTACAGGCGTGCCAACTGTTCCGCCGCCCACAGCACAACAACCAGTCAGACAGGGCTCGCACAAAGACATTTCAGGATTCACTAAAAAGGTTGCTATTTAACTAGATGACCCTAAAATTCCCAATGGAGAAGTATATATATATCAATGAAGCGTGTGTGCCGTGTTATTGTTTCTCTATGACGTCACGTTTTAAGCCGTCAAGCTACCCCAGCCTCGCTTGCCACGGCTTGCGGCAGCTGGGCAGGCCGGCTTGTGGCTTACGAAAATTCCCTCGAGTTAAGGCCTACAGTAATGAAAGAAAGAAAAGTGTGAGGCTACAACAACCTTACTTAGAGGAGGAAGAGGATATAGTGGGGGAGTATTTGTTCGGAGAGGGGAATGTGGAAGAAACAAAAAGAACAATCAACAGTTTTTGGATGACCAGAGAAAATAAGAAGAAAGAAAAAGAAAGAAACTAATAAGATAGAATAAGAGAAGAAAACAATTTAAAGACCCAGACAGCAAGAAGAAACACGTCAGGGAGTGCCGTTGAAAAAGGCCTGACTCCCGACCAACAACTGAACTGAACTGAGGGCATTTACTATAGATATTAACATAGAAAGCTCGAGTATAAGCAATTACTTCATATTTCTATCATGTATATAATCTCTTGATCAAATATAGTTATCTGCTACATTAATATTCAGCCAACAGGCTTCTCGTTTTGATCATTTTTTTTAAATCGTAAAATAATCGAATCTGGTGATATGGGTATTTTTGTCTATGGAGAATGAGATAGAACATTATATAATAAATTATATATAAAACTTAAAGTATTGTCAAACTTATAGTATTGATATAAAGGTAGTAATAGACATGCAGGATACATCATAGAAGCAATGCGTAGTGAGGGAAAAGCTGCTTGTGTGGCCCTGCTGACCTCTCTGACATAAGAAAGGCCTGCCTGAAAAAATATGAGGAAATGCGCATTGCAGAGCGAATCAATACCCTATATCCATGCAAGAAACACCATTGATTATTATATATCTAGCTAGTACATCTTCACGTGTAGGCATACATGTGTGGAGTAAACTGTAAAAGTACAAGCATATAGAATAACGTAGTTAATTTCAGGGATAGCATTTTCAACGATCGACCTCCTCGATCCTCGTTATGTTTTATTTTCCCATACTTTATGTTAACCTTTTGCATTCCTCATACACTTCATTTGTCTTATATCTATTCTCTACACCATTTCTCTCCTCCATTCCTCTTCTCTCTTATTTAATTCCTCTGCCATTCCATTCACTTACCAAATGCGTTAAAGCTCTTACCTGACTGGAGCTAGGTAGGGTCCTGACTCCTCCCTTTTACCCATTTGACCTGACCTCACTTGGAAGGTGAAGTCAGGTCAGGTCTTGACCCCACCTGAAGAACTGTCACCCCAGGTGTTGCCACCTGAAGAATCGTCACCCCAGGATATCCCACCTGAAGAACCGTCACCCTGCCAAACTCTGGGGTGACGGATCTTCAGGTGATCCATGCAATGTCTTATTTTCTACCTATTTCTTTATTCTTAAATATTTGTTTGCTGATCCAAAACCATTATATTTCTTGTCCTCTTCTTTTTATCACTTCTTTAAGGCAAATAATAATGTTTTACTATAATATAAGATCTCAGTAAGCAGTGTGAGGCAGTGTGTGCAGAGAGCTTCACAGAGAAGGAAGCCCCTGTCACTCGGGCCGCGCCATTTTGGATTTTGAACCAGTGGCGCCGCTATGCGGATGGAGACTTCCGTCAAAAGTGTCAAAATGCTTATATCATTACTGTGCACGGTGTTGTGCCTTTTCAATACCCTAAGACGCAAATACATGTAGTATTACGTTAAAATAATGAACTGAAGTGGTATTGATGGATGTATTTTTTTGTTATTACACCTTTTGTTCCTTTTGTATTTCATACCGAGGCCCCGTCATTCCAATAAATTGTCTCCAATCTCAATACCCTCTCCCCCCACACACATTTTGTTTTGGCTGAAGTCAAAATGGGTGGGTGGTGATGGGTAATGGGTGAGTGAATGGGTGGGGTGATGGGTAATGGGTGTGGGGTGATGGGTGAGTGAATGGGTGTGGGGTGATGGGTAATGGGTGGGAGGTGATGGGTAATGGGTGAGTGAATGGGTTGGGGGTGATGGGTAATGGGTGAGGGAATAGGGGGGGTGATGGGTAATGGGTGAGTGAATGGGTTGGGGGTGATGGGTAATGGGTAATGGGTGAGTGAATGGGTTGGGGGTGATGGGTACGTAATGGGTGAGTGAATGGGTTGGGGGTGCCGGGTAATGGGTGAGTGAATGGGTTTGGGGGTGATGGGTAATGGGTGAGTGAATGGGTTGGGGGTGATGGGTACGTAATGGGTGAGTGAATGGGTTGGGGGTGCCGGTAATGGGTGAGTGAATGGGTGGGGTGATGGGTAGTAATGGGTGTTGGGTGATGGGTGAGTGACTGGGTGTGGGGTGATGGGTAATGGGCGAGTGAATGGGTGAGGGGTGATGGGTAACGGGTGAGTGAATGGGTGGGGGGTGATGGGTATGGGTGAGTGAATGGGTTGGGGGTGATGGGAAATGGGTGATTGATTGATTTATAATGCCAAAAAGGTGAATGTGCCAGACAAGGGAAATGAGTGAGCGAATGGGTGTGGGATGATGGGTAATGGGTGAGTGAATGGTTGTGTGGTAATGGGTAATGGGTGAGTGAATGGGTGTGTGGTGATGGGTAATGGGTGAGTGAATGGTTGTGTGGTGATGGGTAATGGGTGAGTGAATGGTTGTTGGTGATGGGTAATGGGTGAGTGAATGGTTGTGTGGTGATGGGTAATGGGTGAGTGAATGGTTGTATGGTGATGGGTAATGGCTGAGTGAATGGTTGTGTGGTGATGGGTAATGGGTGAGTGAATGGTTGTGTGGTAATGGGTAATGGGTGAGTGAATGGTTGTGTGGTGATGGGTAATGAGTGAGTGAATGGTTGTGTGGTGATGGGTAATGGGTGAGTGAATGGTTGTGTGGTGATGGGTAATGGGTGAGTGAATGGTTGTGTGGTGATGGGTAATGGCTGAGTGAATGGTTGTGTGGTGATGGGTAATGGCTGAGTGAATGGTTGTGTGGTGATGGGTAATGGGTGAGTGAATGGTTGTGTGGTAATGGGTAATGGGTGAGTGAATGGTAGTGTGGTAATGGGTGAGTGAATGGTTGTGTGGTAATGGGTAATGGGTGAGTGAATGGTTGTGTGGTGATGGGTAATGGGTGAGTGAATGGTTGTGTGGTGATGGGTAATGGGTGAGTGAATGGGTGTGTGGTGATGGGAAATGAGTGAGTGAATGGTTGTGTGGTGATGGGTAATGGGTGAGTGAATGGGTGTGTGGTAATGGGTAATGGCTGAGTGAATGGTTGTGTGGTGATGGTAATGGTGAGTGAATGGGTGTGTGGTGATGGGTAATGGGTGAGTGAATGGGTGTGTGGTGATGGGTAATGGGTGAGTGAATGGTTGTGTGGTGATGGGTAGGCTAAGGGGCGCGCGGGAGGGTTGGCAGGCGTGTATTTAGTAAACATGTCGGTACGGTAGATCAGCTGGACGCGTTACCATCATGCCTCGAACACAGCCATGAACAAGCTCACCAACGACAAGATAATGGCCACCGTTAATGACTACCTCAAGAAAAGAAATCTAGAGGTACATTAATTATATTTACCCGCCTGGAAACTACATGTTACCAGGAATTCTTACCTAAAACTAATGCATGTTCTACCATTTCTAAATTTTCCTCTAAGCATGCGGTACATAACATCTATATTAGTTTGTAAATACTAATCACCTCTTAGTTGTTTAGCTATGAAGTGTGATTACAGGTTGTTCAGCTTGTTGCCTGTAACGTCTCTAATTACCTGTAGTGCTTGTTACTGGTTTAAGAATGAGTTTGTACAAGGTATTCGTTATTTTCTCTGGTGATTAGTTGCTTCAGATCATAATTATAAACCTTATTTCCCATTTCTTGATAGCACTGAAAGGTTAAAGCATTTCTAGCCTAACATTTAAATGGCATGTGTTATAAAGTTAATGTAACGTGGCTTGATATTAGTGTTGGGTATAAATGGACGAGGACTGCGCGGTCATTTTCTGAGACATACTAATTTTTCCTGGCCAAAAGGTGATTTTTCTAATACTTTTTTGTGTGTGCTTGGTTGGTGCATTAAGGTAACACTTATGAGGTCCCAGGTTCAAGTTCCTGGCCAGGGTGAGATTGTCTGGACTTCTTCCCTCCTCCTCTACTCCCTGTTCATGTACAGTTGTTAAGTTGTTAAGCCTTATGTGTTCTATCCCATGCCATTATCAGAAGTCAATTATCTCTTGTAGATTTTGAGATATTTAATACTGTCTAAAATACACCAATACAATTTTCTCACTTATTTAAACTCCACATTCATTTTGCTATGGCTTATTAGAAAGGCCTGTTCAACCTTTATCTTTACTCTATCCAAGAAATTACCTGTAAACCTCATAGTTTTCGAGTTATTTAAGAAAATATGTTTATTTACTGAAAATCAAAGGTGTACCCCTTTTTTGAGATACCTATTATATCAATAGGTAAAGCCCCTAAGATCTAATAATAGTATAATCCGATGTAAGGCAATTTATTATGATAGATAAGTGGCATTATATTATTGGAGTTCCTTGTGTTCATATATGTGTGTTCCCGCAGACGTCAGCACCCGGGTGCACCACCACTGAGTGCCAGGCGGGGGTGGTGGGGCTGGTGTCCCCGTCCACCCCCAACAGCTTCACCTTCTCCACCACCACCACACACCACTCGCAGATCGACCACCAGTATGTGAGGTAGGTGCTCACCCCGCCTCACTTGCCTTATTAACCCCTTGAAACCCAGAACGTAATTTTCATTGTTATTTGACCCACATTAGACGATTTTAATGAATGTCAGCAATATTTTATACATTATGACCTGTTTAGTAACCTTCTCCACTAGCTGATTTGGTATATTAAGCTATTTATCATAATTTTATGGCTAACAACAGACAATTTTATATAGCAAAGGAAAGATCTGGGCGTGATTAACCCCTTGAGACCCAGATCTTTCATTTGCTATAAAGATCGTCTGTTGTTAGCCATAAAATTACGAAAAGTCACTTAATATACCAAATTAGTTAGTCGACAAGGATACTAAACAGGTCATGTCTATAAAATATTGCTTATAGTCACTAGAAATTGTCAAATGGAACCCAAATTACAATGGAAATTACGTTCTGGGCCTCAAGGGGTTAAAGAAGTCACCTGGTCTCTTTACTCCTCTGTGTCACCCATCGGCAAACTTATTTCATTTTATTTTATTTGAGGATGTATTAGTTCCATTCTCCTGTAACGGGTTTGTATTAAATATAGTTGTTGTGATCAATAAAACTAACCAACTAACAAAAAACTGTATCTCTAGAAAAATTGATGAATAGTAAATGGTAGTAAATGGTAAATGGCTTTGTTGATCTGCTCGCTTTATCTACTTAAATGTTCCGTACTTAAATGTTTCTTACTTAAATTTAAATGGTTCTGTTGATACTCACTTCATCTACTTAAATGTTTCTTACTTAAATTTAAATGGTTCTGTTGATACTCGCTATATCTACTTAAATGTTTCTTACTTAAAATTAAATGGTTCTGTTGATACTCGCTATATCTACTTAAATGTTTCTTACTTAAATTTAAATGGTTCTGTTGATACTCACTTTATCTACTTAACCCCTTCACGCCCAGATCTTTCCTTTGCTATATAAAATTGTTCGTTGTTAGCCACAAAATTACGAAAATTAACTAAATAGTACTACTACTATACCAAATTAGTTAGTGGTGAAGGATATTAAACAGGTCATATCAGGCGCCTAGAATTGAAACGGCACAAGCGCCACTTTTAAAAAACTGAGAAAAACGCGCTTAAAGTTTAATCTAATATCTTCATTTGTTGGTGATTTACTTTGAAAACACTTTAGGTGCATTTTTTTCATTGATAAAAAGTGGCGCTTGTGCCGTTTCATATCTTGATTTTCTTATATTAAACTTTAAGCGCGTTTTTCTCAGTGTTTTAAAAGTGGCGCTTGTGCCGTTTCAATTCTAGGTGCCCGATATCTATAAACAATTGCGTATATTCATTAAAATTGTCTAATGGTACCCAAATTACAATGGAAATTACGTTCTGGGCCTCAAGGGGTTAAATGTCCAGTACTTAAATTTAAATAGTTTTGTCGATTTGCTCGCTCTATCTACTTTGTATGTCCCGCCAGACTCAAATCGTGGATGATGGATGCCAGTGAGCCGTGTCGGTCCGAGCTGTCGCAGGTATTGTTCCCGCTCTTCATCCACCTCTACCTGGAACTGGTGGCCGGCACGGGGCGACAGACGGCAAGAAAGTTTTTTGTCAAGCACTATCAGGTAGGCTAATCTATTTTACTCTCTCTCTCATTCCTCTTTTCCATTTATTGGTGTTGACGGGAATTGGAATTTTTCATCTTTCGTTTTGCCGTGCTGCTTTTTATATTAACCCCTTCACGCCCAGATCTTTTCTTTGCTATAAGAAATTGTATGTTCACGAGCCATAAAATTACGAAAAGTCACTTAATATACCAAATTAGTTAGTCGACAAGGATATAAAACAGGTCATATCTATAAAATTTTGATTATATTCACTAAAAATTGTATAATGGCACCCAAACTACAATGGAAATTACGTTCTGTGCCTCAAGGGGTTAACCTTCTTTGTGTTTAATGTCAGTTTTTCCCGTAATATTTCATGAGGTTAGACGGTCGATGATACGCTTCCAACTATGTATCTCTAGCCGTTGCCTCAGCCTCTTCAATGCTCAATGCTGCCAGATCCTCTTCAACACACTGCCTCCATGTCTTTTATTTCTTCTTTGCCTTTTATTTATTAACCGATCAGTGTATCTTATATTTATTGTACCTACACTGTTCATTAATTACTTCTGATGCACTGAAAGAAAGCTTATCAGTTATGCCTCTCTAGACATGTTAATTTCTTTTTACATTCCTCAATCTTTTCATTCAGTTTTGGGGTTAATTTCACCCTTCATTCAGTTTTGGGGTTAATTTCACTCTTCATTCAGTTTTGGGGTTAATTTCACCCTTCATTCAGTTTTGGGGTTAATTTCACTCTTCATTCAGTTTTGGGGTTAATTTCACCCTTCATTCAGTTTTGGGGTTAATTTCACCCTTCATTCAGTTTTGGGGTTAATTTCACCCTTCATTCAGTTTTGGGGTTAATTTCACTCTTCATTCAGTTTTGGGGTTAATTTCACTCTTCATTCAGTTTTGGGGTTAATTTCACCCTTCATTCAGTTTTGGGGTTAATTTCACCCTTCATTCAGTTTTGGGGTTAATTTCACTCTTCATTCAGTTTTGGGGTTAATTTCACTCTTCATTCAGTTTTGGGGTTAATTTCACTCTTCATTCAGTTTTGGGGTTAATTTCACCCTTCATTCAGTTTTGGGGTTAATTTCACCCTTCATTCAGTTTTGGGGTTAATTTCACTCTTCATTCAGTTTTGGGGTTAATTTCACCCTTCATTCAGTTTTGGGGTTAATTTCACTCTTCATTCAGTTTTGGGGTTAATTTCACTCTTCATTCAGTTTTGGGGTTAATTCACTTTCATTCAGTTGGGGTATTACCTTCATTCAGTTTTGGGGTTAATTTCACCCTTCATTCAGTTTTGGGGTTAATTTCACTCTTCATTCAGTTTTGGGGTTAATTTCACTCTTCATTCAGTTTTGGGGTTAATTTCACTCTTCATTCAGTTTTGGGGTTAATTTCACCCTTCATTCAGTTTTGGGGTTAATTTCACTCTTCATTCAGTTTTGGGGTTAATTTCACTCTTCATTCAGTTTTGGGGTTAATTTCACTCTTCATTCAGTTTTGGGGTTAATTTCACTCTTCATTCAGTTTTGGGGTTAATTTCACCCTTCATTCAGTTTTGGGGTTAATTTCACCCTTCATTCAGTTTTGGGGTTAATTTCCACCTTCATTCAGTTTTGGGGTTAATTTCACTCTTCATTCAGTTTTGGGGTTAATTTCACTCTTCATTCAGTTTTGGGGTTAATTTCACTCTTCATTCAGTTTTGGGGTTAATTTCACTCTTCATTCAGTTTTGGGGTTAATTTCACCCTTCATTCAGTTTTGGGGTTAATTTCACTCTTCATTCAGTTTTGGGGTTAATTTCACTCTTCAGTTTGGGTAATTCACTCTCATTCAGTTTTGGGGTTAATTTCACCCTTCATTCAGTTTTGGGGTTAATTTCACTCTTCATTCAGTTTTGGGGTTAATTTCACCCTTCATTCAGTTTTGGGGTTAATTTCACTCTTCATTCAGTTTTGGGGTTAATTTCACCCTTCATTCAGTTTTGGGGTTAATTTCACTCTTCATTCAGTTTTGGGGTTAATTTCACCCTTCATTCAGTTTTGGGGTTAATTTCACCTTCATTCAGTTTTGGGGTTAATTTCACCTTCATTCAGTTTTGGGGTTAATTTCACTCTTCATTCAGTTTTGGGGTTAATTTCACTCTTCATTCAGTTTTGGGGTTAATTTCACCCTTCATTCAGTTTTGGGGTTAATTTCACCCTTCATTCAGTTTTGGGGTTAATTTCACCCTTCATTCAGTTTTGGGGTTAATTTCACTCTTCATTCAGTTTTGGGGTTAATTTCACCTTCATTCAGTTTTGGGGTTAATTTCACTCTTCATTCAGTTTTGGGGTTAATTTCACCCTTCATTCAGTTTTGGGGTTAATTTCACCTTCATTCAGTTTTGGGGTTAATTTCACTCTTCATTCAGTTTTGGGGTTAATTTCACCCTTCATTCAGTTTTGGGGTTAATTTCACTCTTCATTCAGTTTTGGGGTTAATTTCACCCTTCATTCAGTTTTGGGGTTAATTTCACTCTTCATTCAGTTTTGGGGTTAATTTCACCCTTCATTCAGTTTTGGGGTTAATTTCACTCTTCATTCAGTTTTGGGGTTAATTTCACCCTTCATTCAGTTTTGGGGTTAATTTCACTCTTCATTCAGTTTTGGGGTTAATTTCACCCTTCATTCAGTTTTGGGGTTAATTTCACTCTTCATTCAGTTTTGGGGTTAATTTCACTCCCTTCATTCAGTTTTGGGGTTAATTTCACCCTTCATTCAGTTTTGGGGTTAATTTTCACCCTTCATTCAGTTTTGGGGTTAATTTCACCTCTTCATTCAGTTTTGGGGTTAATTTTTCACTCTTCATTCATTCTTTGTTGTTTTTAGGATTACGACATCTCTTCCCACAGTCTTCAGTCCGTCCCTCACAGTCTGGGTCACCTTCCCATTCATTCATTCAGAGGTTTTCCCTCGTCAGGTTTTTCTTGTACAACACTATGAAGCATCTCAGTTTGAGAGTCTCAACGACTCCCATCGTTTACTCCTCGTGCGACATTTCAACCTCGCCCATCATTCAGAATCTCAAGTAGGTTCCTGCATTACATGTTTACCCTGAGCTTATCACAATAGTGTAAGTTGGTCAAGTACAGTCTTGCGAAGTGATATTTTTAGGACAGATCTTCTTTTCATTTACTGTTTAATTTCCCTTTCTAGTGTTGACATCTGTTTAGTGTAGCGTCTTTCCGCGCCTCGATATCAGAATCTCAAGTAGGTTCCTGATAATTGGGAAACTGTTCACAAATGGTTAAATGATTGATATGACTCGTCATCGTATTGTGTGGTCAATAAGTTTTAAAGGGCTAGACGATTAGTTGTTTGAGTTCGTTTATGTTACTGTTAGTGTTCAGGCATTCTGTGTTTCTGTGGAAGTACTGTGCGCTATGCAGGTACCCTCAATACTTCCTGTACTCATAGCGACAGAACTCCCAAATTAGGTGAGTGGCTGACAGGCAACAGTATTACTGGACCCAAAGCACATGATTTTTAGCGTTATACATACTTATACTGTTGCTATTAGTACACTTATTGTTCAGAGTTGTACATGTGATTTATCTTGTACTGAACAGGCTCCCAGAATTCTGCTTGTAATGTATCTTGTATTGAACAGGCTCCCATAATTTTGCTTGTAATTTCTCTTGTACTGAACAGGCTCCCAGAATTTTGCTTGTAATTTATCTTGTACTGAACAGGCTCCCAGAATTTTGCTTGTAATTTATCTTGTACTGAACAGGCTCCCAGAATTTTGCTTGTAATTTCTCTTGTATTGAACAGGCTCCCAGAATTTTGCTTGTAATTTCTCTTGTATTGAACAGGCTCCCAGAATTGTGCTTATAATTTCTCTTGTATTGAACAGGCTCCCAGAATTGTGCTTATAATTTCTCTTGTATTGAACAGGCTCCCAGAATTGTGCTTTGTAATTTCTCTTGTATTGAACAGGCTCCCAGAATTTTGCTTGTAATTTCTCTTATATTGAACAGGCTCCCAGAATTTTGCTTGTAATTTCTCTTATATTGAACAGGCTCCCAGAATTTTGCTTGTAATTTCTCTTATATTGAACAGGCTCCCAGAATTGTGCTTGTAATTTCTCTTATATTGAACAGGCTCCCAGAATTTGTGCTTGTAATTTCTCTTATATTGAACAGGCTCCCAGAATTGTGCTTGTAATTTCTCTTATATTGAACAGGCTCCCAGAATTGTGCTTGTAATTTCTCTTATATTGAACAGGCTCCCAGAATTGTGCTTGTAATTTCTCTTATATTGAACAGGCTCCCAGAATTGTGCTTGTAATTTCTCTTATATTGAACAGGCTCCCAGAAATGTGCTTGTAATTTCTCTTATATTGAACAGGCTCCCAGAATTGTGCTTGTAATTTCTCTTATATTGAACAGGCTCGCAGAATTTTGCTTGTAATTTCTCTTATATTGAAAAGGCTCGCAGAATTTTGCTTAGTAACTTCTCTTTGTGTTAAACTGGGTCCCAAAATTCTGTTTTTTCTCAGGTGCCACTGTACATGTTTGAGAAATATGTAGTTGTATGAAAACATCTTAATAAGTATAGGTAAATTAGAACACATGACAGTCCATCTGCAGAGACAGTTTACCATTATGAAGCCCATAGATGGATGCATACCTCAACAAGCACCCAGGACAACTCTTGTGTTCCACCTTGCCATCAATTATTACCAGGAACCAATGAATTTACAGAAACTACCACGTGTAGGTCTCACGGCCTCTTGTAGCTTCCTTATTTTCTTAACCCCTCCACGCCCAGATCTTTCCTTTGATATATAAAATCGTCTGTTATTAGCCATAAAATTACGAAAACTAACTGAATATGCCAAATGAGCTAGTGGACAAGGATACTAAACAGGTCATATCTATAAAATATTGCTTATAATCACTAATAATCGTCTAATGGTACCCAAAATACAATGAAAATTACGTTCTGGGACTCAAGGGGTTAATTATGCCGTGACGTAATGTTATCTGTGTCACCGTGCAGATCTTCAACACCTACATAGAGGTGGAAGTGGATGACACAGGAGCGGGCAGTTCTGGCGCCATCTTCCGCACCCCCGACGCCCACGCGGGGACCAACGGCCTGGTCAACGGCCACACCCCGGAGTCCATGACCTCGGAGACCATGGCGGCGTCGGCGGAGGGAATGGACTGCACCCAGGACGAGCTGCAGAAGGTGAAGGATGCGATAGCCCGCCTGAGGTCCGCCCAGCCCGTGCCGCCCTCGCTCTGCGTCTACTCAGTGTCCAACGCATACAACGGCCTCAGCAGTGCGTGTGTCAACCCTGATGGGAGTCTGTTGTCCTGTGGCTTCGAAGACAGTGTCATAAAACTGTGGAAATTGACTGCTCCGGTGCATAATGTAGGGTTTAGGAAAAAGACTTTCACGGTGGGGCCGAGAGGCGGCATCTCCCACAACCTGCTGGCGTGCGATGCCTCCCGGATCGAGGACGACGGGGACGGGGGGGAGGAGGAGAAGGAGGAAGAGGAGGCGGCGGCGGCGGCGGCGGCGGAGGCGAGGAACGGCGGCCGGAGGAGGAACCGCGGGGGTGAGCTGTTTGCCCTGCGAGGCCACCACGGCCCCGTCCTGGACACCTGCTTCACCCACGACTCTTCCCACCTGGTGTCCGTGAGCGAGGACGCCACCATGCGGCTGTGGAGCATGGAGAGCGGCCAGACGGTGGCCCTGTACCGTGGCCACACCTACCCCGTGTGGTGCGTGGCCGCCGCGCCGCTCACCATGCACCTGGCCACCGGCTCCTACGACACCACCGCCAGGATATGGGCCACGGACTTCACCTACCCCCTGCGCACCCTGGCCGGACACACCCAGTCGGTGGATTGCGTCGCCTTCCACGCCAACGGCACCTACCTGGCCACGGGCTCCGGCGACCGCACGGTGCGCCTGTGGCAGGTCACTGACGGGGACGTGGCGCGCGTCTTCGTCCAGCACAAGGCCCCCGTGGGTGCCCTGGCCTTCTCCCCCAATGGAAAGTAAGTGTGGCAGGGAGTAGAAGGTCATACTTTATACCTGACCCTTTCAACAGGACTACCACGTGGAGGTCTCACAGCCTCTTGTAGCTTCCTTATTTTTTTATGTTGTAGCTTCCTTATTTTTTTATGTTGTAGCTTCCTTATTTTCTTATGTTGTAGCTTCCTTATTTTCTTATGTTGTAGCTTCCTTATTTTCCTATGTTCTTATGGCAGGGAGTGAAATGTCAAACTATATACCCTGCGTCTCTTTCAAGGCTTGCTGACATGTCCCATTTTTGCCATTCACTGCCCTCCTGTCTTGTGTAGGGAAAATCAGTACAAGTAAAAGGTTTCCTGTATGTATTTCTATTCATTGTATCACTTTTGGATGCACCAGTTCTCAAGACTCAAAGTATTAACATGTAGCCTTTTGTAGCTTCCTTGTTTTCTTATGTTCTTATGTTCCTTGAGGGCAGCGTGACCCTATGTGTGTATGTGGTGTAGTTGGAGCAGTTTTGGGGGTCTTTAAAAGGACTTGGGGTCTTTAAAAGGAGTCTGGATAAATTCATGGATGGGGAAGAGAGGTGGATGTAGGTAGAAATAACAGGAACTACCTCGTGTAGGTCTCACGGCCGCTTGTAGCTTCCTTATTTTCTTATGTTCATATCGTGTCCCGGCAGATACTTGGCGTCCGGCAGCGAGGACGGCGTGGTGTTGGTGTGGGACCTGGCGGGGGGGCGGGTGCTGACCGACCTTGGGGGGGGCGCGGAGGGGGGCACGGACTCGGAGCATGTGGAGCCCATCGTGGACCTGTGCTGGTCCGCAGACTCTGCCCTCCTTGTCTCGGCCTCCACGGATGGTTGTGTGCGCTCCAGCCACCTTAGGCAGATCACTACAAGGTGGGCTCAGCACTACACCATTACTAACCTCACCTCAGCACTACACCATTACTAACCTCACCTCACCTCACCTCAGCACTACACCATTACTAACCTAACCTTAGCACTACACCATTACTAACCTCACCTCAGCACTACACCATTACTAACCTAACCTCAGCACTACACCATTACTACCACCTCACCTCAGCACTACACCATTACTAACCTACCACCTCAGCACTACACCATTACTAACCTCACCTCAGCACTACACCATTACTAACTACCTCACCTCAGCACTACACCATTACTAACCTCACCTCAGCACTACACCATTACTAACCTACCTCACCTCAGCACTACACCATTACTAACCTCACCTCAGCACTACACCATTACTAACCTAACCTCACCTCAGCACTACACCATTACTAACCTCACCTCAGCACTACACCATTACTAACCTCACCTCAGCACTACACCATTACTAACCTAACCTCACCTCAGCACTACACCATTACTAACCTCACCTCAGCACTACACCATTACTAACCTCACCTCAGCACTACACCATTACTAACCTCACCTCAGCACTACACCATTACTAACCTAACCTCACCTCAGCACTACACCATTACTAACCTCACCTCAGCACTACACCATTACTAACCTCACCTCAGCACTACACCATTACTAACCTACCTCATCAGCACTACACCATTACTACCTCACCTCAGCACTACACCATTACTAACCTCACCTCAGCACTACACCATTACTAACCTAACCTCAGCACTACACCATTACTAACCTAACCTCACCTCACCTCACCTCAGCACTACACCATTACTAACCTAACCTCACCTCAGCACTACACCATTACTAACCTCACCTCGGCACTACACATGTATGTATACCCTATGTACTATATGCACGTTGATACTATGTCCCCTAATGGGCCTATATTATGTTTTTTTTTTTTTGCTCTAGTACTTAAGTAAACTCCTTGTCTTGTTGTTGTTGCTTTTTTTGTCTGTATGCCTCCGGGCGATAATAAAATCATTATTATTACTCTAATAAGCCTCACAATGCAGTAAGACAAATGAACTAATTTCACTTGATATGACACAATTTTAAGTTTTTCAGCAACTGTCAAGTTTTTTTTACGTTGGAGCCTATAGCGGCTGTAGGGTAGGAGAACCTCGTTTATCCGGCACCCACGGGGGGGAGCGCATGCCGGATAACTCATTTTGCCGTTGTTTTGAGAGTTACTCTTATGGAATCGCCCAAATCCCTTTTTTTTTTTTTTTTTTTTTTTTTTTTTTTTTTTTTTTTTCCATCGCAAGGAACCGGCCAAGGGCACAACAAAAATGGGTAACACAAAGCCCGCTTAGTTGCCAGTCCCTATAAAGAAGACAGTCAGAGAATAAAATAAAAAAGAGGGTGAGCCAATTTAGTTCGGGAGGTGTCTTGTTACTCTTCTTTTGAAAAGATTTAAGTCATAGGGAAGTGGAAAATTAGAAACAGGAAGAGAGTTCCAGAGTTTATCAGTGGGGAGAAAAAAAAAAAAAAAAAAAAGCCTGGGTCGATTAATGCCGTTGTTTTGAATGCCGGTTAAATGAGGTTCTCCTGTATTTTTTTTTTCTTTGAGGGCTCAGGTGGTTAGCTCTTGCACATTCTGGAGGGTCGTGATGGTTGTTTGGCTCTCGCCCGATGGTGTCGCAGGCTGGATTTTTATAGCGACACCTGTGATCTATAGGTGAAGATCCCTTTCTTGTCCTTTACAGTGATGCCAGCAGTGGGTGGGAGCTGTCCGAGGTGCGCCAGGTGCTGTGTGGCGCCGGTACAAACGGGGGCGTGGGCGGAGGACAGCTGCTGCACACCTCCCTCACCTGTCATAATTACCTCACAGCCGTCACCGCCCTCGACGTAGAGAGATAAGCCTTACCCTCACATCCCTCATCCTCCTATTTCCCACCTCATAAGCCAATATTCCTAAACTCTTACCCTCACATACTGAAATATACCGTCAACCCTCGCTGAACATGAGATCCCAGAACGTGAAATAAGTGACTGAATGGATAGGTGAAATATCAAAATTCATTCCCCAGCACCCCAGCCTGGCAGTGGATTTGCTTACACCAACCTCTGTCACTCTTGCACTGTAAACTCGGCAATTTTTTTACATCTTTTGCCAGACATCCAACATTACAGAAGTTAGTGATTCAATATTCAGATATATTTTACCGTGTTTTCTGACCTTGGTTCGTACCTAATACGCCTTCATGTGTGTGGCAGCATATTTATTGAAGCATCCTAGTTCCCTTATAAAAAGTTTGTCTGAGCATAATTTGTGTTGAAATCCATTTGCTGTATATATATATTTGAATGATGAACGCCAACAATAGAATTGGAAGTGTATCGTCGACCGTCTAACCTCGTAAAACATGGAAAATCAGATGCTAAACAGAAAGATGATGTTTTAAACCCTCTGTGTTAGGTATACAAGACACACACAAAGAGGTCAGGGAAATCTGTTAAGACCTTTTTTTTTAACCAAGCGTGAAATCCACCGTGCATGATGCGCTATGGAACCCAAATCATGTTCCCCGAGGGTTGCCTGTATTTAATCTCCCTCCACTTTCTTCAATAGCGTATCATAACCTAATCTTCCTGTTAGAATATCCTAACTTCTCTGTGCCTCCATCTCCTCCTCTTCCAGACCTCTTCCTCTTTCCTCCTCCCTTCCTCTTCTTCCTCACCCTTCTCTTCCCTTCCCTTCTCCTCCCTTCCTCTCCCTTCTCTTCCCTTCCCTTCCCTTCCCTTCCTCACCCTTCCCTTCCCTTCCCTTCCTCACCCTTCCCTTCCTCACCCTTCCTCAACCTTCCCTTCCTCACCCTTCTCTTCCCTTCCTTTCCCTTCTCCCTTCCTTTCCCTTCCCTTCTCCTCCCTTCCCTTCCCTTCCCCTCCCTTCCTCAACCTTCCCTTCCTTTCCCTCCTTCTCCCTTCCTCAGCCTTCCCTTCCCTTCCTCACCCTCCCCCCACTAATAGTGTTGTGTCGAGGTGGTCGTGGGCTTCACCGGTTCATCAGTGCTTCATACATTATGCAATCCAGTACATACATTATTCATGGTATTATTAATTTGTTCATATACTTAAGATAAATTCATAAGATTTGATCTCTGAAAATGCTCAAAGTGGATGAAAAATGTGGCATTATCTCTCTCTAATATTTCTAGGTTATATCTTAAATTCATAATTATTGTTCAGTGTTATGATGATGGCAATTAGGAATCAGTAATGACATGAGAATTTTGTGTTTTCTTCCACTTATCATAGTTCCGTCAATGGTGTAGGATTATGATCTATTTTTTTATATAATTAATGTACAGTAAAACCTCTCGTATTCGGACCTTCATTATTCGGACTTTGACATTATTCGGACCATTTTTTTTTTTTTTTTTTTTTTTTTTTTTTTTTTTTTTTTTTTTTTTTTTTTTTTTAGGTCGAAATTTCCTAGCTATATGTAGTACACCTAAGATTTAAAAAAAAAAAAAAAAAATTTAGAGGTCGAAATTTCCTAGCTTATTATTACTATATACACTATTACTTTATATTACACCGATTTTTTTTTAAACTTTTTTTTATGAGGTCGAAATTTCCTATATACACGGATTTTTTTTTTTTTTTTTTTTTTATATACATATCCCCCCATATATAATCCCCCCATTATTCTGATCCTTGCATTACTCGGACCACTCCTTGGCCCAATTAGTCCGAATATGAGAGGTTTTACTGTACAATTGCGTTGGCAGCTTTTTGCTTGATTTCTTTCTTTCAATACTGTATGATAAAAAAAATTGTTCAGGTTCCCTCAAGCACTGTAGCAAGTCAAGTTGTACAAATGTTCTTGGTACAATATAATAATATGTGTATTTTCTTACATCCATCCCAAACTTGCTTTTATTTACCTACTTATTGTGGATAGCTTGTCAACAGAGGAAAGTATAAATATTCACAATCAATGACGTGTTTAAGGTTGGAAGTCAAATAAAGGCTAACGTGCCATCCATTAATTTGGGGAGGCGGTAGCAGAGTGGTTAGCGTCTCCGAGTGGCGTCCTGGTGGCCCTGACTTTGATCCCGTGTGAGACCCATAAATCCACTAGAGATCTTTCTGCAACGTCGAGTGACCTAAGAATACCCACATGCCCTGCTCATTAACTCTACCTTCGATTGCGAGTGCATCGGAGGACACAGGGGGGCGGCATGAGCCTCTAATCACGGGCGTCACTATAAAAATCCTGCCTGCGCCAACCAACCGGGCGAGGGCCAACCATCACAGCCCTCAAGTATACCTCCAGGGCCTACCATCCCACCCCTGGAGGTCACTGCCTACACGCGCTATAGGCACAAATGTAAACAATAAAATACGTATACAAAATCCTAGCCAATGAAAACTACAAAGCTTAACTCTTTTGCATTTTCTACTTCCATATAACACACTAAATATTTGTTTATACACTACCTCACTACCTACACTACCTACCTACTCACACTACCTCCACTTTATTTGTTAATACACTACCTACTCACACTACCTCTACTTCTCTTGCATCACCTTCCCTCCCTCGTCCACAAGTTATCATTCCTGCTCACGTCTTGTTATCAATACACCAGCCGTCGTGCCCAGGCCAATTGTTATATAGATACAAACTACAATAACGAACACACAGCTGGTGTACTAACGACTGCCACATGGAGGAAGAATACATAAGAACACGAGAAAATAAGGAAGCTACAAGATGCCGCGAGACCTACACGTGGTAGTTCCTGTAAAAAGTGTTTGCCTGATCACTAACAAAAAGTTGAATTAATCCTGAGTCACTCTACTTTCTCTTGCAACTCCACTTTCTCTTGCACTCCCACACCACCATTGCCTCTTATTCTGCTGACGTGTTCAGTTTGATTCTTACTATGCACTGTTTTTAATACTCACTTCTGTTTTGGCTACCACTTTAAAGGCTGTTTTGGCTACCACTTTAAAGGCTGTATTGGGTACCACTTTAAAGGCTGTTTTGGCTACCACTTTAAAGGCTGTATTGGCTACCACTTTAAAGGCTGTTTTGGCTACCACTTTAAAGGCTGTTATGTCAATCACTTTAAAGGCTGTTTTGGCTACCACTTTAAAGGCTGTTTTGGCTACCACTTTAAAGGCTGTTTTGGCTACCACTTTAAAGGCTGTTCTGGCTACCACTTTAAAGGCTGTTTTGGCTACCACTTTAAAGGCTGTTTTGGCTACCACTTTAAAGGCTGTTTTGGCTACCACTTTAAAGGTTAAGTAGTAATGGTATCAAACATTGGTCCTTACTAATAACTCCTTCACCCAACATCAGTATTCCTTGATTCACTTGCACAACGATCATCAATTAGTCTTAGTATACTCACATAGTAACTCTTTCTGCCTGTGTGCCTCTAATGTAGTATGCAAATAGTTTAACATCCTTGTCGCCAAAAAAAATATTCATACACATTACTCTATTTTTTGCCTGTGTGCCTCATGTAGTATGCAAATCTTTGTACGTAGTTATGTCGCCCAAAAACATAATTAAGTCTCTCATCACAATTTCTGTTTAAAGTCGTATTTCTTATTCGTACATAATGTCTTATTCCGCCATCTTAATTTAGTTTAATCCCATGCCTATGTGAATACTGTCCATTCTCTTACAATTTAAAAAAATCTGGAAACTTGACTAATATAACGACGAGAAGATAATGATTTCATACCGGTATTATTTTTCTCAGTCCATCTATCTACATTATTTTCCACTCCCTCATTCTACCTACATGTTCTACTTACCTCAAGCCTCCACAAAGACACTCCTCCTTCATGCTCCTTGCCCTTCCTTAACCCCTACTCACCACTGATCGAAGGAATGGTAAACACCCGGACTCAGAAGCAGTGATAGTAGTAGTAGAAGTAGTACAGGGAGGTCCCGAAGATACGAGCAGTTAGGTTCCACCTGGCATACTCGTAAAGCAAAATCTCGTATAACGAAACACACAACTAATGGTAAAATATAGGTTTGGTTCCAGGACCATCAATTTATATATAAAAAAAATAAAAAAATAAAGCTAAAATAAACTATAGCAAACACAACAAACACACAGCGTCTATATTACCCACACTGTACTACCTATTCTGTAGAAAAAGCATTCTGAAAGAGAAAATAGCACACAAAATAACATAATTGCACATTAATTAAACATAAAACATGCATAAGCAAAAAAGACGTTGTACTGTAGGGGACGCCGCGTGATACAAAAGAGGGTAGTGTAGAGGTCCTAAGATTGGGGCAGCACACCTGGCTAATTACCCCTAAGGATCAGGCCGCGCCATATGCTTAATTACCCTTCAGGTCATTGATTGCGGTCCCAAGGTTGGAGCCGCACACCTGGCTAATTACCACTAAAGGTCAGGCCGCGCCATATGCTTAATTACCCTTCAGGTACGGTTTGCAGATCCCAGTGGCCCAACCAACCCCTTGTATACATAATGTCAGGCCGCGATATCGCTTAATTTACTCACCGTTGGCTAGATGGATCTTGATCTGGTTAAAAATACCCCTTTTCCAACATGTACGTATTAATTTGATTTGTATCCCCGGAATGTCGTAGCAATGGATCTCCTGTATATGTTGAAAATAGCCCTATATACCTCTGTATCAGTCGGTATGTCGTATACGAATGTCGTATAAGGGTCGTAGTAAGTATAGTGTGATAGAAGTAGTAGTATAGTGTGATAGTAGTAGTAGTATAGTGTGATAGTAGTAGTAGTAGAAGTAGTAGTATAGAATGTGATAGTAGTAGTAGTAGAAGTAGTAGTAGTAGTACAGAGTAATAGTAGAGAGAACTAACGTGTTAAGTTCCCGAAAATGGTACCCTTCACTCCCCTCTTCCGACCGCACTGGATTGGCCGAGGTGTTGGGTGTTGGGGATTTAGGGCAGAACTTTGAGCAAGGCATTCTCACCCAACACCTCAGCCAATCCCATGCGTTCAGAATTGATTGATTGATTGATTGATTTAATGCCATAAAGGGGGAAATGTGCCAGACACCAGAGGTCATATGGCACTATGGCAAAGCATAAAAAAAGGGGAGGGGTTACAGAGAAAGTGAAACGGTGAGGGAAGGGGAGAGGAGCCAATCCAGGGATGTTACAGCAGGATGGTTACAGCAGATGAAGGATGTGTATCTATTGGAGGAAGGAGATTAAATTACCCAGGGAGAAGTAGCGGGATTCCGGGAGAATGTCCGCAAGAAGGGGGGAGTAAAGGGGCCCCATTTTCGCCCCCTTAACGTGCAGGGACTATACAAGTGACTTCTGGAGTTGCGCTGCGGTGCGAAGGCGAAACAAGCCACCTGAATTTGATAAGCCGTGCTGACTTGTTTTGTTGGCAAAGAATTGCTGACAGTCTATCAGGCCAGTGGTGGGAGGGGTTGGCTACTCTCGTGAAGGCCAACTATAGTCTATTTTTTTTATCATGGTCAAAATGCAGTAAGGAAGCCACGCCCCCTGCCTCCCCTTCTATTCTACGGGGCATCTGATTGGTGCATTCCTCGTAGCATCACTACCAATCACAATATCTTCACTACTTAACAGCGCGTGACCACTGGACAGAGCAATCTTCACTACAGAGGGTGACAAAATAAAAACTCCCTCTGTAGTGAAGATTGCTCTGTCCAGTGGTCACGCCGCTGTTAAGTAGTGAAGATATTGTGATTGGTAGTGATGATACGAGGAATGCACCAATCAGCTGCCCCGTAGAATAGAAGGGGAGGCAGGGGGCGTGGCTTCCTTACTGCATTTTGACCATAATAAAAAAAATAGACTATAGCTATGATCTCTTAAGGACGTCACAGGAACTACCTCGTGTAGGTCTCGCGGCCTCTTGTAGCTTCCTTATTTTCTTATGTTATGTTCTTATGTTCTTAAGTGTCGGTATTCCCCCAGAACCTCTAAATAGGGATTCCAAAAACACATGTTACCCCATATAAATTTATTGGCAATGTGATGAAAAATTACTCTAGGGAACGCTGAGCTATCTTGACTCAGCTTCGGGGGTTGTTGTTTGTTATATTTTGATATAAATATAGATTCCTTATATACAAATATACACAGTTAAACAATACAGTGTAAAACAATCCAAAAAAGGTCAACCCAATGAAGTAGTAGTAGTAATAGCTAAGGTCCTTAAAAGTTTAAACATTTGAACCCAAAAAATGTCGTCTTAATATTAGATGGAAAAGAGTTGGTGAATGTGTGCGTTGTGTCGTGCCTTGAGCTTCCGTGAGAGTGTGTCCGTTGAGAGTGTCCGGGGCAGGGAGGGGGTCTGGGCATCCATCACAACACTGGCCAGCTGACTAAGCCATCCGAATGGACTGGATGATTTGGAAGACGGCTGGGGAAAAAAGAAAAAAAAATTGGTCGTTACTTTCAAATACTACAAGACAAGCAATAACCTTTTTTTTTTTTTTTTTTCTTTGTTGTTGTTGTTGTATTCTTAAAGGTTTTACAGTCAGAACTTCAGCTGGACTACTGAGAACTATCTTTGACTTTACAGGATTGTGTAGATTATTCCTAGCTTTACATACATAACTATATAGGTTACTATGCTAATTTTATATTCTCTACTTCTACTATGAGAGCGAGAGGGAGACTTGGAAAAATATTGCTTGTTACTTTCAGACACAAGACAAAATTACCTCTACTATATGAGAGAGAGAGAGAGAGAGAGAGAGAGAGAGAGAGAGAGAGAGAGAGAGAGAGAGAGAGAGAGAGAGAGAGAGAAGACAAGAGAGAGAAGAGGATTGGTTGTTAGATTCAGATTCAAGACAAGCAGTCTTTCCTACTATGAATGAATGAGGAGAGAGAGAGAGAGAGAGAGAGAGAGAGAGAGAGAGAGAGAGAGAGAGAGAGAGAGAGAGAGAGAGAGAGGAGAGAGAGAGAGAGAGAGAGAGAGAGAGAGAGAGAGAGAGAGAGAGAGAGAGAGAGAGGAAAAAATTGGTTGATACTTTCAGATTCAAGACAAGCAGTTTTTCCTACTATGAGAAAGAGAGTCTGGAAGAAAAATGTTGGTTGTTACTTTAGATTCAAAACAATTACTTCTACTATGAGACAGAGAGAGTGAATGAAAAAAATGGCTGTTACTTTTAGATTTAATACAAAAAATTACTTCTACTGTGTGTGTGTGTGTGTGAGAGAGAGAGAGAGAGAGAGAGAGAGAGAGGAGAGAGAGGAGAGAGAGAGAGAGAGAGAGAGAGAGAGAGAGAAAGCAAAATATGAAGACAATAGAAAAAATGTTATAACTCAAACTTCAATCCAATCCTGTTGAATAATACATAACTGAACTAAAATAATGGTTCTGATATGTAGAAGTATTGATACATATGATTACAAGGTACAGAAAATCAATAGGCAGGAATGATGGAGGGGTAAGAGAATAAGAAGCCATATGTCATGTCAATAAAGCAGAGAATGTACTGGGCTGAATGAGGTCACGGCGATGGAGACGAGGCACGAGGCAGGAAGTGTGAAACCAGGTCAGGGGTCAAGAAAAGGTCAATGAAAGTTTACTGAAGAGTTTGAGGCATTAAAAATCAGACAAAGAGATATAAACAGATAGTAAAAGGAAATATAGTGAGAAATATGAATGGAGAGATTGGTATACTACATGTTAAATAAGAGACTGACATACAAGTAGTAGTAGTTATAGAAGTTAAGTAAAGGTCAATGAAAGTTTACTGATAGTTTGATGCATTAAAAGTCCTAGACAAATAGATATAAACACACAGCAGAGCGATGGATAGAGATGTATAATTGGAGAGATAGGTACATACGAGAGAGAAAGTGAACAAAAAGTAAAATATGCCTACACTATGAAAGATGTAAGACTCTTTAACCTCTTCACGCCCAATCTTTCCTTGGATATAAAAAAAATTGTCTGTTGTCGAGCCATAAAATAATAAAAAGTAACTGAATATACCAAATTAGTTAGTCGAAAATGATACTAAACAGGTCATGTCTATAAAATATTGCTTATAATTACTAAAAATCGTCTAATGGTACTCAAATTACAATGGAAATTACGTTCTGGGTCTCAAGGCGTTAAACACAGACAGCAGAGAGATGAATAGTGAGAAATATGAATGGAGAGATAGGTATATATATATTAAATAAGAGACATACAAGTAGTAGTAGTTTGCGTTATTATCCTTGTACCACCACTCCTATGTAATCCCCCCCCCTTTCTTAAATAAACTTGTAGTAGTAATTTAGATCGATACAGAGTGAACATAACTTCATCTCAAGGTTAAGTGGTGTGTGTAGGATGTCGTGACTGCCTCTAGGGATGACATCAGTGAGGACAGAAAATCATATATAAACAGACAGCAGAGATGGATAAAGAAATATAAATAAGACAGGTATATATGCTAAATAAGAGACTTGACATACAAAGATGGAACATGGCTTTATCTCAAGGTCAAATGGTGTGTCTAAAAGGCCGTGACTACTGCTAGGGATGATATGAGAGTAGTATTTTGGTCGACACACATGAAACAGCTTAATCTCAAGGTCAATGATGATGATAGTGAGAGGAAGACAAGTGTTGCTAGGAGGGGAGCCAGCTATCACCCAGACGCTCCTGATATCGCGGGAGACTTCCATTGCTTGACTTGCGCTGTTATCTCGACCACTGATATCAATAGCTGATACTCGCAAACTACGCATGCTATTATGGAAGTGGCGAGATTTGTGCTTCCTTTACATTTCCTTGGAATAAATTGATCGTTTTTAATACTGGTTTATATGATTTTAGAATTAAAAAAAAGTGAATAAATTGATAGTTTTTAATACTGGTTTATACGATTTTAGAATAGAAAGTGAATAAATTGAGTTTTTAATACTAGTTTATATGATTTTAGAAAAGAAAGAATAAATTGATAGTTTTTAATACTTTACATGATCTTAGAATAGAAAAAGTGAATAAATTGATAGTTTTTAATACTACCGTAGTTTATATGATTTTAGAATAGAAAAAGTGTGGCTGCAGTCTAGGCTTACATACGTGCATTTCATAAGCCGTACAATTAATAGAAGGTGTATCTATTTTTCTGCTTGAAGGAATAACCACACAGACATACATAACACAAAATTGGGAGATAAAAAGAAGAAGCAAGCATCAGCAATAATCATCAGCAACAATGTAATAATTCAATACTAAATAACACAGCACGAAACTTATAAAAAAACAAAAAAAAAGCTATGCAAAACATGGGCGCCTGCTGGGAGGAAGAAAATGGGAACTTAAGATCAGGTTTTCTAACTTCAGGCCAGAGGGTAACTTAAGTAATTTGAATAGTGATGACAGTACCCTTTTGCCCCCTCCCCTGAAAAACTTATCGGACGCCCTAGCTGCCTGCATAGGTACACACAGGTAGCCAGGTAGGGTAGTATAACAGGTAGTATAATTTCCTCACCTGAGCCACACACCACAAAGATGAACAGTCCCAGGAGCCACGGACCCACAGGATAATTGTCCTCTTCCGATTTCTGAAAGGAGACAAAACAACAACTTTGTCAGACACTACATTCACGGGAACACATTATGCGGGTTATATGCAATAGTATTTTGAAGGATTTAACTATACTTTGAAGGGTTTAAGTAAATTTTGAAGGGTTTAAGTTACTTTTGAAGGGTTTAAGTTAATTTTGAAGGGTTTACTACTTACTACTACTACTACCACTACTATTACTACTACTACCACTACACTACTATTACTTACTACTACTACTACTACTACTACTATTACTACTATACTACTACTATTACTACTACTACTACCACCACCACTACTATTACTACTACTACTACCACACTACTATTATTACTACTACTACTACTATGCACTACTACTAATACCACTACTACTACCACGTCCACCACTACTACAACATATATAACATCAATACTAACAACAACTATATATTATTTATTTATACTTTTATTTGTAGGTATATATTCTTTGACACAATCATGTTGCAAATGTGAGGACAGGTATGAGAAGCAATTTACTTTCCAACTTATTATAGGTGTTTAATGGTTTGCGGTTATTTCGCCCACATGTAAGTCAATTCGCCCACACTCTAAAGTCAATTCGTCCACACGTTCCATGTCACGTCCACTGAGCAGTTAACAAGTGAGGTAAATGAGCCACCAATAACCTTGGGCGAAATGACTCCATAGTGTGGGCGAAATGACTTGGTGTGGCGAAATGGCATGTGGGCGAAATGACCGGATACCGTGTTTAATTATCTGTTTTATGTACCTTAATAGCATATTGCATGGGTGGTTCAGGCCTTTCTAGATTATAAATTAGCTAGCTTGTTTGGTAAAGGAAAAGCTGGAAAAAAGAATAACAGGTGACATATTGGAATTCAAATTAGACAAAAAAACAAAAACAAAAAAACAACATATGGTCAAAATGGACGAGGACTGCGCGGTCATTTTCTGAGACACTGACACATTTTCAAACATATAGTAGACTGATTTAGACAAGGAAATTAAACACTAAGAGAATACAGAGAACCTGAACCAGGGAAGATAATATGAATATGTATAAGTAGTATTAAGTACGGTTCCCTATAAATAACAAGAGATTAATGGCATGCACTAAACACAGCAAGTGGTGTGAGCCAAACAGAATACAGACATTTAAGGAAACATAACATAATTTGCACATGAACAAAAACTAGATGCATTCAGACAAGCATCACATATTAAGCGAAAAAAAATAAAACTTGTCTGAAAATCTTGCAACAGTCATAAAGTACATTTTCTACCACACAGTTACTAAAAGACTGGATATTACGAGCCTGTCTAAATCTTGTTAATGTATAAACAGGCTAGAACACCCTCACCCACCACCCCACCATACATCACCCCGCCACCCACTACCCATCCCTCCACCACACTCCACCCATCCCCCTCACCCCGCCACCCACTACCCATCCCTCCACCTTCACCCATCCACCACCCTCCACCCATCCCACCATACATCACCCCCCCCACTCACCCACCCCTCACCCCTCAACCACCCACCACCCTCACCCTCCCACACCTCCACCACCACCCTCACCCCTGCCTCCACCCGTCACCCAAAACCAATGTCTTTACCCACACATTTCACCCTGTTCTAACCTCACCAAACCCCCATAACTTTACACAGTCACATATCGGCGTGTACATAACCCATACAAACACGAAACAACCCATAAAATACCGTAGTTCCGCTGTAAAATAATGCCATATGGGCGAACTGACAAGTAGCGACAGATGAGCCTCGCATCTGATTTTAGTTTTTCTCGCTTAACTCACCGTAGTTTTCGGCACATTTCCTCTCTGGTTGATGTTCTTGGCCGCCTTGTCGTTAGCCAGCCTCATGCGTTGCTTGGGTGCCATGGTGAGGGAATGGTGGTGGTTAATAGTAGGAGGGAGGGAGTGTGTGTGCTCGCCTGTCTGTGTGTCAAGGAAGGACTGGGCTCAGCTGTCACCGCCCCGCCCTGCCCCGCCGACCGCCGCATAGTAAACTAGTCCCATTAAAAGAGGGATTATAGCCATACAACACACAAATATATCATGTCAAACCTTACATAATGGTTTAATAGCATAATCTATATAACCTCACTGTGTTAGAAGGGACCCAAACAGAGCTATTCTATATTTTAGCTATAAGAGACCTCCACTATAATGTTTATCATCCTAAATCTGGAGTGCAATCTGGATCTTTATATCAAAAACATGTATGTAAATATCCATTGGTTAATAATAGTTATATATTAGTCCTATAAGGCTGCGATGATATTAGACACGTGTATGCCATGCAAGATATTCCTCCGCGCCACGTCTGTTTTCCAATCTTCCTCTTCCTCTTCCTGTGACCGTGACATTGCAGACTGCCTTGTAACTCCTCCTTTACTTATTCCCTAGGTCCTTTTACTTAACAAACCTGCTAATCCACTATTCCCTCATCTGTTTCACCCATTAACACTGATATATGATAGCTAGTTGTGTTACCGGCTAATGGATCTTTGTATTGCTTCACAAATTTTCGAATAGAATACTTCGACCCCTCGACTCATGCGGAAAGCTTCATAAAAAGGTTTATTTTGGTTCAGGTTTCTGTGACGTAAACAGCAGCTGAGAGGCGGCGTGTGGCTCAATAACTTGGGGCTGTGCTGCTGTATCTACTCATTCCTGGATCCTGTGCGTCACTCAGCCACGTAAGGAAGACACGCACGTAATATAAGACATGTATTAAGGCGCCAAATTCCTTTCCTTGTTGAAATAATGGCTATGGCTGATTCCACGCCCATGTCTTTTGCTACCATGAACTGAGGCTATTTTAACATGTATTCGACCTTATTTCAGCACGCCTAGCCTAATCTAACCTTATTTCGTGGCTATTCCAATGGCTAGGACACGATCCATGAAGGCAGTGTAGCATAGGTATTACAGCTCTTTGATTGGTAAGGAAGCATGTGTTCTTCCTGGAGCTTCACATAGACACAGGTCGAAGTGGGATGCAGTCAGTTCGTACACAAGTTGTTTCGTACACCAGTAAACCATAGTCGTTTCGTGCACTCAGCTCAGAGTTGAACTTAATTACTACCAGTTACGAATCGACACCAGGTATGTACGAATAAACGCAAAATCAGTGTACGAAACAACTAATAAAACCTGGGTACGGAACAACTTGTGTACGAAACTCCCTGTAACCGAAGAAGTGTGGGGGTAACACCTTGGTATCGGTGACTTTATTCTGGTTGTTGAAGTGTTGTGGTGTTTGTTGTGTCCCGTTGTGTGGTATTATTTCACAGTAATTCCACCTCAAGTACAAATTGGATGCCTGGCTGGCCAACATACCAGACCAACCGCCAACACCAGGATACACCAGCTCCAACTCAAACAGTCTCCTGCACTGGATCAAAGAGGAGAGAGAGCTGTCTGGTTACAGTGGAGATCCATCTTAGCTGCGTCGATAACTGACGAATTCTTCAAAGGTAGTAAGACCGAAATTGCCTACACAATTGGGAGTGTGGTTTCTGTTTACCATATTGGATTCTAAGAAACATTCTCTCTATGAGCTTCCGTCGCAAATCATTACTTTTGGAGATATGACATGTTGTTTATAGGGAGGCGAGAGACAGGTGTTTATGTCCGCCACACTCTTCTTCCTCTTGTGACCTGCATCGCCTCTGTTCGTCCCTTGCCGCGGACACTTTTTAATGAGGATTTGGCTTTAGTTAGGAGGTTAAAGCGTGGGATTAGGTTAGGTTAGGTTAGGTTAGTGAGTCAAAAGGTGGGGTCAGGTTAGTTTAATTTTCATATCTCTTATACCAGGGGTTCCCAACTCGCAGAGCACCGCGGGCCGCATCCACAAGTCCGAGAGGGCCCGAGGGCCGCACCAATAAAAAACTCTGAAAACCACATATACAGAACAAAAAAATTCAAAGAATTTATTAATGAGACACCTGGTGACAGGATAGGTTAGGTTAGGTTAGGTTAGGTTAGGTTAGGTTAGGTCAGGTCAGGTCCTAACCTAACCATAACTTAACCTATCCTAAAACACGCTCTTGAGAAAAAAGATGTTTCAACACACGTTTGGAATGATGGAGGGCAGCACTGATGACCAAAAGGAAATGATCTGGCGGGCCGCGGGTTGGGGACGCCTGTCCTATACACTCCTTCCTATTAAAAACATCTTATATCTCCGAAAGTAGTGATTTGCAACGGAAGTTCATAGAGAGAATGTTTCTTAGAATCCATTAAGGTAAACAGAAACCATAGTCCCAATTGTGTAGGGAATTTCGGTCCTATTGTAAAAATGTACCCGTTTTTGTGTCAACAAAACATTTGTGTTGTGTGTTTTGTGACGACGTCAGCGAGTGTTCCAATTTTTCACGTGGGCGAGTGTTCCTATTACCCGTGCTTCTGCATTCAGGGATTAAATGCCAACGATTGCTTGAATAATTAGGCTACAGTAGGTTATGTGGTTAGGTTAGATTCCTTTTCATATATTGACAAGTTGAACTATCGCCGAAAATGTCCACGTCAGCGAGAGTTCTGGGTTGGTGTTTCGGCGACAGTTCCATAAACCCTCCCAGGTATCCCGCTCTGCCTCCACCGCCACCTGACGCTCCTAACAATGCCCCTCCCCGCCCCCCAGGTGCCACCCACACCCTTCTGCCCCGCGCCAAGGTCACCGTCAGCACACATGTCCAGTATGGAGGTGGATGAGGAGGTTGGGGTGGAAGCTGGCCCCTCCACCTCCTCCTCTTCCTCGGCCCCTCAGGTACCCCTGGAGGCCTCCCCGGCGGCCCCCACGGACTCCAGCACCGTACCGCCCCCACCTCCCCCGCACCCTTCACGCCTGCAGGTACGATGACTGTTAAGACATGGAACTGATGGCTAACTCTTCAATTGTTCATCCTTTTTTAACCCTTCACGTCCAGATCTTTCCTTGGCTATAAAAAAAATTGTCTGTTGTTAGCCATAAAATTAAGAAAAGTCACTGAATATACCAAATTAGTTAGTGGACAAGGATACTAAACTGGCCATATCTATAAAATATTCCTTATAGTCATTAAAAATCTTCTAATGGTACCCAAATTACAATGGAAATTACGTTCTGGGCCTCAAGGGGTTAAGACATGTAACTGATGGCTAACTCGTTTTATTGATCACAACAACTATATTTAATACAAACCCGTTACAGGAGAATGGAACTAATACATCCCCAAATAAAATAAAATGAAATAAGTTTGCCGATGGGTGACACAGAAGAGTAAAGAGACCAGGTGACTTCTTTAACCCCTTGAGGCCCAGAACGTAATTTCCATTGTAATTTGGGTTCCATTTGACAATTTCTAGTGACTATAAGCAATATTTTATAGACATGACCTGTTTAGTATCCTTGTCTACTAAATAATTTGATATATTAAGTGACTTTTCTTAATGTTATGGCTCGACAACAGACAATTTTATATAGCAAAGGAAAGATCTGGGCGTGAAGGGGTTAAGACAACTGATGGCTAACTCCTCAAATTTTCATCCTTTTTTAATGTTATCATGAGAGTTTGTAAGCTTTGGGTTTTTTTTAGCCTCAGCCCTCCCGCCAAGTGCAGGTAGGGTGGCTGTTAGGCATGGAACTAACCTTGAATTTTACTTTTATTCACATTTCTGACATTAATATAACTTTTGAGCAGTTATTCCCAATTTCACTTTGCTTCATGATGGCTAACAATTCAATTTTTCATTCTTTTTTAATGTAATCATGAGAGTTTGTAAGGTTTGGATTCTTTGGCCTCATTTATATAGCCAAGTCAGGTTATTCATGGCTACTTAGGTCAGTACAGGCATTAGGCATGATCTCCAGTAACCTTTAGAGATCAAACCTAAGGTGCAGGGGTGAACATAAGTAAATAAGGAAGCTACAAGAGGCCGTAAGACCATTTGTAAGAAGGATAACTCGGCCTCAAACCTGTGTTTCACCCCACCCCCCCACGCAAGCAGCAGGTGGCAGCAGCAGCAGCAACACCGGCAGCAGCAGCATGAGCATCGTGGGCCTGGGCATGGGTGCGGGCGTGGGCGGCGACAGCAGCGGCGGGGAGTCAGTGATGGCCGGGGCGGGCACGGTGGGCAGCGTGTCCACGTCCCTCCACCCGCTGGTCATCCTCAACATCTCGGAGCACTGGACCAGACAGCGCGCTCAGGAGGGCAAGCCTGTGCAGGGTGAGGCGGGGCAAGGGTTTAGGGCAAGCCTGTGCAGGGTGAGGCGGGGCAAGGGTTTAGGGCAAGCCTGTGCAGGGTGAGGCGGGGCAAGGGTTTAGGGCAAGCCTGTGCAGGGTGAGGCGGGGCAAGGGTTTAGGGCAAGCCTGTGCAGGGTGAGGCTGGGCAAGGGTTTAGGGCAAGCCTGTGCAGGGTGAGGCAGGGCAAGGGTTTAGGGCAAGCCTGTGCAGGGTGAGGCAGGGCAAGGGTTTAGGGCAAGTCTGTGCAGGGTGAGGCGGCGGGCAAGGGTTTAGGGCAAGCCTGTGCAGGGTGAGGCGGCGGGGCAAGGGTTTAGGGCAAGCCTGTGCAGGGTGAGGCGGGGCAAGGGTTTAGGGCAAGCCTGTGCAGGGTGAGGCGGCGGGCAAGGGTTTAGGGCAAGCCTGTGCAGGGTGAGGCGGGGCAAGGGTTTAGGGCAAGCCTGTGCAGGATGAGACGGGGCAAGGGTTTAGGGCAAGCCTATGCAGGGTGAGGTGGGGCAAGGGTTTAGGGCAAGCCTATGCAGGGTGAGGTGGGGCAAGGGTTTAGGGCAAGCCTATGCAGGGTGAGGTGGGGCAAGGGTTTAGGGCAAGCCTGTGCAGGGTGAGGCGGGGCAAGGGTTTAGGGCAAGCCTATGCAGGGTGAGGCGGGGCAAGGGTTTAGGGCAAGCCTGTGCAGGGTGAGGCGGGGCGAGGACATACTCGACACTTTATTATTCAATAGTATTATACTGCAGTGTGTTTTAGTGAGTTTGGGTGTGCTCTGGGGGCAGGGGCACTCATCAGGTTTTCATTCATCGGTTAATCTGAACTTTCAGAGTCTGGATGGGGTCCTGTGAAACAATGTCCTCCCCAATTGATCTGATCTTAGTCTGGTCTGAAGTTTCATGAATATCTGCAAAATGATGTGAATTTTAATCAACTTCATTTTACTTTTCTTACAGTTCACCGCTTACCTTTGCCTCGTACAATAGTTTTGCCTTTGCAGTGCTGGGAGCGCTGATCGGCAAGCAGACGGGTCGCCACATAGAGATCATGAACTCCTTCGAGCTGAGCTTCGACGAGCTGGACGGGCACATCATCATCAACAGGGAGTACTACACCCTCAAGGAGGAGCAGTGTAGGTGTCTCGGTGTGATGCTGCATGTAACCCCTTGATGCCCAGAACGTTATTTCCATTGTAATTTGGGTGCCATTAGATGATTTTTTAGTGAATATAAGCAATATTTTATAGATATGACCTGTTTAGTATCCTTATCGACTAACTCATTTGGTATATTCAGTTACTTTTCGTAATTTTATGGCTAACAACAGACAATTTTGTATAGGAAAGGAAAGATCTGGGCGTGAAGGGGTTAATTTTATTATTATTATTATTTTATTTTTTTATTTTTCATAGTGGCGCCTGTGATTAGAGGCTCATGCCGCCCCCCTGTGTCCTCTGATGCACTCGCAATCGAAATTGTTTTTTGCGGACTGTTGTGAGGGTGTTCCGGTTTGTTTGGTTTTCTGTTGTTGTTGTAAGTTGCTAGAACATCTAATTCATAAGAAGTAATTCCGTGATGACAATTAGTGGATTACTATTGCATTGAGAAGATAAATGTTGACTCTTCTGTCGTGGTATCCCCTCAGGAGTGTTCCAGACATGGGCATCAGAGACAGATAGGTAATGCATGACATGGAATGCTTACATTTTTACCCCTTATTGAGTAGTAAAAATGACCAGTTATAAAATTTACCACATTTTAGCATCAATAGAAAAACAAACCTCATTTCCAATATTGAGCCACATAGGAATGTTTTATCAAATTGCCTCTGTTCTTAACCCCTTCACGCCTAGAGCTTTCCTTTGCTATATAATAATTGTATGTTGTTAGCCATTAAATTACGAAAAGTAACTAAATAAACCAAATTAGCTAGTGGAAAGGATACAAAACAGGTCATATCTATAAAATATTGCTAATAGTCATTAAAATCGTCAAATGGTGCCCAAATTAGAATGGAAATTACGTTCTGGGCCTCAAGGGGTTAATAGGAAATACAGATGTTGGTGATGGTGTGATGGTGTGCCTTTTGTTTATGCTGTGTTTGTGATGCCCCCAGACAAGCAGGTGTTCAGCGACATGGACCTGCTGGGCTGGTACACCACGGGGGACACGCCGGGACCCCCCGACCTGCTGGTGCACAACAGATCTGTGACCTCCTGGAGAGTCCCATCTTCCTCAAGCTGAACCCCATGGCTCGCCACAGTGACGTGAGTCCCCACACTGACCTCCTGTCTTGTGCTTGTCCAATGAATAATTGAAGTGGGTAGCTAGGATAGTCTTGTTATTCCATGAAATGTAGAGTACAAATAATGGAATTTTTGCCTCTTATTAAAAAAAAAAAAAAAACTAACTAACTAAGCCCTGAGTGTGCCTGTGTATCTGCCAAAAATACTATAAGCCCTGAGTGTGCCTGTGTGTCTGTTTCTTCCCCGCAGCTGCCGGTGAGCATCTACGAGAGTGTGCTGGACCTTGTGAACGGCGCCTCCACCATGCTGCTGGTAGAGCTGCAGTACACGCTGGCCACCGAGGAGGCCGAGCGCATCGGGGTGGACCACGTGGCCCGGATGTCCTCCCACGACACCCAGGAGAGCTCCCTGGGTGAGTCCCTGGAGGAAATGCACGGCAGGCCACTCACTGCTCCTTGACTGACTGAGCTTCTTTTGGGTGTACAAGATGACGGGTTCCGTTAATGGATTGATTTACACTCGAGATTAGTCTAGAGTAACACCTACTGGGCGATCTACTGGCGATCTTCTGGCTTTCCTAACTGAATCTTGGTCATCCTCCTTTATGGGTTTTGGTGAAACTTTTGCTGTTGCCCTTGACATATCAAAAGCTTTTGATAGTCTGGCACAAATCTTTCATTTCCAAACTACCCTCATTCGGTTTCTATCCTTCTCTCTGTACCTTCATCTTAAGTTTCCTTTCAAACCGTTCTATTGCAGCTACTGTAGACGGACATTGTTCTTCTCCTAAATCTATCAATAGTGGTGTTCCCCAGGGTTCTGTCCTATCACCCACTCTCTTTCTATTATTTATTAATGATCTTCTAAGTCTAACTCAAAGCCCTATCCACTCCTACGCTGATGATTCTACCCTGCATTTTTCAACGTCATTTATTAGACGTCCAACTCAACAGGAACTAAGTGATTCACGGAGAGATGCCACCGAGCATCTAACTTCTGATCTTTCTATAATTTCTGATTGGGGCAAAGCGAACCTTGTTTTGTTCAATGCCTCAAAAACCCAATTCCTTCACCTATCTACTCGACAAAACCTTCCAGATAACTATCCCCTCTTCTTCAATGACACTCAACTGTCTCCTTCTTCTACAATGAACATTCTAGGGCTATCCTTTACTAAAAATCTGAACTGGAAATCTCACATCTCATCTCTTGCTAAAACAGCTTCTAAGAAGTTAGGTGTCCTGCGGCATCTGTGTCCTTTTTTTTCTCCCTCCCAATTGCTTGCTCTCTACAGGGGCCTTATCCGCCCATGTATGGAGTATGTCTCACATGTTTGGGGAGGATCCACTCATACAGCTCTCCTAAACAGGGTTGAGTCAAAAGCTTTTCGTCTCATCAACTCCTCTCCTCTGACTGACTGTCTTCAATCTTTAAATCACCGCTGCAATGTTGCTTCTCTTGCTCTCTTCTACTGTTATTTTCATGCTCACTGCTCTTCTGAACTTGCTAACTGCATGCCTCCCCCCCTCCCGCGGCCTCGCTGCACAAGACTTTCTACTCATTCTCATCTCTATTCTGTCCATCTTCCTAATGCAAGAGTTAATCAGTATCTTTACTCTTTCATCCCTTTCACTGGTAAACTCTGGAACTCTCTTCCTGTTTCTATTTTTCCACTTTCCTATGACTTACATCTTTTCAAAAGAAGAGTAACAAGACACCTCCCGAACTAAATTGGCTCACCCCTGTTTTATTTTATTCTCTTACTGTCTTCTTTATAGGGACTGGCAACTAAGCGGGCTTTGTGTTACCCATTTTTGTTGTGCCCTTGGCCAGTTCCTTATGAAAAAAAAAAAATATATATATATATATTGTTCAGAGTTCACCGGGTTTTGACTTTGTTCTTTGTCTGTTCACTTGCTGTATTAGTGCATTATCTATTGATCTATTGCTCTATACGGGGAACTGTACTTATGCATATTATTGTGTTTTTTTCTTGTCAGGTTCTCGCTGTATTCTCTAAGTGTTTAGGGGTTATGACTTTGTTCTTTGCGTCTGTTCAGTCCCACAAAGGCTTCACATTTTCAGTAGGCTCACCAGAATCACAGCCCACTGAGGCCCAGATTCCCATGTACCAAGAGTGACCTCCTGATCTCCCCACAGTGGCGGAGAACCTGCAGGCCCAGTACAGCGCCATCAAGATGCTGGCCAGCCGGGTGCGCCTCATAGCGGAGTACGTGCGTGCCAGCCAGCGCGGCGAGGTGGAGTTCAACCACGAAATCCTACGTCAGGTGAACGCCCTCGCCCACCGCCTGCCCGTGCTCAACAGTGACAAGTTCAGAGGAGAATTTTACAATGTAAGTAACAGTTGCATGTCTTGGCAGCATCAAAGTGAGATTTTACACCAAGGCAAGTCCTCTAATTTCATGTCACATCACAGGATGGGTTAGAACATCAGAAAATAAGGAAGCTACAAGAGGCCGCCAGACCTACACGAGGTAGTTCCTGTTACTTAACACTACCTACATCCACCTTTCATCCCCATCCATGAATTTATCCAGCCTCCTTTTAAAGCTCCCTAAAATGCCTGTTGGCAGCACTGATCGGCACCTTGTTTGTTTCAGCAATGTAATGATGTGGCGCTGATGTCCTTGTTTGTTTCAGCAATGTAATGATGTGGCGCTGATGTCCTTGTTTGTTTCAGCAATGTAATGATGTGGCGCTGATGTCCTACCTGGGCACCATCACCAAGTGCTGCAACACCATGAACCGCTTCATCAACCGTTTCAACCTGCTGCATGAAAGGCTGGCCATGGGACGCCGGATGCGCGGCCTCTTCTTCTGAGAATTAATGGACTCAGATTAGTTTGAGTCATTAATGCTGAGGAGGACCTTGGAGTGTTGGACAGCTTACCTCACCTAACCAAACCCTTGGACTGTTATTGCAGTGTTCTATCTGACTCTTGTAAATGTTGTAAAAGTATTGTATAGGAGTATTTGCGGCACCTCTTTGAATACTTTCATACATAGAATCACCGCATGCAGTTCCCTTGATCCATATTTATGAAATGCCCCGTAAAGGCCATAAGGCTGCAAGTTTCATTATTCAATGAAATCTTTGCAAACTGTAACCAAAGTCGGTGTTTAATTGCTGCATCAAATGTTTCTGATAAAAATCTCAGTCAAATAGATACACTGGTTGACCTAAGCAGCTTCAAAAATAAGACCAAACAGTTTTGTTTCAACACCAGTGCAAAGCGACTGTACAGTGATCAAGAGCACCGTGTATAAATATGTACATCCTGTATATCACCGTGTGGCTGAGGGTGTGGTGAGTGAGGCAGCCACCAGCCACTGCAAGGCACTGTTCCTCCGGGCTCACAATGGACTTATCAACAACAGGAGCTCAAGGAACACCTAGTAACCCTTTAAGGAAGCCTTGCCTCTGCCCTTACCCAACCTGCCCTGATGCAGACACAGCTGGCCTGCGCTGCTGATACATGTACATTCAGACAGCACACGGCTCATGGTGGTGGCGGGTGTGGCCACGGAACCCCTGCACTGTGGCCGAGGAAAGACACCGCACACTCACCACGCCTGCCAGCCAGTCCTCACCTGCTCACACCACAACAACAATGGACGGACAGATGGGCTTCACGGACTTAACGGAAAGAATCGATTACATTTTGTTTTACAGGGAATAAAATGCCACTGATGGCTACAAAATTAAGTCATGTAAAAATAAAAATGAAACTTTAAAGGAGTAGTACGTACTTTCAATTACTTTGTAAAATAAAAATAGTTACATAAACTTAGGACAGAAAATGACTAAACTATAGACTATTCCACACACAAAAGTACACAATGAAATACAGATTAATATAAATATTTATTCCATAGAAAACAAATCATTACTTAGAAATCTGTGTAGGTTAGCGCGGGGGCGGAGGGTTATTGTGGGGGTCCGTTGGTCATCTGGGTGGTGGTGGTGGCGGCGGGCGGGGTCGGGGAGGTGCTGCTCCACCAGGGAGATGAGCTGCTCCACCTGCTCCTCCGACAGCCTGTCTTCACTCTCCTCAATGATCTGCCAAGACACGCCACCATTTTTTATTTTTTTTTTTACATCACAAAGGACTGGCCAAGGGAATAAATTTTTTTTAACATCACAAAGGACTGGCCAAGGGAAAAAAAGAAAGTTTTTACATCACAAAGGACTGGCCAAGGCTCAAAAAAAAAAAGAACAAAAAAGCCCGTTGAAAGGATTGACCATTAATAACACCACCTTAATAACGAATGCCAGGCTAGCCATCAATATACCCAGGGTGATGCAACAGAGTAGTATCCAGCCTCTTTATGATAGCCTTACTGTTATTCTAGAAGTAAGGAAAGGAAAGGAGGAAACTCAAAGAACTTCAAAGAAAAAACTCACCAATAGAGATTAACTTTCCTCCCTCAATTGTCACTAGCATTAAGAATTAAAATATTGGCTAAAACTAAACAGACTATGGACCACAGGATAAATGATCATCTTTGTGTATGTCTGATTGATTGATTTAATGCCAAAAAGGAGGAAATGTGCCACAGAGGTCATATGGCACTATGGCAAAGCATAAACAAGGGGAGGGGTTATAGAGAAACAGTGTGTGCATGTCTGTACACGAGCAACACAGGATCAGCTGCGGGTCATGACTCACCAGCTGCATCTCCACCGGGGTGACGGGTCGCAGGTTGATCAGCTGCAGCTTCTCGGCTTTGGTCAATTTGAAGTTTTTCGTTGCCTCAAGAAATCTTTGGATAGCCTCTGGTTTTTGGTGCTTGCAAGGTGTCTTCTCCAGATATTTCAGTGTCTGTGGAATGAAGTTATTGTCTTTTAATCTGCTGCAGCCCCACTATTATCTTCCATAGTCATGTAGGTAGTTCCATAGGCCATGAAATTTAATCTCCATTTGTTGTCCATACATGATACACTTCACTTCACAAAGATGGGGGCACACGCTATGCTGCTCATCTCCGTGGCATTAGCCTTTTGAGCCTGTGGTGGGTAGGAACCCGTTGCCCTGGGACACAGGGCTAGTGTGACATCCGGGTTACCACAGTTACCTTCCCCAGGTTTCCCCAGGTACCCTTGATTTAACTGACTAAATGGCAAATTGAAGTGTCCGTTGCTTGAAAAAGTCCTTTGTTTGGTATTCGTAAGCTGGGCGCCATTATTTTTCACACTTAAACTGTTTATTACATATAGAGACAATAAGAATATGAATTATGATTATGAATAAGCATTTATCCGTTATAATCGGATAATCGGAGGTCCGTTAAATCGAGGGTTGTGTAGTTCTCTTTTAACTTTTGTGTTTTACAATTTAATTTACGACAAAGCAGACTAGGAATGATGTGAAAAAATACTTAAACAAGAGTCGATTCACTCCTTAAGGATGCAGCCGATACGCATATTCCCCAACTCTATGTGAGTGTGTGGTTTCCGAGTGAAGACGCTTGGCTGTAGCTCCGAAACTAACCATAGGACTTTCTCGAAAATACCCTCATTGTAATTCCCACATAAAGTTACCATTAAAAGTCTTGGAAATCTACCCTACCTTAACCATAACCTAACCTGACGTGTTCAGGAGTAAACGCGACATACTGTTCCAGAAAATGGGAATATGCGGCCAGTACGTTTTTGGCGCCAAGAATCTCCTATACTCACGTCGAAGGCAATGTTGGCGAGGTGGGCCTGCGTCTTGGTGAGGTCGCGCTTCCCCTTGTTGCCCTGCTGACACACCTCCTGCAGCAGCGTGTACACCTCGTAGTTGCTCAGCACCGCGCCCTTGCTGTTCACCCTGCCAGCCACATCATCATTATTCATGCATTCATTCTACATTATTCTACTATTCTACTCAAATTCTATTATTACTATTATTCTACTCAAAAAAACTATTATTCTACTCAAAAAAACTATTATTCTACTCAAAAAAACTATTATTCGACTCAAAAAAACTATTATTCTACTCAAAAAAACTATTATTCGACTCAAAAAAACTATTATTCTACTCAAAAAAACTACTATTCTACTCAAAAAAACTATTATTCTACTCAAAAAAAACTATTACTCTACTCAAAAAAACTATATTCTACTCAAAAAAACTATTATTCTACTCAAATGACTACTTTCTACGAATGAAATCACTACTTTCTGAGATATAAGATGTTTTTAGTAGGTAGGAGTGTATAAGAAGTATGAAAATTAAACTAACCTAACCCCACCTTTTGTCTCACGAACCTAACCTAACCCCACGCTTTAGCCACCTAACTAAAGCCAAATCCTCATTAAAAAGTGTCCGCGGCAAGGGAAGAACAGAGGCGATGCAGGTCACAAGAGGAAGAAGAGTAAGGCGCTCGTAAACACTGTCTCTCGCCTCCCTATGAACAACATGGCATTATCTCCAAAAGTAATGACTTGCGACCGAAGCTCATAGAGAGAATGTTTCCTAGAATCCAATATGGTAAACAGAAACCACACTCCCAATTGTGTAGGGAATTTCGGTCCTAGTGTAAAATAATACCACGGTCTGTTCCATGACAAAACTAGATTAACTACAAACGTTTGGCAGACCACCCCCACCACCAGCCCTGGCCACCACAGCCCTGGCCACCACTGCCAAGGCCTAACAAATTACTACAATACTTAAAACAACTCAAACACAAGACTACATTCATTCCATTACTCAAGTAACTAAGATTTACGAATAATTAAACACAAAATTCGGGAGGTAGAAAAGGGGGGTGTCGGCAGCCAGATGTAGACAATGCAACTCACTAAGGACTAACTCATTAATCACTCATTAATACTTATGATATACCCTGAATACTTATGAATAGCTTCCTTAGTTAACGGGAAGAGAACAAGCTATAAGATACTCACACTTCCATATTGTTTGCTGTAGAGAGAGTTGCACCACGTGAGTTTCTTTTGACGTGGACAGTCTCTTCCTCTTCCTCCTCTTGTAGCCGGTGTGTTGCGTCACGCGTGCTTCAATCCACTTTCTATTTAGCTCCTTTTCCCTTTCTTTCACTTATCACTTCATTTCTTATTTTGAATCGTCTTAATATCTTCCTATTTTCCTTCTATTTTAGCTACTTTTCCTTCTAGTTCTTCGTTCGCTTTAATATTTTCATTTTTTTTTTTTTTTTTTTTTATTCGATTCATTATATATTTTTTTCTAGCTCTACGGTAGCTCTTGTTTTGACATATTTTGTTTTGTATGCTTCATATTTCCTTCTTCTATTATATTTCCTTTATATCTTCTTCCTTATTTAACAAGGCTACAGCTCACCTCACCTCCCATTGTTTTCATGTCTTTTTCATTAATTGATTGACATGCTTAGAATTATTATCTTTTATTGCGATTCATAGATTACAAAATATTAATTATAGATATGGAGAGAGAGAGAGAGAGAGAGAGAGAGCGAGAGCGAGAGTTATTTCCTTTAGCCAATCAAATAGGAAGAGGAAGGAGAGGTAGGGGAGGTAGGAGAGAGAGGAGGAGGACCGGAGATGGAAGAAAAAGACGACTTTGACCTTCTGGAAGTAGCCAAAGAGGAGGAAGACGAGGAGGAAGGAGGAGGAGGAAAAGAATGGTAGGAGGAAGAGGAGGAAGATGAATAGCCTCCTTCTCTATCAACTTCTCCCTTCAAAATAGCTTGTTTCTCTATCACTTTATCCAGAAATCTTGATAATTTGACGGCGTTGCTTGATCCAGGAGCCAAAGATTTGGTGTCCTGGGTGTTCTGTGGGATAAGAAGCACGTTATGACATGTAGAACAGAAATTAAGGCGAGTTAGAATGTGTAGAACAGGAGGGGAGAGGGGGAGGAGAAGGAAGGAGGTGGGACATGGAAGGGAGGAGAGGAGGAGAAGAAATGGGAGGAAGAACTATTTTTTTTAAAGTATTCTTCACTTTGTATACAATCCTTCAGAGTTCTTCATGGGCCTCTTCGCTCCTTCACGCATCCTACAGAAGTCATGGGAGTGTGTTGAAAATCCCACAGGATTGCTATAGTATTCCTAGGTTTTTATAAGTACTTTGACAATCGCATGGGTGGCTCAAATAGGGATTAATAATAATATTACTAATACTGAAAATACAAATACTGATCGTTGTATTGAAGTAATGATTAAGCTAGCAATGCCTATCATATTGTTATGTCTTGTAGTAAGTTTTGTCTAATATGTGATTTATTAAGGAATATTTGGAAGTATCATGTCATTGTGAATTGGCTGAAATAGGGACTTCTAATCATTGTAACTGAAAACTGACTCCAGATTCGTGTTCAGCATGCCCGAAAACTGCTAAGAACAAATTTTCAAGCAAATCTATTTTTCAAAAGATATTGCTAATTTTGCAAGGCCCATTGCAAAATGTGCAATATTTTTTGAAAAATAGATTTGCTTGAAAATTTGTTCTTAGCAGTTTTCGGGCATGCTGAACACGAATCTGGAGTCAGTTTTCAGTTACAATGATTAGAAGTCCCTATTTCAGCCAATTCACAATGACATGATACTTCCAGATCTTCCTTAAAAATCACAAATTAGACAAAACTTACTACAAGACATAAAAAGATGATAGGCATTGCTAGATTAATCATTACTTCAATAATGAGAGAGAGAGAGAGAGAGAGAGAGAGAGAGAGAGAGAGAGAGAGAGAGAGAGAGAGAGAGAGAGAGAGAGAGAGAGAGAGAGAGAGAGAGAGAGAGAGAGAGAGAGAGAGAGAGAGAGAAAAAAAAAAAATATATATATATATAATTCAATGTGCGTGTATGTGTGTAGGTATGCTAAATGGGGAGGTATATGCTAACTTAGGAGTATGATATAAGCATTACAAGGTGAAAAATATGTGTGGGTGTATAATCTATTTTTTAAGTAATAAGAAATTGATGGTTTATGAGTTCTTGTGTGTATAATATCTTCTAGATTAATCTGTATTATTATTATTATTATTATCATGTGGTATTATAAGTGTGTGTACTTATAATTATAGTATAAATACAATGGTTTTGGTGAGTAGAAGTAATACAATCTGTGCTATTTTAGCCTATTTGAGTGACTTATTATTGTGTGGAGGGGCTAGAGGTAACCATTGGATAATTCGGACTTTCGGCTAATTCGACCCAGGTCTCCCCCCAATTAGTTTGAATTAGAGAGTGTTTACTGTGGGAGGACAGAGGGGAAGAAAACATGAGCTGATCACACAGGGGAACATGAGAGGAGAAGGATACAAAAAGGAATATGGTGTGATGACATGACAACAAAGGTAACACACTAATCAAGGTTACCTGCCTAATCAATACCTGGGACATTATGAATATTACTGTGCAAATTATCCGCCAACCACCCTTTCAATTCCAATGATCTGAAACTGGAGAAATGCCAGTGGTCGCTGGCAGTTTTAACTCAAAGGTTGGTCTGCTGTGTTTTGGCTCCGCGACTAATATTTTTCATAAATTAATTTCGCGATAAACATTGATGCACCGCATCTGAATACCAAAAAATATAGTTCTTCTGTTGTTCTACTAATTATATGGATGACATGCATTACGATGGAACGTTCTATAATAGCAATTTAATGCAAATTACTCGCCTCGAGTATCAAAGCTTAATATATTTTTTACATGTATATTGTGGCATGTAAAATTTGGGCGATGTTCACACTGTTTTCTAAGACAGTACTGCTGCGTCTGGCAAACGCTTGTCAAAATACAATAAGCAATGCCTTGGAAAAACGAAGAATAAAGAATGCCGAAATCAGCTTGTTGCTGCGACAATGTAGGTTATAATTGTGGAGGTGGCGTGCCGCGGCGGGGAGTGGCGGGCGGGGAGATTGTGGCGGGAAGATTGAATCAAAACATTGCTACTTCACGCGTCGACTCATTGCACTTCCAGGCTTTCTATCTGATTGATACACAATAATAACAGGAAAATATGACTGCCTAGGTATAGATAGCTTCTAAACATTCGTTATTGACTATATAATATCATAGAGTAGCATTTACCTCGCCTCCTCAACTATAACCTCCTTGGTTATTTGGTTATATACAATGTTTTACAGAATCAGGCTTCTATACAATATACATATAGAAGAAAATCGTTCTTAATATTATACTTTTGTGTTTTAAGTGCAGTGGAATAAGCCCATATTTTGTTTTCCAGTAGACCAACTTATTATCAAAAAAGTGAGTTAAAACTGCCAGCGACCCCTGGCATTTTGGGTTCCAGTTCTCTCGAATTAGTAGTGGTAGTTTGTTCCCCCCCTTATGAGGGAGGTATACTGTTCACTCAGCATAGGGGGAGCGTAGGAATGTGTATATATATAATTATAATGGTAATGGATATTAATTAAGGTAATTTAAGTCAATATATGTACAAATAAATAAAAAAATTATGCTTATTTTCTTTTTATAAATCATAAATAAGAATTATTTACTTCTTATAAATAAAAAATAATGATTATTTTCTTTTTATAAATCAAAAGTAGGAATTATTTTCTCACCACGTTAATCTCGTCGGCTGAACACTCCTCTGCGATGGTGGATCCGCGGCCTCGGTTGTGGGAGCGGTAGGTGCCCAGAAGGTCCTGTTTGGTGCCCACCACAAACATGGAACCTGCGGAGAGCGGGTGTTGTGTTCCTGTTGTTATTGTTATTATGTGCAGTCCAATAATGCTTGTTAACCCCTTGAGGCCCAGAACGAAATTTCCATTGTAATTTAGCTACGATTAGACAATTTTTAGTTAATATAAGCAATATTTTAGAGATATGACCTGTTTAGTATCCTTGTCGACCAACTAATTTGGTGCATATATTAAGTTATTTTCCGTAATTTTATGGCTAACAACAGATGATCTTATATAGCAAAGGAAAGATCTGGGCGTGAAGGGGTTAATAGGGACTGGCAGTTTAGCAGGCTTTTTATTACTTCTTTTAATTGCTCTTGGTCAGTCCCTTATGATGTTAAAAAAGACAACAAAGAAGCCGGACAGACAAAATAAAGAAGAAGAAATGATGGCATGGCTGATGGTTATGTTGATAGTAGTAGTAGTATTGTTATTATCATTATTATTGTTATTATTTCTACTGCTATTGTTCTTATCAGTATTGCTAAGATTATTGTCATTGTTACTGTTATTATAATTGTTATTCTTGCATATTCTTAATTAGCATTGTATGTATGTATTAGCAGAAGCAACACACACCCACACACACACAAACTATAAAGAAATACTACTATACCTTCTACTTAAGTCGGGAACTGAGAGAGAGAGAGAGAGAGAGAGAGAGAGGAAGGAGAGAGAGAGGAGAGAGAGAGAGAGAGAGAGAGAGAGAGAGGAGAGAGGAGAGAGAGAGAGAGAGAGAGAGAGAGAGAGAGAGAGAAGAGGAGAGAGAGAGAGAGAGAGAGAGAGAGAGAGAGAGAGAGAGAGGAGAGAGAGAGAGAGAGAGAGAGAGATAGAGAGAGAGAGAGAGAGAGAGAGAGAGAGAGAGAGAGAGAGAGAGAGAGAGAGAGAGAAGAGAAGAGAGAGGAGAGAGAGAGAGAGAGAGAGAGAAGGAGAGAGAGAGAGAGAGAAGAGAGAAGAGATGAAGAAGAGAGAGAGAGAGAGAGATACCCAAAAGGGAAAAAAATCAAATATTCATATGTACAAGAAAGGAGAATCTTAAATATAAACTACAATAGAATGAAAAATATACAAAGAAAGACAGCAACAAAAGAACAAAAGGCTACACAGAGGAGAACACAATCCCCCTCAAACAAAAGGCTACACAGAGGAGAACACAATCCCCCTCAAACAAAAGGCTACACAGAGGAGAACACAATCCCCCTCAACAAAGGCTACACAGAGGAGAACACAATCCCCCTCAAACAAAAGGCTACACAGAGGAGAACACAATCCCCCTCAAACAAAAGGCTACACAGAGGAGAACACAATCCCCCTCAAACAAAAGGCTACACAGAGGAGAACACAATCCCCCTCAAACAAAGGCTACACAGAGGAGAACACAATCCCCCTCAAACAAAAGGCTACACAGAGGAGAACACAATCCCCCTCAAACAAAAGGCTACACAGAGGAGAACACAATCCCCCTCAAACAAAAGGCTACACAGAGGAGAACACAATCCCCCTCAAACAAAAGGCTACACAGAGGAGAACACAATCCCCCTCAAACAAAAGGCTACACAGAGGAGAACACAATCCCCCTCAAACAAAAGGCTACACAGAGGAGAACACAATCCCCCACAAACAAAAGGCTACACAGAGGAGAACACAATCCCCCTCAAACAAAAGGCTACACAGAGAACACAATCCCCCTCAAACAAAAGGCTACACAGAGGAGAACACAATCCCCCACAAACAAAATAATAATAAAAATAAACACCATAACTACCTTTTTTAGACCATATACCTGAGCAAACCCTCCAAAATTCTCGGCATCAAAGTCTTCCACCAGAGGGATCGAGCGACTCCTTCCACCGCTTCCACCTCCACCGCTAGTCTCCCTCAGCAGCACCTCAGCCAACCAGCGATGGAGGTTGACCTGAGACTTGCGGTTGGTCAGGTCATGGGTCAATATGATGCCTGGAGGGAAATTGAATAAAAAAAGGGTTAGGAACGAAGCTAGGGAGGTAATATAACATACCCTAATATAATGTACTACTATACCCTATACCCTATAATATACCCTAAAGCATCATGAGCACAAGACCTGTATCTACCATGAACAGCTTATTTTCTTAGAGTTAATATACCCTAGAGAAGCATCCTCAACACAGCACCTGGCTCTACCATGGACAGGTAAGGAGTAAAGAGAAATGCAGCTTATTTTCCCCCTATCCTAGTACAGTAAAACCTCTCATATTCGGACTAATTGGGCCAAGGAGTGGTCCGAGTAACGCAAGGATCCGAATAATGGGGGGATATGTATAAAAAAAAAAATAATAATAATAATTCTAGGTGTAGTATAGTATATAGCTAGGAAATTTCGACCCCTAAAAAAAAAAAAAAAAAAAAAAAAAAAAAAATTCCAGGTGTATATATTATAGCTAGGAAATTTCGACCCCTTAAAAAAAAAAAAAAGAAAAAAAAAAAAGAAAAAAAAAAAAAAAAGAAGAAGAAGAAGAGGGCCGAATAATGTCAAAGTCCGAATAATGAGGGTCCGAATACGAGCGGTTTTACTGTACTATAACCTAATATACCCTATCATGTCCAGTTAATATACCCTAGAGAAGCATCGTCATCATCACAACACCTGTATTTGTATTTACCGTGGACAGGTTGGTAGAAGACATGGCGAGCGTTGCGATGGCTGCCGCTGCCGCCCACGTCCCAAAGCTCCACGAAGTACGGCCGCTGGCTGGGCGTTCCCTCTCGGTACTCATGGATCCGAACCTCATAACAACATAATAACATAAGGAACATAACAACATAAGAAAATAAGGAACATAGGAACATAAGAACAAAAGAAAATAAGAAAATAAGGAACATAGGAACATAAGAACAAAAGAAAATAAGAAAATAAGGAACATAGGAACATAAGAACAAAAGAAAATAAGAAAATAAGGAACATATGAACCTAAGAAAATAAGGAACATATGAACCTAAGAAAATAAGGAACATATGAACATAAGAAAATAAGGAACATATGAACCTAAGAAAATAAGGAACATATGAACCTAAGAAAATAAGGAACATATGCAAATAAGAAAATAAGGAACATATGAACATAAGAAAATAAGGAACATATGAAAATAAGTAAATAAGGAACATATGAACCTAAGAAAATAAGGAACATATGAACCTAAGAAAATAAGGAACATATGAACCTAAGAAAATAAGGAACATATGAACCTAAGAAAATAAGGAACATATGAACATAAGAAAATAAGGAACATATGAACCTAAGAAAATAAGGAACATATGCAAATAAGAAAATAAGGAACATATGAACCTAAGAAAATAAGGAACATATGAACATAAGAAAATAACAATATATGAACATAAGAAAATAACAATATATGAACATAAGAAAATAAGGAAGCTACAAGAGGCTGCCAGACCTATACGTGGTAGTTCCTGTTACTGAACCCCTTGAGGCCCAGAACGTAATTTTCATTGTAATATAACCACCATGAGACAATTTTAATAAACATAAGCAATATTTTATAGATATGACCTGTTTAGTATCCTTGTCCACTAACTAATTTGGTTTATTTAGTTACTCTTTCGTAATTTTATGGCTAACAACATAAAATTTCATATAGCAAAGGAAATATTTGGACGTGAATTGGTTAAAGCTCCCTATTACTCCGCACTGACCACCTGACGACTGAGTCCATTCCAATCATTTACCACCTGTATTTGTGAACCAGTTTTTCCCTCCCAGTGTTTCGTTTACCTCCACGCTGCAGCCGATGGTCCAGGAAGAGTTGCCGAGGACCTCCCCGTGGCATATCAGGTGCACCAGGGAGGTTTTGCCCACTCCTGTTGAAGAAGATTTGGTTAATGAATGAGATAATTAATGAAACGAGGCTCAATATTCCTAAAGAGTTACAGATAGAAAGTTATGTGTGCTATAAAAAAATGCAACCTAAGGAAAGTATTGTTAGTATTGTATTATGAAATATTATAATTGTATATATAATTATTGTTAGTATTGTATTATGAAATATATTAAGTATTATGAAAGTGCTATTATGTAAGGTTATGGTTTACTAAGTTTGGTTTTAGGTACAGTTTGGTTGGAATGAGTGATGATTTTTGTATAACATTCTACATTTTATATACAAAAAATGCCTTTATTTCTATTAGGTACAGTGGGGTGCAGTCCGTTCGTACACAAGTTGTTTCGTACACCAGTAGATTCGTACACCAAAAAGTTGTTTCGTACTCTATATGAAACCATAGTCGTTTCGTACACTCAGCTCAGAGTTGAATTTGATTACTAGAGCTACGATTCGACACCAGGTATATACGAAAAAACTCAAAATCAGTGTACGAAACAACTAACAAAACCTGAGTACGAAACAACTTGTGTACGAAACTCCCTGTAACCGGTACAGTATAGTTATTGATTTATGTTTTAGTAGGGATGTCCAAGAATACAATATCACATAAAACATTACTATTCATTTCATATGTTCCTGATTTTACTTAGGTGAGTACATTGTAAGATAAATTATATAGGATGCTTCTCTCTCTCTCTCTCTCTCTCCAACCTTCCTAATTTCTATCATTTATTGCATTCTACGTTAATTTCATTCCTTTATTTTGCATCACCTTCTTTCCTTCCTTCAATCCTTCCTTCTTTACTTAATTCTTCAGTTAATTCCACGCTCTCTTTCCTTCCTTTCATCCCTTTCTTTACCATCCCCATATCTCTCTCTCTCTCTCTCTCTCTCTCTCTCTCTCTCTCTCTCTCTCTCTCTCTCTCTCTCACCTGAATCCCAACAACCAGTATCTTCACTTTGTTCATGGCATTTGCAAGGTTCGCCATGGTCTCAAGTCTCCAGTCACAGGCGTTGGCAGCTCAGAGGAACCAAGACTTGTCCTGTCACGTCTCAGCACTGGGGAGTGTTCATGATGGGAGACAGTGTAGTCCCTCTCTTAACCCCTTCACGCCCAGATCTTTCCTTTGCTATAAAAAATTGTCTATCGTTAGCCATAAAATTACGAAAAAGTAACTTAATAAACCAAATTAGCTAGTGGAGAAGGATACTAAACAGGTCATTTCTATAAAATATTACTTAAGTTCATTAAAATCGTATAATGGTGGTTATATTACAATGAAAATTATGTTCTGGGTCTCAAGGGGTTAACCCGTAACACCACAATCACACCTCATACCTGTACATAGTGTGAAAAGATTGTTAGTTAGTGAGTTTATAGTTTAGTTAAGGTAAGCAGCTATACAACTACTAAGTTTAGCATACATGAGAAGGTTACAGGGAGTTTCGTACACAAGTTGTTTCGTACCCAGGTTTTGTTAGTTGTTTCGTACACTGATTTTGAGTTTTTTCGTAAATACCTGGTGTCGAATCGTAACTAGTAATCAAGTTCAACTCTGAGCTGAGTGTACGAAACGACTGTGGTTTCATATAGACTACGAAACAACTTTTTGGTGTAAGAATCTACTTGTGTACGAAACAACTTGTGTACGAACTGACTGCACCCCTTCCCACCCTTATTAGTTTTTTTGGATAATTTATAGTTTCACCCAACCAACGATTTTCTGATGCGCCTTATGTTTTTCTGGTGTGTTTTTTATGTGTTTTGAATGAATCTGCTAACCGTTTCTGTCGCAATATTATTATTTTTTTTTTTTTTTTTTTTTTTAAGGTAGATAAAGATTAGGTTTTTTTTTTTTTTTTTTTTTAGTTAGGTAAAGGTTAGGTTAGGTATAGGTTAGGTTAGGTGAGGTTTAGGTTTTTTTTTTGTTTGTTTGTCATATTTTTGCAAATTGATTACTGGAGAGTTGTTGTTTTTTGTCATATTTTTGAAAAAAAATAAATAATAATAATAATATTGCGACATAAACGGCGGTTACCGGTAGCAGATTCATTCAACACACATAAAAACATACCAGAAAAAACATAAGGCGCATCAGAAAATCGTTGGTTGGGTGAAACTATTAATTGACAGTTTTTTTCTTCTCCAGACTTTCACAAATCCGCTGTGATGAGGTGAATGAGATGCCACGAGCCCCGAGGTGAAGGTCACAGAAATTAATGGAGCATATGAATAGATGGATAAATCAATGAATAAAGTCGATGAATAGTTGATGAATGACAAGTGTTCGAGCCAAGCAGTGTCTCCAAACTCCTGCGTCAGCTCCGTAACAAGGGTTATTAATGAAGAACTAGGATAATACTGATCATAGGAACATAGAAAGTGTTCACCTTACTTATTCGTCCAGCAGGAACATTGTATAACTTAGGAACATAGAAAGAGTGTTCACCTTACTTATTCATCCAGCAGGAACGATGTATAACTTCGTAATGATGAATAAAGTATCGAAAAGGCTGCTGTCAGTGGGAGATTTTGTTTACATCGCTTGTCTCCCGAGTCCCAACACCTTCTGTGGGGGAGAAAAAAAATATAAACATGTGTTGACTGACATGTTATCTCATATCTCCACGTACACTGAACCTACAGTACACTACCACGGCCCTAACTATTCACCCTTGTAAGTATTGGCCAGTGTGTGCATCTCATGTGGCGCGGTGAGGGAATAATAACGTAATAACAGACTGTGGTCACGTTAGCCAGCTGAACTGACGCCAAAAATTACAGAAGTGAGAAAGTCGTGACAACTCACTGACAGCAACAGTATAATGCAATCAGTAATCAGTAACTTTTCTCTGTTCTTTTCAGGCAGTGGGAGTTGTGTGACGCCAGGTAAAGTTTGCCACATCTCATGCTACCCGAGCCACCAGTCAAGTCAACGGATGCAGTCATATAATTAACTGGTGATATAGAAATTAAGGGGAGGTTGGAGGACGTGCATTGCGGCGATGAAGGGTGCCGGAGGGAAGGGAGCAGTGAGCCACACACAGTCACTACCACAGACTCGCAAGGACAGTGTCTCCTCAGAAGCCGGTAAGCATGGTACTTCTACCGTAATTTTATTGCTTGCTATGAGCCTCAAGTTATCTGCTTCCAAGAAACTTTCCTTACTCACTCCCCTGTTCCAATTCCCAATTTATAATCTCCTTTATCCAACAAATCCACATCCTTCCTTTGATTTCACCATCCTGCTGTAACATCCCATTCCTTCACCGTTTCACTATTTCTTTCTAACCCCGCCACTTTTTTATACTTTGCCATAGTGCCATATGACCTCTGTGATGTCTGGCACATTTCCCATTTTTTGGCATTGCAATCAATCAATCAACTTCTACCGTAAGTTTACTTTGTACTGAGGTTGCCAACGCTCAGAGTGAAGTCATACAGTAATATATAAATGATCTAAACTACTCTGCTATGTTCTTCCTACAGAGCTTCAGAATAAGTCTCAGAGTAGACCCTGTATGAACCACAAAGGGAAATACTTTGTCCATAAGCCTAATTTATATCTAGTAGCTACTCATAATGTTCCCAACACAATTCCTTATATATAGTTTTGTTCTGTCACATAGGAGGATTTTATGTGAAATGCAGTTATTACATTATATCCTTATCACAGATTTTAATTGTCATTATTTATGTACCTCAGATAGAAGCCAGTGGTCAAGGGAGAGGCTGCTTGAGGAGCTAAAGAAGAAGGAAGAAGAAAATGAGAAACTAAAACTACAGCTACAACACCAACATGACGTGACTCCCAGCTGCCCAAGCCTCACCATTAACACTCTGACCCACCGCCTGCCTCCCCTCACAGAAACACCTCTCACACATGCCCAGGTTGCCAGGTATTCCCGACAACTGATCCTGCCTGAGTTTGGACCGAAGGGGCAGAGGAAGCTAGTGGCAGCCTCTGTTCTCATCGTGGGGTGTGGAGGCCTGGGGTGTCCGGCAGCGATATACTTGGCCGCCGCCGGGGTTGGACGGCTGGGGTTAGTTGACTATGACACCGTAGAGCTGAATAACCTCCATAGACAAGTGTTGCATACAGAGGGGAGAGTTGGCATTGCTAAGGTGCTGTCCGTAGCTCAGTCTGTCAAGGCGGTGAACAGCACGGTGCAGGTGGTGCCCTATGACGTGTCCTTGACGAGTAGTGTGGCCTTGGAGGTGATCAGAGAGTATGATGTTGTGTTGGACTGCACCGACAATGTGGCCACCAGGTACCTGCTCAACGATGCCTGTGTGTTGGCAGACAAGCCCCTCGTCTCCGGCTCGGCCCTGAGGTACGAGGGACAGCTGACGGTTTACCACTACCAAGGGGGACCGTGCTTCCGCTGCATCCACCCAAAGCCTCCGCCGCCAGAGACCGTGACCAACTGTTCTGACGGAGGGGTGTTGGGTATGGTTCCGGGTGTGATAGGATGCATGCAGGCTCTAGAGGCCATCAAAATTGTCAGTCATCTGGGTACTCCTTTGACACAGAAACTGGTCCTGTACGATGGTCTTCAGGGCACATTCCACACGGTGAGGCTGCGAGGCATGAAGAGCGGCTGTGAGGTGTGTGGCGAGGCACCCACCATTAAGGAGCTCATCGATTACGAGCAGTTTTGTGGCGCTGCAGCAACAGACAAGGATAAGGGAGTGACGCTGCTTGACAGGAATAAGAGAGTAACAGTTGAGGAGTACAGTGCTCTCGTGGAGGCCAAGGAACCACACGTCCTGATTGATGTGAGGTTGCCTGTAGAGCTAGAAATATGCTCCCTACCTGCCTGTGTCAACATTCCTTTGAAAGACATAGACAAAGCAGAAAGTATAAACCTCATTCAGAACAAACTTGCAGGTTTAGGAACAAGTAAGGTCTTTTGTGTTTGTCGGCGGGGCAATGACTCTCAGTTGGCAGTGAGGAAGTTGGAGTCGTGTCTCTCCCCGGTGCAGTGTCAGGTCAAGGACATTGTTGGTGGGTTGATGGCCTGGGCACACAAGATTGACTCCTCTGTGCCTGTCTACTGATTCTGTCATAACATAAGAACATAAGAAAATAAGGAAGCTACAAGAGGCCGTGAAACCTACACGAGGTAGTTCCTGGTGGTTCATGTTGAATTGTGGACGAGCAACACTAGAACATTCAACAACAGTAAAAACTTACTACAAGACAACACACTGACAAATGATGAGAAACTTGCAACATTTTTACTCCTAGCAGATGAACAGGATGCAGATATGAAGACACACACTTCGTTACTGATTTGGAAAACAAGGAAACAGCAAGAACATTGATTAGCAAGAAAGCCAAAACATTTCACAAGAACAAGCACAAAAAGGGGTGATCAAGCAGCAAACACCACAACACTTCAAGAACCAGAATGAAATCACCGATACCAAGGTGTTACCCCCACACGTCTTCATTTCAGCACCTGATTTCTAACGTGTGGTTTGCTGGAGTCACCTTAATGACTTATATTCATTACTTAGCCAATGTATCAATCAACTTATAACTGATATGCCAGTATATTCGTACGGTATGAATACATTAACTTGGAAACTTTATACCTACCAGTAATTTGTCAGATATATTCCATGAAAATTTGTATGTGGCTGTGAACAAAATTTGTACCTACAGTAAATGCTGGAAAGTCAGCAGAATGAGTAAAACAATGCAATACAAATATAGTTCTTTATGTGACCACCAGACTTTAATAAAACAGTTTGTCTCCATCAAGGCATGTATGGAGCAAGGTTGTTTTTACTCCACCAGAACAAGGAGGAAACAAGAGGTTGAATTCAGTACACTTTGTAGGGTGCGAGTCCGTGATGGGCAGATGTGAGGTATTGAGGGGAGGGGATTGAAGTGAGAGTTCAAGTATTTGGAGACTGATATTAAACATGCAGATAGGGAAGGAAGTTATATGAGAGCAAGCTGTAAAAGATAGGAGTGTCAAGATCATTTGCAAGGGTGATTTGATTGATTTAATGCCAAAAAGGGGGAAATGTGCCAGACATCAGAGGTCATATGGTACTATGGCAAAGCATAAAACAAGGGAGGGGTTAGAGAGAAAGAGTGAAATGGTGAGGTAATGGGGGCGGGGACATGGAGGTAATGAGGGGTGTAAGGAATAGTATTTGGTGTATGAATGATAACTTGAAACGTAAAACAAAACAATATCTTATCTTTCCACTAAACGGGGTCGTCTTCTCACACTCCTAGCACCTAGTCCACTCTAGTATATCCTTGTCGACTCATTCTTTGCAGGTGTCAAAAGCATTTCAGTGCTGCACGTCATCGCAAACCTCAATACTCCATCATAAGAAAATAATAAACCAAGGAGACATGAAATATCCCTAAGCCTTTTAAGGTATTGTGTGTGTATGTGTGGCTCTTCTTTCCGAGCTACTTCCACATACCGTACTTTCCTTGCACTACTTTCACAGCTCTCAGTATCTTTCCACTACCCATGATGATCAATACACTTGTACTAATCATCAATAACAAATAGTTCCACATGATTTCACACTTTTCTTTGAGTAATTTCACCCTTCCTCACATTTATAATTTTACCACAATGGTTTGAGGATTTACTTGAATAGTGTCCAGTTCTGATGAGAAAAGGAAAATCTTTACCCATAAGAAACACCTTATTGACTTGATCCGCGAGGCCAATGTTCTTAGGTGTAAAGGGATCGTCTTTTGAAGTCAACTGTCCTTTCATGGAGACAATAGTTGCAAATACAAAGCCAGTCATGAAGGCATCGTAGCCAGCCCGGTGACCATTAACACCGCGAGAGTTTTCCTGCTTCACCTCCATTGCCACAACATTCTTTGGCTCTTTGGTAACCTGCTCTGGCTCATTTGGTGCCTTGGGACTTTTTTGCTTCTTTGTAATTGAAGCCTCTTTAAAGGAGGCTTCTCTTTTCTGTGGCCTTGTCTCCTCTGCCTTGCTACTAAATTTTTCAATGATATGGACCAGAGATCCTCTTCTGGGGAGGTAGTACTTGGAGTTGCCTTGCTTCTTGGCTCCTGGCGTCTGCAGCTCCTTCACCACCCTGTTGATGTTGTGACCCAGCATACACTTGTCATTCTTGCAGTACCCGTGATACTGGAAAAGGAAAACAATTTGGAAACTATTCTTGGTGTCCTGACAGAGCTACTACACAAGTGATTTGACTTATGGAGCTCATGGCCTGTTGACTTGTGTATGAGCATGATTGATTGTAATGCCAAAAAAGGGGAAATGTGCCAGACATCAGAGGTCATATGGCACTATGGCAAAGCATAAAAAAGAGGAGGGGTTAGAGAGAAAGAGCGAAATGGTGAGAGGAACGGGATGTTACAGCAGGATGGTTAAATCAAATGAAGGATATGTAAATGTTGGAAGGAGAGTATAAAATGGGAATTGGGACAGGAGGGTGAGTAAAAAACCAGTTAGGAAACTATTCTTGGTGTCCTGACTGAGCTACACACACGTGATTTGACATATGGAGATCAAGGAGTGTTGATTTGTGTATGAGCATGAATAACACATTACTTCATGGAAAAAAGCTGGGTTCATTGACTGTGAAAGGGATTGTGGTTTTAGGAAAATGTACAAAATCAACTGAAAGTAAAGAAAGAGAGAAGCTTTGGTTTGCTTCCTGTTGAATAACTCTATAGCTGCTCTACCAAAGCTGGTGAGTTCTATACAAAATTATTTTAAACTTGCAAGAAGCACTTACGCCTGTATACACCATCAGGGGCACTACACACCTACAGATTCCAGCACCATTAATCTAACATCAGCAGGCATAACCCAGGTAACATACAAAAAAGCTTCTAACAAATGCTATGACACACACCACGATGGTAACACAATACTTACGGCAAAACACTTGCACAGTTCCCGGTCGTCTGGGTCGTCCTGCACCCTGTAGGAGAAGACCTGCAGGTAGGAGTACCAGTCAATGTTGGGCGCGTGCCGGGGGTACGGGGGGAAGCATAGCCGTACATGCCACTCCCCCTTCTTCTGGCAGGAGGCATTCTTCAGCTGCCTGGTGGAGGGAAAAGAACATAAGAATAAAAGAAAATAAGGAAGCTACAAGAGGCCGTGAGACCTACACGTGGTAGTTCCTGTTACTTAACACTACCAACATCCACTTTCCATCCCTATTCATGAAATTGTCAAGCCTCCTTTTAAAGCTCCCTATTGACTCCCCACTAACTACCTGACGACTGAGTCCATTCCAATCATTTACCACCCTATTTGTGAACCAGTTTTTCCCTATTTCTTTTTTAAATCTACGCTTTTCAACTTGAAATGTAATTGGTTAGCACTGCTCTCACACACTGCCCACAGGATAGGTGTTTGGGAATGGGAATCAGCCACTCCCTTCTATACAGATACTATGACCAAATCTTGGGAGGGACTCACATCTTTTTGAACAGGTACTCCAGGTAGGTTGCCGGAAAAGCTTGGTGGAACTCTGCAAGATACTTAGTGTCATAAACTCCCTCCGGAAAAAGGTCGTCAAGATCTGCAGCAAAAGTGTCATTCTTCTTGGGAAGGTCACAGTAGAAGGACTGGTACAGGAACACAAGGTCTATCAAGCCGTTATGTACGATGAGCGGCTTTCTGTACTCCAGCATCTTGGTGAAGAGTTGTCGCACGCTGAACGAGTTATCATTCTGCAAAGCAACAAGGTATTCAGTACAATATTTATAAATACAATGCTGGTCTGTATTTCCACTTAAGTATAAAGAACACAAATAAATGAAATATGAATCACTAATCACTATAGATCACTAAAACTAGAGATGTTTCTGGTTCCCCTACCCGGCGATCACAGCCTTTGTAGTAGAGGACTCCCTTGGCATACAGCTTGTTGAAGTCAAAGCCGTGGTTGTGCAGGAACTTGAGGGATCCGCACTCCACCGTGAAGGGATCCGAGCACATGGTGAGCACGTTGAAGGTCTGCACCATGTAGTACGTAACTGGAGTTTGTTCCTCCCGGGATCACAACTCTTTAACCTCTTGGCAACCTTAAGTAACTTGTGCACTTGTAATCTGCCTCACTTGAGGACCCATAACGTAATTTGTGCGATTTGTATATCTGACTTTTCCTTGAGACCCATAACGTAATTTGCATTGTAATTCTGCTACTTGAGACCCATAACGTAATTTGCATTGTAATTCTGCTACTTGAGACCCATAACGTAATTTGCATTGTAATTCTGCTACTTGAGACCCATAACGTAATTTGCATTGTAATTCTGCTACCTTAAGACTATTTCAATAACTATAAGCAATATTTTATGGATATGACCTGTTTAGTATCCTTGTTCACAATCTAATTTGGTTTATTTAGTTACTTTTCGTAATCTTATGGCTAACAACATACAATTTTTTATAGAAAAGGAAAGATCTGGGCGTGAAGGGGTTAGTAACACAATCATGGTATATGTTTTCTTATCCTGATTTCTGATTAAAAAGGAAATAGGGAAAAAAGTGGTTCACAAATAGGGTGGTAAATGATTGGAATAGACTTAGTCGACAGGTAGTTAGTGCGGAGTCAATAGGGAGCTTTAAAAGGAGGTTAGACAATTTCAGGAATGGGGATGCAAGGTAGAGGTAGGTAGTGTTAAGTAATAGGAACTACTACGTGTAGGTTTCGCTGCCTCTTGTAGCTTCCATATTTTCTTATGTTCTTATGATTATACAACAACAAAAATTCAATAACACAATCATGCTATGTTTTCAGATCCTCCCATACTGCTCCTAACAGTGAGGAATTATGAGTCTTTTTTCATATAATCCTAAGTCTGTTTCCATACAACATACAATTTAACGTGGAGTGAAAAAAAGTAAACTATAGTCTATTTTTTTTTATTATGGTCAAAATGCAGTAAGGAAGCCACGCCCCCTGCCTCCCCTTCTATTCTACGGGCATCTGATTGGTGCATTCCTCGTATCATCACTACCCATCACAATATCTTCACTACTTAACAGCGTCGTGACCACTGGACAGAGCAATCTTCACTACAGAGGGTCAGATTTTGTCACCCTCTGTAGTGAAGATTGCTCTGTCCAGTGGTCACGCACTGTTAAGTAGTGAAGATATTGTGATTGGTAGTGATGCTACGAGGAATGCACCAATCAGCTGCCCCGTAGAATAGAAGGGGAGGCAGGGGGCGTGGCTTCCTTACTGCATTTTGACCACATAAAAAAAATAGACTGTAGTACCTTATTAATAACTGATGATTTTACAAACACTCCGATCATCTTATCTCATTTTATCGATAATTTTTTATTCTCATGAAACACTCGGATCATTTTTTATTCTCATGAAACACTCGGTAATTGATGAGAACAACACACACTCCACCTTACCATTCCCTTCCTGCATGTCAATACTGCTCACGGAGTTACAGGAGAAGCATGATATTCCCAAGGCCACAATGGCATGACTGTTGGCCAGCTCCACCAAGTTCTGGTAGCGAAGGTCAAGCTCAGAACTGTTGATCTTACTTCTGTTTCCCAGGCCAGACAGCTCCTGAAACATAAGAAAATAAGAACATAAGGAAATAAGGAAGCTACAAGAGGCCGTGAGACCTACATTTTTTTACCTTTCTACTGTTTCTAGATGCTTTTTCTACTTAGGTTATGTTAGTTTAATGGTTTGATGAGGTTATTATTTGATGTTTTTACACGTGGTAGTTCCTGTCCAGACTTTACAGGAAAATCTGACGTCAAAGAGAAAGGTGATGAAGTGAGATTTACACCAATGCACTATAATATATGAAGTATATTATAGTATATTTAACATCAATAACCATTAAATACATAAGAATAAGCGGGTAATTTATAGTTTCACCCAACCAACGATTTTCTGATGCGCCTTATGTTTTTCTGGTGTGTTTTATGTGTTTTGAATGAATCTGCTAACCGTTTCTGTCGCAATTTTTTATTTTTTGTTATATTTTTTAGGTAGATAAAGGTTAGTTTTTTTTTTTTTTTTTTTTTTTTTTTTAGTTAGGTAAAGGTTAGGTTAGGTTAGGTTAGGTTAGGTTAGGTATAGGTATAGGTTAGGTTTAGGTTCATTTTTTGTCATTTTTGCAACAAAAAAACAAAAACTAAAATTGCGACACAAACGGTTAGCAGATACATTCAAAACACATAAAAACACACCAGAAAAACATAAGGCGCATCAGAAAATCGTTGGTTGGGTGAAACTATAAATTGACCGAATAAGCTGGAAAAGTGTATTGCAAGCATGATGTAGTGTGAGCCTGTGAGACATTATCACTCACACAGTCCATGGCTATGAAGGTGGCATCCTTGAAGGCCTTGGCCATGCAGGGCCACACCTGTGCATAGTTGTCCCCCGTCACCTCGATGATGGGCAGCTTGTCCTCCATGCCAGGGCGGGGCTTCCAGGGCGGGGCTTCACAACACTACCCTCAGTCCGTCACCCACTGCTCACGATTGGAATTTTCGCCTCTGTAAAAAAAAAATAGCCTATAGGTGGCCCACTCCATTCTCCTCGCGCGGTGGGTTATCTTGGCTGCAAGCTACTTATAAGCTACTACTGTACTTATCTATGTTTCTTTATCATTCTACTTAATAAATATCGTACTTTCTTTCATTCTTACTTTTCTTCTCACCTGTGTCGCTTTATTAGTGTTGTATTTGAGCTTATTTTCCTCGTTTCCCTTCTTTAACCAGCCGCTAAAACCTCACGTTGGTTGATGACGTCCTTCTGTAAACAGTCAATCATCATCAATATAAAAACGCGACCCTACAGGCCATATTTCTACAACACTCAACAATATTCCTGATTGATATGAAACCACAAGATAATAATTTTAATGAGTTAATTCAATCTATACAAGTTAATGATCCCTGCGTAGTTCTAGACATTTCAAACTAACTACCTATACCGTATCCCAAACCCAGCAATACATACTAGGGAATAATAAAACTTAATTAAACACAAAATAAAACCTATAATAGCGTTGATAAAAAGGTTATTAAACAAAATGGCAGAATAACAGCCAGGCAGGCGAGTCCCTCAGGCAGTATGGCGGCGTGGTAGGCAGTGACGCCAGGGACTTATTAACACCAAATTACCCTTGTTATCGTCCTCCCAGTGGTCCATAAGGTACAGTACTGCCTTACCACCTCTCATTACACGTGGTGGTGGTGGTGTGTAGGGGGTGAGGTGTGTACTTCAGGCATGAGCGGGGTGGCATTAACGGGCGGGGACGGGGCCTACCTGTTATCATAGGCTGGCGGTGTAGGCATTGGTAGGCCGGGTATAGGGCCGCAGGGCATACAGCTGGGGCAGAGTGAGTGTTGAGTGACTATTATAATGTACGGTAAATTTCTAGTGTTTGCCCATACTCGCCCCCTTCCCCCAAACAAGCTTGGGGACCTGTGGGAATGCGGGGTTTTTGGGTGGGGAACAAATAATGCGTGGGAAACACATAATTTTGGAGTTATGTAGGAGAGCCGGTAATTATGGAGGAGAGTTTCACGTTCGTTTTCAGACACCAACTACTTTTTCTTGGCCTACAATAGGTGCTTGTTCTAATGGTGCTAGTTTTATTTTCCGCAACCAAAAAAAAAATAAAAAAAAAAATTAAACCTAACCTAACCTTATGTTTTAAAGAAACCTAACCTAACCTTAACCACAAAAATATACATTATTATTATTTTAATTTTTTGGTTTGCGCAAAATAAAACTAGCACCATTAGAACAAGCACCTATTGTAGGCCAAGAAAAAGTAGTTGGTGTGTCTGAAAACGAACGTGAAACTCTCCTCCATATTAACCGGAGAGCCCAAATGGGTTAATTTCTAGATGAACACCGAACTGCCTTTGGTGGACGAAACTATTTTTTTTTGGTGAGTTTTGATGTGTTTTGAATGAATCTGCTAACCGTTTCTGTCGCAAATAAAAATAAAAAATTGGTAAAAATGACAAAAACATAAAACTAATTGAACCTAACCGAACCTATACCTAACCTAACCCTTACCAACCTAACCTAACCCTTACCTAACCTAACCTTACCAACCTAACCTAACCTAACCTAACCTTTACCTAAAAAAAATTTAAAAAAAGGTACATTTTTACGACAAGACCAAACTTCCCTACACAATTGGGAGCACGACACTCCAGTCCTCATTCCGTTTGTGAGGATTGTCAGGTCCACACGTCTCTAGACATAGAAGAAATCCAATCCATTTTCCCTAGATCTAGGGAATATTTACAACACCCCTAACTCAAAAACTGTGGTTGCGACGCATATTTTGTACCCAAGCCAAATATCCCGCATCTCCCCAGGTCCTTAAGCTTGTTTTGGTGGAGAGTGGGAGTATGGGCAAACACTAGAATAATACCTAATGTCTATTTTATTTAATATGGTCAAAATTCCCAGTGGTCACGTGCTATTATGTAGTGAGGATAGTGTGTTTGGTAGTGATAATGATACGAGTAACCTGTACACATGATGGCCATTGAGTGCACCAATCAGCTGCCCCGTAGTCAATGGGAGAAAGGCAGGGGGCGTGGTCTCCTTACTGCATTTTGACCATATTAAATAAAATAGACTATAATGTACTAAGAGATATTAGGGTTAGACACACTGTTCAAAATGTCAGAAATAAAGGTAATTAAGGAGTTTTGGCCCGCACTTGCTTGACTACAGTGTTTGCCTTTATGTTGTAGTCCCGGGGCCGCCAAGACGTCTTGTGGCTGTAGCAAGGCGTCGCCACCCCCTTGAGGGAACGGGCGGCAGTGTAGGCTGAAGACATAGGGACATAATATACAAAAGGTACTTGGAACTGTCGTCGATAGGAATTCTCGCCAACGTCGGCGAGTGTTGTTCCAATTTTTCACATTGGCGAGTGTTCGCCGAGGTTAGATTAGCGAGTCTAAAGGTGGGGTTAGGTTAGTTAATTTTCATATGACCTATACACTCTCCTTCCTATTAAAAACCTATTATATTTCCAAAAGTAGTGATTTGTGACGGAAACTCAGAAAGAAAGTTTCTTAGAATCCATTAAGGTAAACTGAAACCATACTACCAATTAGAGAGAACTGCAACTCCGAAATGCCAGGGGTCGCTGGCAGTTTTAACTCACAATTTGGTGAAAAGTTGGTCAACTTGAAAGAAAAATATGGGCTTATTCCACTGCACTTAAAACACAAAAGTATAATTTTAAGAACGATTTTCTTCTATATGTATATTGTATAGAAGCCTGATTCTGTAAAACATGTATTTAACCAAATAACCAAGTAGGTTATAGTTGAGGAGGCGAGGTAAATATTACTCTATGATATTATACAGTCAATAACGTATGTTTAGAAGTTATCTATACCTAGGCAGTCATATGTTCCTGTTATTATTGTGTATCAATCAGATAGAAAGCCTGGAAGTGCAATGAGTCGACGCGTGAAGTAGCAATGTTTTGATTCAATCTCCCCGCCACAATCTCCCCGCCACCACTCCCCGCCGCGGCGTGTCGCCTCCACAATTATAACCTACATTGTCGCAGCAACAAGCCGATTTCGGCATTCTTTATTCTTCGTTTTTCCAAGGCATTGCTTATTGTATTTTGACAAGCGTTTGCCAGACGCAGCAGTACTGTCTTAGAAAACAGTGTGAACATCGCCCAAATTTTACATGCCACAATATACATGTAAAAAATATATTAAGCTTTGCTACTCGAGGCGAGTAATTTGCATTAAATTGCTATCTTAGAACGTTCAATCGTAATGCATGTCATGCATACACTTCCTAGAACAACAGAAGAACGTTCTTTTTTAGTATTCAGATGCGGTGCATCAATATTTATCGCGAAATTGATTTATGAAAAATATTAGTCGCGGAGGGAAAACACAGTAGACCAACCTTTGAGTTAAAACTGCCAGCGACCACTGGCATTTCTCGAGTTTCAGTTCTCTCCAATTCGAGAGAACTGGAACCCAAAATGCCAGGGGTCGCTGGCAGTTTTAACTCACTTTTTTGATAATAAGTTGGTCTACTGGAAAACAAAATATGGGCTTATTCCACTGCACTTAAAACACAAAAGTATAATATTAAGAACGATTTTCTTCTATATATATATATTGTATAGAAGCCTGATTCTGTAAAACATTGTATATAACCAAATAACCAAGGAGGTTATAGTTGAGGAGGCGAGGTAAATGCTACTCTATGATATTATATAGTCAATGACGAATGTTTAGAAATTATGCCCAAATTTGTTCCCGGTGTCATCATAGTGTTTAATGGATGGCAAAGCATTGATGGTCATGTTAAGGTTGTCATGTCATGCTTCACACCCAGATCTTTCCTTGGCTATAAAAAATTGTCTGTTGTTAGCCATAAAATTGCGAAAAGTAACTGACTATACCAAATTAGTTAATCGACAAGGATACTGATCAGGTCATATCTATAAAACATTGCTTATAGTCACTGTAAATCAACTAATGGTACCCAAATTACAAAGGAAATTAAGTTTTGGGCATGAAAGGGTTAAAGGTGAATATGCCTCGCTAATTTATGTATATCTCTTCCCACCTGCCCTCAGCACGCGGCAAGATGTCTATGTCCGGCGCCGAATACCTTGCCTCCATCTACGGCACGGAGAAGGACAAGGTGAACTGTTCCTTCTACATCAAGACCGGAGCTTGTCGCCACAGTGAGAGATGCTCCAGGAAGCACAACAAGCCACAATACAGGTAAGGCATTCCACTAACTATAGTCAATTTTTTTTAGCAAGGCAAAAAATCCATTTAACTTAAAGGTCTCATGCTTAAAATTATGCCTGCTTAAAATTATGCCTATGTTTACCTGATAATATGGTTACACTGATAAAATATAGCAGAAATCTAGAAGAACCGTACTATTCCTTTCTCCTGGCATCACATATCAGTCAGTAAGCAGCAAGGGGTCAGGATTTTTTCACCTCATCAAAAAAAAAAAACTATACACACTTGACAAGAGGCTACTGTACCAAACTAACGTATTTCTTCATATTTCTTCACATTCTTTTTCTTGTTGTTGTGAGCTTTGTCGCTTAGTGTCGCCTCATAGGTCCTCTTCAACTTGGTCTCCTTCTTTAACAAACCTGTCAAGTCTTCCCTTGTCTATTTATTGTAATGGATTTGTCCTTGTCCTTGCCTCCGTAATGGATTTCTCAAGTACAGGCAATCAGCTAACCTGTTACAAACTCCAGAAGGATAGAGTATAGCAGTATATGTAGCCATCACCATGATATCCTCACCATTAACCTGATAATTAACACTTAGGTTATCATGTGATGCCCGTCCATCATAAATTACATTATAAATTACATAATAAGCATACTATCATCACAAATTACATAATAAATTTCAGGAACTACCACGTGTAGGCCTCGCGGGCTCTTGTAGCTTCCTTATTTTCTTATGTTCTTATAAATAGCATCAGTCAGTAAGCCCTTGTTTCCCCCCCGGTTCTCCTCACAGCCAGACGGTGGTGATGCAGAACATGTACGTGAGTCAGCAAAACTCTGCCAAGTCCGCCGACGGCTCCCATCTGGCCAACATGAGCGACCACGAGATCCAGGAGCAGTTTGAGTACTTCTTCGAGGATGTATTCTTTGAGTGCGAGGACAAGTACGGCGAGATCGAGGAGATGTGCGTGTGCGACAACCAGTGCGACCACTTGCGGGGGAACGTGTACATCAAGTTCCGGCGCGAGGAGGATGCGGTGAAGGCGGCCGAGGACCTCAACAATCGCTGGTACATGTTCCGCCCCATCTACTGCGACCTGTGTCCCGTGGCAGACTTCCGGGAGGCCTGCTGCCGCCAGTTTGAGATGGGGCAGTGCGGCAAGGGAGGCTTCTGCAACTTCTGGCACGTGAAGCCCATCTCCCACCACCTGAAGAACCTGCTGGCACGCTCCTCCCGGTCCCGCTACCGCCACCGCTCACGCTCGCGCTCCAGGTCCCGGGAGAGATACCCCGAGAAGCACGAGCCCAAACACGAGGCCAAGCACCGCCGCCGCTCACGCTCGCGCTCCCGGGATAGGGACCGCCGTGAGCGCAGAGGAAGGTACTGAGCACCGCCCTGAGGTGTCTTGTCTGCTGTTTGCGGGAGGCAATGGGAGACACTTGCCAGGAGCCAGGCACTTGCTGGGTGTGCTTGGAGAATGTAAGTGACCTATATAAACCTAATCAATGACATTTTTTCTCATGATATTTCATGATAAAGTCTCCATATAAGATAAGTTTGTAAGGTTTTCACATAGTTCAGTTAATTTTGAGCAGGCTGAGGAGTCTGCTAAACATACATGTATCTGTCCATCTATCTGACACCCACCATTCCTCAGAGCTCCCCCCAAGGGGATGGTCACGACGGAGGAGTCTCCATTGATCCACAAGTAATGGAGACGTGGTACATGTAATCTTACTTTGATGTGTGCATGCAAATATTTTTGTTGATAAGGGTGGAGGAATCCCTGTAACTACGGACATTCTCAGATTCTTAGACATTTTCAAGTTTTAAATTCTTAGAAATTTTCAAGGTTGTTTAATTTACATACAAATGTTGAGGGTGCCTACAATGGTAGCCAAGGTTTGATGGAAGTGTCATTTTGCTCTGAGTTATGCCTATGCATTTATTGACAATGGAAACTAAACTGAGACGAGTCAAAACTTACTGCGACATAAACCTTGTTCAAATATATAATTCCTCTAATTTCCACCCGGCCTTGCAGCTAAGAGGGATTGGTTCAGCTTCTGATGGGAGTCGGTGTCACTGAAATATTGTTGTGAAAATGTCATTTCTATTTTTTCCATGATTTCCTTGTAGTAATTGTCATTTTTAAATGTAGGTTGTAAGTATACTTATGCATTTTTTGTAACAGCAGAGAACACTACAACTATATAGCTGGATGTATGAACACTAGAGTGTTACAGGTTGCCTTGTAATATTGTTCAGTATTACCAAAGCAACATTGATGGGAGTTGCATCGAAGGACTTCTGTGCTGCATTTGTGAAACTTTAAAATGAATTTTCAATAAGAAAAAGTTTGCCTAAGTACAAATATTTCCTTGCAAGAAGCTGCTGTTCACATTCAACGCAGCCAATGTAACCAGATGATCCTTTTGGAAAATGTATGTTGCCACCTTGACAAAGTACTTGTTTATCAGTAGCCTCCTTTGCATCAGTGATAGACTTTTCATCGCAGTATTTTTACCAGTCCATGACACAACACATTTCTTACCTTGTCTCGGGGCAGGCTATCCAGTAAACCCTCTCAGGCTGGATGCTTGATTAAATGATCAGGTGTTAAATATTCTTTATCACATGACATGACAAGTCACATCTTCCCTGTAACTAAAACACCTGCTTCCAAAGGTAGTTTTATTAATTAGCACATACATTTCAATGCATAATTTTCGTTAAATATAAGAGAATTAATACTTCCCAATCTCAAGAACACACCAAAATTCTTTTATCAAAACCTTGACACATTATAAAGTGCATATGTACATCCCTGAAGATTATAAATTTACACTGGATACAAAAGTGCTAGTGAAGGTTATGGATGAATTCTGGGGCATTACCATCCCTTGTTGACACCCAGCTCACTTTTGTTTCTTGCTGGAGTAATACTGGTGGTCCGAGTGGTACCGCTGACTCACCGGGTATTTCTGGTCCCGGCTGTTGCTGTGGTACTGGTGGTCGTGGTGGTGCTGTACTGGAGGCGGCGGCTGTGGTGGCTTGCTGCGCTCACTGCTGTGGTACTGGTGGTCGCTGTGGTGGTGGTGCTGCTGCTGCTGTGGCTTGGTGGTACGGTCGCTGTTGTGGTACTGGTGGTCGCTGTGGTGGTGTTTGTGGCCCGTGCTGTGGTACTGGTGGTCGCTGGGATGCTGCGTCTCGCTGGTGTGGTGGACATCCGTGCTGTGCCGCTGTGAGGACGAGTGGTGACGGTGCTGTTTCTTTTGCTGCTCCTGACTGGTGCTGTGTTTATGCTGAGTGGTAGTTGTGGCAGTGGTGTTAGTAGTGGTGTTGGCTTGTTGATACTTTGTACTGGTGCTGTGGTACTGGTGGTCGTTCTGGTGGTACTGCTGTGACTGCTGCTGTGATTGCTGCTGTGACTGCTGGAGCTTCTCTGCCAGTTCATGATCGTAGGTGGAGTGTAGCATGAGGCCCAACACCCCGGCACGGTTGGTCATGGCTTGCCTCACTGTGCGTTCCTGCTCCAGTAACTCATCCAATTTGAGCCACTGCAAATAAAAAAAGGGACAATTTGAGCCACTACAAATAAAAAAAAGGGACAACTTGAGCCACTGCAAATAAAAAAAAGGGACAATTTGAGCCACTGCAAATAAAAAAAAGGGACAATTTGAGCCACTGCAAGTATAAAAAAAAAAAAGGACAACTTGAGCCACTGCAAATAAAAAAAAAGGGACAATTTGAGCCACTGCAAATAAAAAAAAGGGACAATTTGAGCCACTGCAAATAAAAAAAGGGACAATTTGAGCCACTGCAAATAAAAAAAGGGACAATTTGAGCCACTGCAAATAAAAAAAAGGACAATTTGAGCCACTGCAAATAAAAAAAGGGACAACTTGAGCCACTGCAAATAAAAAAAGGGACAACTTGAGCCACTGCAAATAAAAAAAGGCACAATTTGAGCCACTGCAAATAAAAAAAGGGACAACTTGAGCCACTGCAAATAAAAAAAAGGGACAATTTGAGCCACCAAATAAAAAAAGGGACAACTTGAGCCACTGCAAATAAAAAAAAGGACAATTTGAGCCACTGCAAATAAAAAAAGGGACAATTTGAGCCACTGCAAATAAAAAAAGGGACAACTTGAGCCACTGCAAATAAAAAAAGGGACAATTTGAGCCACTGCAAATAAAAAAAGGGACAACTTGAGCCACTGCAAATAAAAAAAGGGACAATTTGAGCCACTGCAAATAAAAAAAGGGACAACTTGAGCCACTGCAAATAAAAAAGGACAACTTGAGCCACTGCAAATAAAAAAAGGGACAATTTGAGCCACTGCAAATAAAAAAAGGGACAACTTGAGCCACTGCAAATAAAAAAGGACAACTTGAGCCACTGCAAATAAAAAAAGGGACAATTTGAGCCACTGCAAGTATAAAAAAAAAAAAGGGACAACTTGAGCCACTGGAAATTAAAAAAGTTAAATCCTCAACATCATAAGAAAATAAGGAAGCTACAAGAGGCCGTGAGACCTACACGTGGTAGTTCCTGTTACTAACACTATCTACCTCCACCTTTCATCCCCATCCATGAATTTATCCAGCCTCCTTTTAAAGCTCTATTGATTCCGCACTGATGACCGAGTCCATTCCAATCATTTACCACCTTATTTGTGAACCAGTTTATCCCTATTTCCTTTTCAAATTACCCTTTTCCAGCTTGAGCTCTATTGCTTCCCACGTTACTGATGGTGATTACTATTGTCAGAGAAAACATGTGAGACTGTTTCAACATAATGAGTGATAGCAATGACATGGTTGTATAAGGTACCTGTCTGACTCTCTCCATGTCAATCTCCGCCCTCCGCAGCTTCTCCCAGCAGTAGTGGCGCAAACACTTCTTCTTGGAGGCCAAACAAATCTCTCCCGTCTCATCAAACACATTGGAGGTCAGAGGGGCACCACAAACCTGGAAAAATATATATAATAATTTTATTCTCACCCAAAGGCAGACAGGAAAAACAACAACACAATGTATAGACATGAGGGAATGAACTTAAGTATTAAAGGAAATAAAAAGATAATTTATACATGTGGTAAAGTGTGGATGTCTTTGCACTCATGTGTTGTCCTCACCTCACAACACTTATTGAATGACTTTTGCAGATTAATGGTACAATATGTAAAGATTTAAAGTTACAGTACCAGCTTTTATCATGACTTTACTTTAATCCCCACACAAATGATAGGTGAAGCAACACTTTCCAATCTTCTCAAAAAAAAAAAAAAAAAAAAAGCTTTTACGTAAAAGATAAAAATATATATAAAAAAAAAAAAAAAAAAAAAAATAATTCATCACAAAATACTTGGTTTCAACGTAAAAAAAAAAAAAATTAAATACAAAAAAAATATAAACATAAAATACTTGGTGTGCTTAGCCTTGATGGAGCGGCTTGAGTCTCACCTCCTCATCCGTGACAATGGGTGCTTTGGTGTGCTCCGGACACATGACTCTCAGCCTCTTGCAGTAGGTGAGGGTGCTGGGGTTATAGAAGTCACAGAACATGTTGTTGCCTTCTATCCTGGTCTTGAACATGGAGCCAAACGTGGTCTGACTTTCCAGCTAAAACAAGAATAAGCATGTTTGAATCAATAATCAATATATAATCAATCCAATCAATAGAACGATAAGTCTTAAAATGAAGTAAAAAGTAGTAGTAAAAATAAAAATAAGTGAAGTCTTAAAAGATCATGTGAATTTCTTACATATCTGGGAAAGCTTTGTGTAATTGTGGCAACGCATGTCTCATTTGGCTGTGACCTAGCAATGATAAATAGATAAAGATACAGATGAATAGATAAAGATACAGATGAATAGATAAAGATACAGATGAATAGATAGATACAGATAAATAGATAGATACAGATAAATAGATAAAGATACAGATAAATAGATAAAGATACAGATAAATAGATAGATACAGATAAATAGATAAAGATACAGATAAATAGATAGATACAGATAAATAGATAGATACAGATAAATAGATAGATACAGATAAATAGATAAAGATACAGATAAATAGATAGATACAGATAAATAGATAAAGATACAGATAAATAAGATAAGATAATAGATAAATAGATAAAGTATACAGATAAATAGATATACAGATACAGATAAATAGATAGATACAGATAAATAGATAGATACAGAATAAGATAAGAAGATAGATACAGATAAATAGATAAAGATACAGATAAATAGATAGATACAGATAAAATAGAGTAAAAGATACAGATAAATAGATAAAGATACAGATAAATAGATAAAGATACAGATAAATAGATAAAGATACAGATAAATAGATAGATACAGATAAATAGATAAAGATACAGATAAATAGATAAAGATACAGATAAATAGATAGATACAGATAAATAGATAAAGATACAGATAAATAGATAAAGATACAGATAAATAGATAAAGATACAGATAAATAGATAAAGATACAGATGAATAGATAAAGATACAGATAAATAGATAGATACAGATAAATAGATAGATACAGATAAATAGATAGATACAGATGAATAGATAAAGATACAGATAAATAGATAGATACAGATAAATAGATAGATACAGATAAATAGATAAATAGATAGATACAGATAAATAGATAGATACAGATAAATAGATAGATACAGATAAATAGATAGATACAGATAAATAGATAGATACAGATAAATAGATAGATACAGATAAATAGATAAAGATACAGATAAATAGATAGATACAGATAAATAGATAGATACAGATAAATAGATAAAGATACAGATAAATAGATAAAGATACAGATAAATAGATAAAGATACAGATAAATAGATAAAGATACAGATAAATAGATAAAGATACAGATAAATAGATAGATACAGATAAATAGATAGATACAGATAAATAGATAGATACAGATAAATAGATAAAGATACAGATAAATAGATAGATACAGATAAATAGATAAAGATACAGATAAATAGATAAAGATACAGATAAATAGATAAAGATACAGATAAATAGATAAAGATACAGATAAATAGATAAAGATACAGATAAATAGATAAAGATACAGATAAATAGATAGATACAGATAAATAGATAAAGATACAGATAAATAGATAGATACAGATAAATAGATAAAGATACAGATAAATAGATAAAGATACAGATAAATAGATAAAGATACAGATAAATAGATAAAGATACAGATAAATAGATAGATACAGATAAATAGATAGATACAGATAAATAGATAAAGATACAGATAAATAGATAAAGATACAGATAAATAGATAAAGATACAGATAAATAGATAAAGATACAGATAAATAGATAAAGATACAGATAAATAGATAAAGATACAGATAAATAGATAAAGATACAGATAAATAGATAAAGATACAGATAAATAGATAAAGATACAGATGAATAGATAAAGATACAGATAAATAGATAAAGATAAAGATACAGATAAATAGATAAAGATACAGATAAATAGATAAAGATAAAGATACAGATAAATAGATAAAGATACAGATAAATAGATAAAGATACAGATAAATAGATAAAGATACAGATAAATAGATAAAGATACAGATAAATAGATAAAGATACAGATAAATAGATAAAGATACAGATAAATAGATAAGATAGATAAATAGATAAAGATACAGATAAATAATAGATACAGATAAATAGATAGATAAAGATACAGATAAATAGATAAAGATACAGTATAATAGATAAAGATACAGATAAATAGATAAAGATACAGATAAATAGATAAGATACAGATAAATAGATAAAGATACAGATGAATAGATAAAGATACAGATAAATAGATAAAGATACAGATGAATAGATAAAGATACAGATGAATAGATAAAGATACAGATAAATAGATAGATACAGATAAATAGATAAAGATACAGATAAATAGATAAAGATACAGATAAATAGATAAAGATACAGATGAATAGATAAAGATACAGATGAATAGATAGATACAGATAAATAGATAAAGATACAGATAAAGATAAAGATAAACAGATAAAAATAAGATACAGATAGATAGATAGAAAGATAGATAAATAGATAAAGATACAGATAAATAGATAAAGATACAGATAAATAGATAAAGATACAGATAAATAGATAAAGATAAGATAATAGATAGATAGATAAATTTGATAAGATACAGATAAATAGATAAAGATACAGATAAATAGATAAAGATACAGAATAATAGATAAAGATACAGATGAATAGATAAAGATACAGATAATAGATAAGATACAGATAAATAGATAAAGATACAGATAATAGATAAGATCAGATAATAGATAAAGATACAGATAAATATAAAGATACAGATAAAATAAAGATAAAGATACAGATAATAGATAGATACAGATAAATAGATAAAGATACAGATAATAGATAGATACAGATAATAGATAAGATACAGATAAATAGATAGATACAGATAATAGATAAAATACAGTAAATAGATAAAGATACAGATAAATAGATAAGATACAATAAATAGATAAAGATACAGATAATAGATAAGATACAGATAATAGATAAAGATACAGATAAATAGATAAAGATACAGATAAATAGATAAAGATACAGTAAATAGATAAAGATACAGATAATAGATAAGATACGATAAATAGATAAAGATACAGATAAATAGATAAAGATACAGATAAATAGATAAAGATACAGATGAATAGATAAAGATACAGATAAATAGATAAAGATACAGATAAATAGATAAAGATACAGATAAATAGATAAAGATAAAGATACAGATGAATAGATAGATAAAGGGATCTTTCACCACATAATCAAGGCTAAAAACTTGGAAAACAAAAGCTACAGGGAAACAGATTATTATATACATGTACACCTTTGCTTGATTATTCCTTCCATTCCTTCATCTTATCACAGGTGTCAACTAATTGGTAACGGTGTGGAGAGTGAGAATTCTTTCATCAGGAACTGTTCTATTTCAAATCCCTTAAAACAAGCAAATATCCATCTTTTGAAGCAACATCAATAATTATTCATTACATTTTCACTTCCACCCTTAACTGACTTCCATGTCCCGACCCTAACCACCCATCTGCCTACAGAAATAAGCATATGGATTACCTTATTGAAGCAGTTTTCCATGTGCCTAATCGCCCTCCTAGCCTGAACCTCGTGGCCACAGGTGACGCAGTAGATGTAGATGCCGTCCGCCCCCTCCTCCTCCCCGCCGTCGTCAGCCTTGGGGTCAATGCTGGCTCTCCTCCCTCGCTCCACATGTCTGTCCAGCTCCTACACACACAAATAGCAAGGTTATAAAGTTGAAGCATAAACTGAGGAATGTTCATGTTATGGAAGTAAGAATTGTGATGGAGATGTATGTATGGAGGAGCAGAAACAGTGGTCAAGACAAAGTGTGGAGAGACGATGGATTTTGAGGATAATGGCTTTTCAAATGCTAGGATTATTCTCATGTTTTTTAAGTTGTCATTTTTGTACAAGAATCTTAAGGGAATCACATCTGATAATGTCAAGAGCAGGTTATCCTGTATCAAACTGGGGTTGCCTGTCAGGAAGAGCATCTGGGGCGTAAATCTCATGCTGCAAATTTAAATGATGAATGCCGACAATAGAGTTGGAAGCGTATCATCGACCGTCTAACCTCATATTATGGGAAAATCTGACGTTAAACAGAAAGATGATGATGATGATGATGAATAGTGGTTGTTGCCTCGAAGCACCACTCACCAGGTGCCGCTGGTCCAGCTGGTGAAGCACCTCCCGGGCCTCCAGCTGCTGCCGCCTGATCTTCTCCAGCTGTCTGATGTCCTTGCTCTCTGCCACACACTCACTCATCTTCCATTCCTGGATGCGCTGAGGCAACACCTGCAACCAATAAGACACATTAGTTTACAGGAATGGAAACACTTTGAGGGAAACATTAGTCTGCAGGAATGGAAACACTATGAGGGAAACATTAGTCTGCAGGAATGGAAACACTATGAGGGAAACATTAGTTTGCAGGAATGGAAACACTTTGAGGGAAACATTAGTCTGCAGGAATGGAAACACTTTGAGGGAAACATTAGTCTGCAGGAATGGAAACACTTTGAGGGAAACATTAGTCTGCAGGAATGGAAACACTTTGAGGGAAACATTAGTCTGCAGGAATGGAAACACTATGAGGGAAACATTAGTCTGCAGGAATGGAAACACTATGAGGGAAACATTAGTCTGCAGGAATGGAAACACTTTGAGGGAAACATTAGTCTGCAGGAATGGAAACACTATGAGGGAAACATTAGTCTGCAGGAATGGAAACACTATGAGGGAAACATTAGTCTGCAGGAATGGAAACACTATGAGGGAAACATTAGTCTGCAGGAATGGAAACACTATGAGGGAAACATTAGTCTGCAGGAATGGAAACACTATGAGCTCTGACATCACTGCAAACAATTATCACTGGAAAGAAATACCACACTAAAAAGCCGACAACCACCAAGTACATTTCACATCAGAGTTGACAAGTGTGTGCTTACAGAATAGATCCTTGCTTCAGCCAGCTTCTGTCCACACTCATCGTTGCAGTACTTGCTGTTGGGGCGCGCCGGCCGGGTGCACTGCGGCCCAAAGCACTGCCGCATGGTGGTCAGGTCGGCCCTCGGGAACCCCCCGTCCGAGTCGCTGTCGCTGACGGTGGCTGACTCATGACGACTCTTCCGTTTCCGCACCCCGGCGGCTTGCTCCTTTTTCTGGGGTGACGCAGAGAACTTTTACTGAGTACATGTGCTAAATATTGTCTTTGACTTCAAAGTTACTTTCCACTTTTGACAACTTTTATTTTTCAAGACATTAACCCCTTCACGCCCAGATCTTTCCTTTACTAAAAAAATGGTCTGTTGTTAGCCATAAAATAACGAAAAGTCACTTAATATACCAAATTAGTTAGTGGACAAAGATACTAAACAGGTCATTATGTATAAATATTGCTTATATTCACTAAAAATCGTCTAATGGTAGCCAAATTACAATGAAAATTACGTTTTGGGCCTCAAGGGATTAACAAGACTTTGAAGCTTACTTTGCTGCGACTGAATGCCTTGACCTCTTTCTCCTTGGTCTTTGTGGACTCTATGACCACAGGCTCCTTGGTGAACTTCTTGAACTCAAACGTCTCCTCCTCGCTGTGTTCATTGCGGTCCTTGAGCACTGTGGGGGGGGTGGCAAACAGCACCTCCTTAGTGCTGAGGGAGGGCTGGGGGGGGCACGGGGGAGGGCACTGGGGAGGGGGCTTGGGCGGCACCTCTGTCTCATGCTCATAGTGCTTCTTGATGCTGCTGCTGCTGGTCTTGTTGGATCTCTGGGCAAGCTGTACCTGGAGGGACCATAAAGAGTGACTGTTAACCATGCTAACTGATGACATGATGATGCAGAACCTTGTGATGACTGAACAACCTATATTTTCAAGGCTAACTTAGGATTTTGCTGGATGGTTATGACAAAAATTTACAGGAACTACCACGTATAGGTCTCGCGGCCTCTTGTAGCTTCCTTATTTTCTGATGTTCTTCTTATATAATGTTCTAAAAATCACATTCTCCACCTCAACAACACTCATACTAAAGATAAATTAACCCAAACACCACCAAGATGATATCAAGGCACCAGAACATTGCACAGTAAAGGGTTGCACTCCATCATAACAACATAAGAACATAAGAAAATAAGGAAGCTACAGAAGGCAGTGAGACCTACACGTGGTAGTTCCTGTTACTTAACACTACCTACATCCACCTTTCATCCCCATCCATGAAATTATCTAGCCTCCTTTTAAAGCTCCCTATTGACTCTGCACTAACTACCTTGTTACTACATTTGGCTGTATGGCAGGTGATGGCAGCGTACTGGGTGGGGACTCCGCACTAACTACCTGACGATTGAGACCATTCCAATCATTTACCACCCTATTTGTGAACCAGTTTTTCCCTATTCCTTTTTAAACCTATATTGAACAGTAAAGGGTTGCACGCCATCACACACACACACACACACACACACACACACACACAATCTCCATCGCCGGCTTACAAAGTTATGGCACTGTCGCTTTTTGCACTTTTGTCGCAGCTTGTGAGGACCTCCAAACTTGGCCATGTCCTTGCAGTTCTCACAGCGGCCACAGTCCTCCCGCTGGTAACACGCCTCACACGCCCCGCACCGCTGTATGCTGTTGCTGCTGCCGCCTTTACTGCTACTGCTACTGCTACTCTTGCTCTTGGAGGCTGGGGAGGCAGGGAATGAATTGGAAACAGCACACATGGAACACTACTGGGTTTTTTTATGTGTAAAATCCTGATCCCTTGCTGCTTACTGACTGATATTTGATGCCAGGAGAAGGGAATACATACTACGGTTCTTCTTAATTTCAGTTGTATTTTATCATAGTTAACCATATTATCAGGTAAACATAGACATCATTTTAAGCATGAGACCTTAAAATAGAATGAAATTTTTGTCTCACTAAAAGAATAGACTATAGTTATGCATTTCTTCCTGGCGCCCAAAACAATGCTACCAAAGACCTACTTGAGTGTTTGTCGTGTTTGTCGTGTTTGTCATATTTGTATTTTTCTTTGTCTCTTTTTTCCTTGTCTCTTTTCTCCTTGTCTTTCCTCTCCCTGTCCTTCCTTTCCTTGTCCTTGTCCTTGCGGTGCTTGCTGTCGCTGTGGTCGTGGTGGTGAGGCTTCTTCTGCTTGTACTTGATTTCCAGAGACGGTTCCTTTAGCCTGCATTTCTGAGGGTTCAAAGAAAGACTGTGCCAATACATTCATGATGCCTCGTCCTATCTCTGTTTAAAATGCACAATTTCACAATTTTCAAAAAAATGCACTTTGAAAAAAATGCACTTCGAAAAAATGCACTTTAAAAAAATTCCATCTGATATTCTCTTCTTCAGCTCTCCAAAAGTCTTCTGGTGTCTCCTCTGTCATGCACTCCTCATCTCCTCTGTTCTCTCCACCTCTCTCATGTCCTGCTCATAAAAAGGATGCCATCAGCATATGCTAAGTAACATCTAACCAAATATCTAGTTTTTTACTATAATTTTATGTTGGCCCCAGTCAGAGCTTATTTTATTTTTGTGAGAGGAAAAATATAACTAATAATTAATAAAAAAACTAAAAAAAGGTATTTGAGATCCGGGGCTATTCATAAAACATTCGGGGCTACAGCCCCCAATGCCCATGCCTAACTACGCCCCTGCCTAAATGCATGTCAAAATCTGGTCCCAGGGAGTACATGGATGCAGGACTTGGTGTTGTGAACCGTTCATACCTGACAGAAGAACTTTCTTATTTTGTTTGCTTCACTCTCCGTCACGTTGATGCAGTCACCGTGGTACCACTCCTCGCACTTGTCACAGCCTCTGTGGGGAACACCTGCATCAACTCCAGGCTGACACACACACACACACAAAGAGAGAGAGAGAGAGAGAGAGAGAGAGAGAGAGAGAGAGAGAGAGAGAGAGAGAGAGAGAGAGAGAGAGAGAGAGAGAGAGAGAGAGAGAGAGAGAGAGAGAGAGAGAGAGAGAGAGAGAGAGAGAGAGGGGGGGGGGGGAGACAATTGATTGATTGATTGTAATGCCAAAAAAGGGGAAATGTGCCAGACATCAGAGGCGATATGGCACTATGGCAAAGCATAAAAAAGGGGAGGGGTTATAGAGAAAGAGTGAAACGGTGAGGGAAGGGGAGAGGAGCGGGATGTTACAGCAGGATGGTTACAGCAAATGAAGCCCACCCGCGAGGCCCCACGGGAGGCAGGTGTGAGGTGTACCTACATCATGAACCTGGTGACGTCTGCGGTGCGGCACACACAGTACACCTGCTCGTCCTTGAGGCCCTCCTCCCGAAGCATGGTGTTCAGCTTGCTCTGCCGCTCAGGGAGGTCGAACTGCCGCGCTATCTCAGACTGTAAAGGAAGATAAGAACATAAGAAAATAAGGAAGCTACAAGAGGCCGTAACTGTAAAGGAAGATGAGGTGACTTGGCGGACCAGTGACTGATATGGTGGGTAAAATTTCGGTAGTGGGCATTCACCAATTTCGAGGCCGAAACTTAGTTTTCCTGGATAGTTTTGATGTGTTTTTAATGAATCTGGCACTCGTTTTTGTCGGAAATAATTTTGTGTTTACAAGTATGGGGGGATCCCCGCCCCGCCCCGCCCCGCAAACCTTGCTCTGCTTCTTACTGCCATAATATTGAAGATTTTCTTTCTTTTTTCTTGATATCATCTATTACTAAACCAAACCCCACCTCTAACCTAACTTAACCGTTTTTGGCTGAAATAACGGTAGATTTTCGGTAGTACATGTAACGCCATTATTATTCAATTGCGCCAAGGGAAATGGGGTTCAAAAGACTCAGAATGAGGAGATCTACACGATAAGACAGGTTAGAATTGTCAGGCTCGAGGATGACCTAAATCATAATAATACCGGGTATCTCTGTGACCCATTACAATGTTTGGGTTGGACATGTAGGAACACCAACCAGCCCTCCCTCCTGCGCCGACCCTGAGCCATCCACCAATACCCCCACCAAACCACCATTATCCCATTACCCGGGTTAGTATACCACTCCCCGACTGGTACAGAGGTTCAACACCATGCTAAGACACACCAATATCGCCTCTGGGACCCACCTTAGACATGGTGAAGCGATGAAGACAGAGGGATTCAGTGTTGTTGTTTTGGTCGACTGTTTGTTTACTATCAGCCACGTTGCCTTCACCAGTAACTATTTATCATTAATACCATAACTTACACTGCATTAAACCCAGATTATGTACGTTTGGAATATATATATGATGTTGAGATTATGTTAGAGTGTGTTTTTACTATATATCCGAGGTTTGGTTATTGCTACTGGATGTTACTTTCACAGATTAGGCTAAATCATGGAAGGAGAACGGTCGATAAAGGACGCAGGAAGTATAGCAAATTATAGAAATACGAAAGAGGAACACGAGATAGAGTAGAAGGAGGAGGTACGAGGTGATATAAAGCGACAGAGCTCATACGACGAAGAGAACGTTAAGGAAAGGATGAGAAAGGCTACATAAAGGAGAACAGAGTAAAGGAAGGGAGGTGGTCACAGCGCAGAAGATAGAACTCAAAGAACTCAAAGAAAGAAACAAATCATAGGAATTATCGCCACAAGACCTACCTTAACTTTAAATACCACCTTTAAATGCAAGTGTTTACTGAGATCCTTTGGTACATTGATATTTACGTAAAAATGGACGAGGACTGCGCGGTCATTTTCTGAGACATTGACTAGTTTCTCCTTGCCTAAAATTTGTGCTTTTTCATTTAGTTAACTGATTTATTTCCTTTATTATACATCATACATCTCAGCAGGAGACTATTGCATATATAGAAGTTTATGTTTTGTGATTTAGGTAGCTACAGTTCAGTTAGGTCTGAAAATGTATATGAAAAGGTGTCTGGAAACTTGTAAAAAGCAAACATTACTTTAAATTCTACTAAAAATTAAAATTCACCAAAATATTTGTTGTCTATCATAATTTTTTTTTTTTTTCTACATCACAAAGGACTGGCCAAGGGTACAAAAAAGAAGTAACAAAAAGTCCGCAGAATATCAACTAAACACCACAAATGATAGCTGCTTCACTTTAGAATCACAGACTTAATATTACAATGACTTCAAACATAACTTCAGAAAATAAAGAGAATACAAAAGGCTAGAGGACCTAACCGAGGCAGCTCCTGTACATCTAAATCTCACCATTTACCTGCCTCATATAACTAACCTGCCTCATCCATAACACTAACCTACCTCATCCATATAACTAACCTGCCTCATCCATGACACTAACCTGCCTCATCCATAACTAACCTGCCTCATCCATGACACTAACCTGCCTCATCCATGACACTAACCTGCCTCATCCATATAACTAACCTGCCTCATCCATGACACTAACCTGCCTCATCCATGACACTAACCTGCCTCATCCATATAACTAACCTGCCTCATCCATATAACTAACCTGCCTCATCCATATAACTAACCTGCCTCATCCATATAACTAACCTGCCTCATCCATGACACTAACCTGCCTCATCCATATAACTAACCTGCCTCATCCATATAACTAACCTGCCTCATCCATATAACTAACCTACCTCATCCATATAACTAACCTGCCTCATCCATGACACTAACCGTGCCTCATCCTGACATACCCATCATGACACTAACCTGCCTCATCCATGACACTAACCTGCCTCATCCATGACACTAACCTGCCTCATCCATGACACTAACCTGCCTCATCCATATAACTAACCTGCCTCATCCATATAACTAACCTGCCTCATCCATATAACTAACCTACCTCATCCATATAACTAACCTGCCTCATCCATGACACTAACCTGCCTCATCCATGACACTAACCTGCCTCATCCATATAACTAACCTGCCTCATCCATATAACTAACCTGCCTCATCCATGACACTAACCTGCCTCATCCATATAACTAACCTGCCTCATCCATATAACTAACCTACCTCATCCATATAACTAACCTGCCTCATCCATATAACTAACCTGCCTCATCCATATAACTAACCTGCCTCATCCATGACACTAACCTGCCTCATCCATGACACTAACCTGCCTCATCCATGACACTAACCTACCTCATCCATGACACTAACCTGCCTCATCCATGACACTAACCTACCTCATCCATGACACTAACCTACCTCATCCATGACACTAACCTGCCTCATCCATGACACTAACCTGTCTCTCATTTTTTCCCTTGACCAGTCCTTTGAAATGTAAAAAAAAAATATATATTGTCCTTACATGATTACACTTAACATAACAATTCTTTTATTTGCTTGAGTACTGAAGTTCATTCCCTCATGTCTATATATTGTGTTGTTGCTGTTGTTTTTCCTGTATGCCTTCGGGTTATTATTGTAAATAAATTAAAATTATTATTATTAATATTACAGAGCTATCTTGAAGCACTACTAAGACCCCCTTGACCTTGACCTGACCTCATGGACGACAAGGGTCACACACACAGGATCTTCACCAATGACCCCCTCCACCAACACTCCCTCCTCCACCGCCGGGTCACAGCCACGACCTCTGACCTCAAGCAACACACAGGCTGGGTGTACACCATTGACCCTGTCTCTGAAAGGTTGTTGTTAGCACCCTCAAGACAGAATTAAGAGTATAGTTCAATATATGGTATCTTTATTCATTGTGAAAGGTTGTTATTAGCACCCTCAAGCTAGAATGAAGAGTACTGTATAGTTCAATATATGGTATCTTTATTCATTATGAAAGGTTGTTATTAGCACCCTCGAGCCAGAATTAAAAGTGTAGTTCAGTATATGGTATCTTTCTTTATTCATTGTGAAAGGTTGTTATTAGCACCCTCGAGCCAGAATTAAACATATAGTTCAATATATGGTATCTTTATTCATTGTGAAATGATGTTATTAGCACCCTCGAGCCAGAATTAAGAGTATAGTTCAATATATGGTATCTTTATTCATGGACATATTCATGGACAATGGCAGAGCTGTGAAACTTGTCTTCTCTTTTTACTTATTGTATGATTAGTTAAGTGCCATGAGGATTTAATAATATTTAGCAAGTGTCAAAGGAATGATAGCACAAGAGCATCCCTATTATTTTTCAGCAATCAATTTTCATATCTTTCACCAGCATAGTCTTGGTGAACTTCATTGGTGAGGCGAAGGAGGTGACCATAGTGTGGGGCTACAACATCACGAGTGTCACGCCCCTGGAAGACACCCCTCCGCCGGGCCTTGCTGATGCCGTGGATTCCATCTTCAGGAAAAAACTGGTGGGGGAATAATAGACCTTCAGTATCTATGAAGACCCTCCTCTACTTGAGTCTAGGCTTAGTTAGCAGGATGTTCAGCTTACTAGTTTGATTTCAGATACTAATTTGATCCGAGTAATTTATTATATTTTTTGATGTAACCGGTTATTAGAAATTGATAAGTGTGGTAAGATGTGGTTTCTTCACTTATGTACAGTAGTGCAGTAACTTAGATTATTATAACATATGTTAATGATTAGTGAACGCAGGAATTGTGATTGATCAACGATGTGGAAATACTTTGTGGTGTTTTAACTTGATGTCTGGAGAAATGCATTCCAAGAAAATATAAAGACAAATTGAAGTTAACTGAATATGAAGAAAACTGTACAATAAACTGTTTCTCATTGCTACATTAATTGAAGTTAACTGAATATGAAGGAAACTGTACCACAAACTGTTTCCCATTGCTACATTAATTGAAGTTAACTGAATATGAAGGAAACTGTACCATCAACTGTTTCCCATTGCTACATTAATTGAAGTTAACTGAATATGAAGGAAACTGTACAATAAACTGTTTCCCATTGCTACATTAATTGAAGTTAACTGAATATGAAGGAAACTGTACCACAACTGTTTCCCATTGCTACATTAATTGAAGTTAACTGAATATGAAGGAAACTGTACCACAAACTGTTTCCCATTGCTACATTAATTGAAGTTAACTGAATATGAAGGAAACTGTACAATAAACTGTTTCCCATTGCTACATTAATTGAAGTTAACTGAATATGAAGGAAACTGTACCACAAACTGTTTCCCATTGCTACATTAATTGAAGTTAACTGAATATGAAGGAAACTGTACCACAACTGTTTCCCATTGCTACATTAATTGAAGTTAACTGAATATGAAGGAAACTACCACAACTGTTTCCCATTGCTACATTAATTGAAGTTAACTGAATATGAAGGAAACTGTACCACAACTGTTTCCCATTGCTACATTAATTGAAGTTAACTGAATATGAAGGAAACTGTACCACAACTGTTTCCCATTGCTACATTAATTGAAGTTAACTGAATATGAAGGAAACTGTAGCTACCACAAACTGTTTCCCATTGCCTCATCCCAGCATGGCATTCAATGATATATAGCATGAAGATATCTGAAAGGTCAATTATAAAATATATTAATGACTAAATGAAAAAAATAATAGTAGCTACCGTAGAATGTTATGCATATGCCTTTACCTTTTTATTTTTTTATTTCATATATATGTAAGGTTGGTAAGATAATTCCTTGATCCCAGGTCCACTACAGCAGCCAGGAGATCACAGCCAGGAGGGAGTCCCTGTGTGTCTGGCTGGCGGAAAACAGGGTTCCCTACACCGTGAACGAGGACATGAGCATTCAGGTAACTCACTCATTATACCTAGAGTACCTTGAATAATATGAATGTTTTATCAAGAGACCCTAACTATACCTATTGGCTCCTTATTCATTTATGCTTTATTTTATTCCCTATCAAATTTTTTTTTTTTTACTTTCTTTTTATACAGTATATTTTTTTTATTTACTATTTATTATTCTTTCTTTCTTTATTTATTTATTCTATATCTATTTCCTATCTATTATTTTTTTTTTTACGTTGAAGCCTATAGCGCAATTTGCTTTCATATAATCTGCTTCAATCTGTAATAAGCTTAGGTAGAGTTCATTGTTGCTTACGTATTTCTCTCTCATCAGCTTTTAGTAGAAATATAGTTAAAAGTAAAAAGATTACCTGAGGACTTATAGTAAAGAATCCATTAAATACCAATATTGTCCTCATATCTCCATACATAAGGAAAAAAAATTGTTTCCTCTTGTAGCTTCCTTATTTTATTATGTTCTTATTCCCATTCTTGCAAAACACTAAGAAAATAATACGACCTCACAAAGGCTATACCGTCTCCCCCCCTCCCAACCCATGTCAGCCCGGGCCTTTTGAGTGTTACAGGTGATACCCATGAGTGTTACAGGTGATACCCTTGAGTGTTACAGGTGGGCCTTTTGAGTGTTACAGGTGATACCCTTGAGTGTTACAGGTGATACCCTTGAGTGTTACAGGTGATACCCTTGAGTGTTACAGGTGATGCCCTTGAGTGTTACAGGTGGGCCCTTGAGTGTTACAGGTGATGCCCTTGAGTGTTACAGGTGGGCCCTTGAGTGTTACAGGTGATGCCCTTGAGTGTTACAGGTGGGCCCTTGAGTGCTACAGGTGATGCCCTTGAGTGTTACAGGTGGGCCCTTGAGTGTTACAGGTGATGCCCTTGAATGTTACAGGTGATGCCCTTGAGTGTTACAGGTGATGCCCTTGAGTGTTACAGGTGGGCCCTTGAGTGTTACAGGTGATGCCCTTGAGTGTTACAGGTGATGCCCTTGAGTGTTACAGGTGATGCCCTTGAGTGTTACAGGTGATGCCCTTGAGTGTTACAGGTGATGCCCTTGAGTGTTACAGGTGATGCCCTTGAGTGTTACAGGTGGGCCTTTTGAGTGTTACAGGTGATGCCCTTGAGTGACAAGTGATGCCCTTGAGTGTTACAGGTGATGCCCTTGAGTGACAAGTGATGCCCCTCCCCCCAGGTGTTGCAGGTGGCAGTGATCCGGTCCCCCTACGATGCTGGCGGGGTGGAGTGCCATAACGAGGTGGTCCTGGAGAAGGTGATGAGGCTGGTGCAACAGACGCCTGGAACCACCTCGGCATGAAGGCTGTGTCATGCTCTGCCTGGGAATGTATAGGACCCAAGATTAATAAACATACTATCTTAACCCCTTGAGGCCCAGAACGTAATTTCCATTGTAATTTGGGCACCATTAGACGATTTTTTTGTGAATTTAAGCAATAATTTATAGATATGACCTGTTTAGTATCCTTGTCCACTAGTTAATTTGGTATATTCAGTCACTTTTCGTAATTTTATGGCTAACAACAGACAATTTTATATAGCAAAGGAAAGATCTGGGCGTGAAGGGGTTAAACTACTTACTATCTTCTTACTCTTCTTATTTATCTTCTTACTTCTTCATACTATCTTATACTATACTAAAAGTCTATTGATCTTGGTAGGACCTTTTGGCCACGGACGTTTTGGTCACTACATAAGAAAATAAGGAAGCTGCAAGAGTCCGCGAGACCTACGCGAGGTAGTTTCTGTTACTTAATACTACCTACATGATACATCCACCTTTCATCCCCATCCATGAAATGATCTAGCCTCCTTTTAAAGCTCCCTAATGACTCCGCACTAACTACCACTGTCTTATCTGTCACCTGAGTACTACTAGCAATCTACTCGCTAGCAAAAACTAACCTGACCTGACCTAACTAACCTCAGCCCAACCTAGCCTAACTGTCAAAACGTCCATGGTCGAAACGTCCGGTTACCGTGTCTGGCTACATGAATTGAAGCGTTTTACTGAAAAATCTTAGGTCTATTTTGTGTAGAATATACATATTTTTGTAATGGATGTAGGTTTATTTGTCTTACTAGAGCCTGTTGTTTGTAATGACTGAATAAACTAGCTCAAATGTCCCCATGAACCTGAAATTTATTGTGAAATTGTTGAAATGGAAAAGATAAGTAGCCTACCTAGATGGGAATTTCTCATACAGATAAAAAACCTCACCCGCCTCTAAAAAGCGCCTAAAAGACTGGAGACGCGTATGATAAGACGCAGGAAATATTAGCAAGCACAAAATGTATCACAAAACTAAGGTTAACTGAATTTATCAATATAATTTCATATTTCCCTCGCTGTCCTTCTAATGGTTACAAAGTTCCCGCCAAATTTGAATGACCAATCAACGGGTTTGTTTTTATTCTGAGCAGCCAATGAGTGGAGGGATGACTGTCGGCCATCATGTTTGTGGCGACTGAAGACGACTGAGGCTTTCGTACGCAAAGAATTTCTCTGCCCCATGAGAGGAATGATGAATTTTATTATTAATACAGGATCTCTCAATACTTATTTAAGTAAAATAACCAATATTGAATGAAATAAGATCTCTACGCTGGTATGTAAATGCAAATATATATTTATCCCAGCAACTGGCAGTGTCTGAGCTGCCAGACGTTTGACAATGTTGTACTTATTTGATAAACTCCATCAATATAATTTCATGAAGTATCCTGAATTATCGTAATTGATGATTCATTTACTGGGGTTGACATCATAGATATGAACCTTTGCTATCCACACACACGCACACATCCCCTGGGAGGACAACAAGCGGCATCGGCGGGGTGGAGGGCGCGCACAGCCACACTGTTGCCACATGCTAGGACAGTTACCTGTTTGACGGAAATTTTGGCTTCTAATGGGAAAATAAAGGCAAAAACGGGGAAAAAAGAAACCATTTAGTTTATTTTAAATATTTATACATGAGTGTGTGTGTATGACAGGTAAAATCTGAGGCAAAAAGTGAAGTTATCATTTCCCAGCCCGGACATTACAGCGGGTGGTCTGGCATCAGTGACAGGCCCTCGCTACCGGGAATGTCGTCCTAACACACCCCTGCACACACCTTCACTATTAAGCTTTCAGGTACGTGTTGCGGCATTGATGGGCGTTACCACAGGGGTGTGAAGGTGTGGTGCAGTGTGTGGCTAGTGTGGAGTGTTGTGGTGGTAACGGTAGTGGTTGTGTTGCAGGATAACAGCGGCGTCTATCACAGCCGAGGCCGGGGAGGCACACAGCACACCGCGGCATCATGGCCGACGTGGATATTGATCTTTACGGCGACGTGGAGCAAGACTTCACACAGGTCAGACTCGCGTTCCCCCATGCCTGCACTACGCTACCCTTGTCCTTAGTGTTACTCTTTGTGCTGTGTGTTGATATTGTACATAATTGTTGTAGTTAGCCATGGCGGATCCATAGTGGCGTAGGTGTTCGGTAGTTTGTGCGTGACTCGTGTCTTCCCCTTGCCAATCTTGCCTGGCCGTAACAGGACCCTTGATAACACCGCGGGTTTACTCTAGCGATGCCTTCACGAGGGTTAACGTAATGAACTGTTTCCCTAATGACGCCTCAAGGTCAACGGGGAGTATTTGGTTTCCGGCATCACGCGATTTTTCGGTGAATTTTTTTCTGATATATTATTTTGTGGATAATTGATCATTTTTTTCGGGCCTTTTTTTTCTTTTTTTCTCCAGTTGGACCCTACTCCATACACAGCATGGGGTGGGGGCTTTTCCCCCTTAACTAGCTTTGGAAGTTGAGTTGGTACTTTCAACCAGTAACTGAGTACGAGGTTAAAAGTACTCTTTTTTTTTCCTATGTATTTTGATGTGTCAAGAATGATGGTCACATTAAAAGCGTCGGAAATGCCTCATTTTGCAGATATCCACCCTTAATTAACGTTAGGTTAGGTAACTAGTGTCCAGGTTAGGTTAGTGAACTAGCGGGGGGGTGGGGGGACCACCAGTTATGTCAGGTTAAGTAACCAATGTCCATGTTGAGTTGGGTTTGGTATCAACTAGTTTTATCGTAAAGATTTAATGAACTAGGGAATTTTTCAGGAATAGGTAGGAAATCCGTATCCGTTGACTATCGGTTTTCGGTTATATATATTTTATTTTCGGCCTTATGTCATCCCATAGTGTTTACCAGATATATTTTTCATTTCTTTTCTCAATTTCTGGCCTCCCTTTAAAAAAAAAAGTGATTATGCCGAAGAACAATGATCAGATTATTAAGAAAACACCTCAAAATATATCAGAAAATAATTCCATATCTTTGAATTGGCAGGATGTTGAGATATCTTATGACTACCTAAATCGTTATCTATAATCACTTACCGGCAGTTTTTCTTTTCATTATTTTTCTATTTAGGTGTGTTGAAGAGATGAGGGTATGAATGTGTGGGTGCCGTCACGCTGGCAGGCTGTGTAGGGCAGTGAGGGGGGGGGGGTAGGCCTAGTCACCAGTTTTATGTTGAGGGACAGGCCTAAGGTTAGAGACAGTATTGTTCTTTGGTGATTAAGAGTATAAATTCAACTGGATCTTTCACGTACATGAGTTGCAAACAAAGAAACATTAAGGAAAACTGACAACATTGACACTGCAGATTACTTTAAAAAAAACTACCATCACTTCAATGTGGGTAATAGTGACAGCATCCATTGTGAGTCCAGGCAGAATGTGGCAGCCTGCTGAGTGCATTCATTCCAGAGTTGAGTGTGCTGTGTAACATTGGGTGTCAGTGGTGCTACACTTCTTTTTACGCCAAAAGGGCGAATGTTAGGGAACAAAACTTCAAATAAGGCCAAATGGCAACAGGAAAACACAAACGGCTAAGCAAGCATTTGGGGAGGCTGCTTGAAGCCATAGGAAAACATTGCTTTAGTGTATACAATGCAGGGATGATCGGGCGGCCACTGAGGCTGATCTGTGTGTGTGTGCTGGTGGTCTGTGATGAAACACTGCTCTGGGAAACGTCTTGAAAGTCCTTGAGACCATCTACACAGTGAGGAAGGGCAAGCCATGACTTAGTGACATTGTCAGACTGTTGCCCTGGATGTATCAGTACATTCCATCACAGGGTTTTAAGTGACACAATGGCCTACCTACACCTGGGTGCCGCCCCGCAGGTCGAGAAACACTGGAACCAAGTGTTAGACACTTGGACCTTAGTTAGTTAAGGCAACCAAGATCGCCAGGCCAGCGGGCTGTAGGCAGCCTCGTGACCGTGCCCTCACATTCATAAGTTAAAGAAGTTCTGAGTCAGACTGTTTCCATTATGAGACTCCATTTTTTTTATTCCATAATTACCGGTATGGATGAATTTTCAAATATTTTCTATTTACCTAGCTTATTAATTTTTTTATTATCAAATTTTTAAAAATTTGATATGACCGCTTCCCTACTGCACTGTTATGATGCAGATGATCATATTTAAGAAGCAGCATTATTGTGGGACTACAGTGTGATGGGTTTGTGATGCACAAGCCTTGTTTGGCAGGACTGGCGGACTTGTCATTCTCCACAAAGAATACATGAGTCAGTAGCAGTTAGTTATGCAGTGCTATGATTGTAGAGGTACCTAGTAACAAACCGTCATGGATTTAGCGATAGATCCTGTTCCTACTTACCTAAAACACTGCATAGCAACCGTCAAGTACAAAAAATATCTTAGAGAGACTTGATTCTGAAGTCTTGAGTTTATATATATAAAAAATCTTTTAATTGCACTGGTAATTATATGCTGGCTTTACCGAATTTCTCCACCTCTTTTCATTCACTAATATTTTTTCTCTAATACTTATCTTTTTCAGATAACATATATATATATACTGTATATCACCCATTCATAAATTACTGAAGCATTTTGCAGATTTCAGATTGAAGCCGAGCCAGGGTTCACAGGGTTGTATTTAAGGGCATGCCTCTGTGTCTAGAGCACAACACATGGTGGGAGTGGGCATGTGTAGGGCAGCCAGGGGGGGTGACTGGGCTAGCCTGCATCCCGGGAGCATATTCCCCTTCTCTATGCGAGTGTGGTTTACGAGTGAAGAAAGGCTGTAGCTCCGAAACTAGCCATAGGATTATCTCGAAAATACCCTCATTGTAATTCCCACGCAAAGTTACCTTATCATGACCATGAAAACTTAACCTACCCTATCCGTAACCTAACGTAACCTGACGTGCTCAAGAGTAAACGCCACATACTCATCCAGACATAGGGAATATGCATCCCGGGGTCTCTGGGAGCACAGGGGGTGGGTAGGTAGGATGTTCATGGGGCCACAGGGGGTGGGTAGGTAGGATGTTCATGGGGGCACAGGGGGTGGGTAGGTAGGATGTTCATGGGGGCACAGGGGGTGGGTAGGTAGGATGTTCACTAGTCAGGAAAACTGATGGGTCTGCAGATAATATTGTTACCCTCCCTGCCTTATGAATGTCTCCTTCAATTCAACTCACCCTGGAAATCAAATCCTAATAATTTAACATAGATAAAAATAATTGATGGTAGTCTTTAAGTTGTAGAGCAGCATTCACATGACCCGAGATGGTAGAAAGATTTGCTAGGCAAGTCTTTTGACACCTACAGTTGAAAGTCAAGGTGATTGATGGTTACTGTTTGGTCTCAGAAGTAGCAGAATTTAAGTCATAAGAACCTCAATAAAAAGAAAATAATTTCAATAGGGAAAGAAACGTAATGTTGGGGTTGGTGAGACAGAAAGTAGGACAGGTTCAGTCTATCAACCACAGGTATACAGCATGAGGGGGTCAGGCAGGGCAACTTTCCCTTAAAGTGTCCTTTATTTTGGAGGTGCCAGATATCACCTTCGGGGGGCATTAAACAAGAGTCTGTAGTGACATTCAGATTGACAGTTTCGGTGTTATTCATTCCAGGATCGGGAAATGAGCTGGTATGAATCGAACTGCTGCGAAGTTTAGTCCTGCACCCTCCACCATTCTGCGTATTATATTATGTCTGAAAAGTCCATTCCTTCTGATATGTCCATCCAGATGTTTTCAATTGCCATCCTTGCTGGTTTCTTAGCTAGACTTAAGCTGACAGTTCTTCAGTGCTGATGATGTTCACTTTGTCTCCAGCTCTATTTGAACACTTCATACCATTTATATAAATCACCTTAGTTAGTGAAGAGATATATTTGAGGGTGTTTACAATTAACAGCTGTTAGTCACAGTCCGTTGGCCGTGTGCCGTGTGGTGTTACTCTGTGTTGTCAGAGATACCAGGGAATATTTCTGTAATGGCGTAAAATATGAGTACACTGTAAAAGCGTCTGACGTTAACACATTTGTGAGTGCGTAAACCTTAAGTACTGTAAACAAAACAAAAAAGAAACACCTTTCAGTCGCAAGTATTATGCATTATGAGGTGTTTCGTTTTGGCAGTAGGTGGGTGATGTGTTAGCAGGAAATGCTGTGCCTCCTCTCTAGCCTCGGGTGGGGCTGAGGTGTCCACCTAGGCATGCCAGGAGTGGCCTGAACATATTTTTATACCTTTTTTTCATGATTATTATTAATTCACTGAACTGATTAATGAGAACTTGCTAAATAATTTGTTGCCAATGTTCATCAGTTATATTTACATGCTTATTTAATCAGTATACTTCAGGTGTTATCTTTTTGAGTTTATGAAAACATTAATGATCAAGTTAAAAATTTATCATGACCATTGTTTATATTACTGCAACATTTAAAGTCAGTAGCCCAGCTGCGGTCACTCATTCCAGCGCCCTAAGCAAGCCCCTGTGAGTCAGGCAGTGACTGCCACCGCCGCTGCTGACTCAGCCAGATGGGCTTGTTAACGCTTGAGTCGTGGGTGTAGAGTGTAAGGGACTCGTCTGTACACTAAGTCATTACGTGGTAGTCATGTTGAAATGGTTTTATATACTTTGCTCATAGGACTTTGTCATAGAATATATAGTTTTATAGAAAATATAGTTACAATGATTAACAGTTTTTGTTCATGTATACATCACATACTTTTTTTTTCATGTGGGTAAGCCTATTAAGTTTGCACATTTTGCAGAACATAATTCTCAATATTTTATTTCTTTTGTTGACAAACTAGAATGACATTCTTGGGATCGTGGCATTGATCAGTGATATATTGTCTGTTGTGGTCTATAAGGCACAAGTAGCGTATAAAGAAAACGTTCTAGTCACATAGTTTACCATTTGTCATGAAAGAAAATATGATCTTGCAAACATTTGTTAAAGGCACTTTTGTTTGTTTGAAAGACTTTTTGATAAGCATGTAACAGTTTCCATGCAATGGTGAATTCAGTGCAGGTGATTTTGGGCTGTGTGGGAATGCAGTGAGGCACTTTTTTGGACTATACTGGTACTGGAAGGTTGAGTTACGCACCTTAAGGCTAGCAGCTAGCAGACATGAGCCAGTGCACCTGCAGGGTAGCCGAGTAGTGTAGGGTTTGGGATCACAATGACCAGCAAGGATGAAGCACTAGTTATGTACAAAGCAAGGCTTGTCAAGTCACTAAACCAAATTGTAGAGAAGCAGATTTACTCATGCTTTTAATAGGGCCAATTGAATTTTCTTTCCTCCAATGTTTGGTACGTGAAGCTGCCGTTGTACTCAGGCAGCGTTCAGCGGCTCTTTATTTATCCTTTTTTTTCTCTCTATTTTTATACATGCATAAGGCCAGTCTGCCTCAGCAACTCAGCACAAATCTGTCTTTCTCACCAGTGAAAGTAACTTATACTTGCACTGTGTATGTATAGTGTGCAAAATGCTGTATCACAGATTATTGTGACTGCTAATCAATTTTCTCACTTTCTCTTCTTTTTAAGGAGCAGCAGTTGTTGTTGTGTTGGGAGGCAGGCTGGCCTCCATCGTAGTCCCTATGTATTTGAATATCTCAATTGCATTATTTTACGACTATAGATACGGCATGATAAGTTAGTTACCATCAAAAGGGGAGTAGTTGGAGTAGATTTAAAAGGTTAAAAAAGAATCCAAATTGAGTATCGATCATTCCATGTGGGGAGTAAGGTGGGACATCACTGGATGATTTGTTTTCATAAAGATGGATTGAAACTTGTTCTACTTTGAGAATTCTCTGCTCTGGTAGCGTCCTCATTGGTCCTGTGATGTGGTGTCGCCTTGATGTGAGGCCACCTGAGGGCAGTCTTATATTTCAGGCTAATTGATGTTCTTTACAGGAATGCCAAGAAAGCTGATGTTATATAAACATTCATATTTGCTTATTCATATTTTATATATGTATATATACACATTTATATATACTTATATAATAGTTTTTCATGTTTCTTTTTTGTATGGTGTAAAAGTATGCTCAAGGATTTATTTACTTCTGATCTCAGGCAGTCTAAGTCTAGTCTATTAGTTTATTTATTCTATTTGGTTTTGAACATTCACAGTGGTTATCAGAAGTGATTAGATTCTACATAAACATGCCTTTTCTGTTCTATTGCTTATGAGTTTTTATTCAGAGCCAATTGTGATACAACTTGTTTGTAATTATCATAATTGGCGTCTATGTGATTTATTGGAAACATACGTTCTATATATCTCTATATATAAATATATACCAGAAATCTATATATTATATACAACTATGAACACTGCTTCAGGAGCAAGCAAGGTTTTCAGCCGGCCACAGCTCATCCCTTTGTAGCCTTGTGTAGAAGTGGAAGGTGGCGTGTCCCATGCTGTACCTAGGAGCGTTAAGCCTCTGTCTCTAGCGGCGCAGGTGTTGTCATGATGGATCTCTTACTGTGCTGTTTTGATCAATAACCTTTGTTTCTAATCCAATAGAAAGGGAGGTATCCCAGTCTCTAGCTATTAATTTGGTTCGTGAGGCATATGGCTTTTGTTAATTTTCCTGTGAAGGTAATGAGTGTACGTTGCCACATGCATATCATTTTGATGTAATGTATATGGAAGTCTGAGTGAGTGTATGGAATAATTTTTTCCCACTTGCAATAAAGGGATGGCATCATTATCTAAAGCTTTAGTCCTAGGATGCTGCCATGCAAGAGCCTAAATGTCCACTTACTGTTCCATTACGGAAAATAGATTCATGCAACCTTGCCCCTTGCGCCTGAAGCAGTGTTTCCTTATTAAGCATATTAGATTTATATCTTTGATATAGATATTTTTATTATGTAACGCATGATGCGTCATTGATAACTGAACACCAAACACTGTCCTGTATGTGTATGTTATGCACAAAGTTTCCTACTGCTGTGTGTGTGTATCTAAGTGAGAGTGTGAGGGAGAATGGGGAGATTACAAGGTCTCATGGTAAGGCTGGTCTTGTCATCTACATAGTTTTGACTCCTTGAATCTTGCTGTGACATAAATAATCTCAGGTATAACAAGTTCACACTGCCAATAGACATTGATGATGGGCTCAGACAGTTGTCTAATATATTTTGTTCAGTTTTTGCTAAACATTGAAACAGCTCACTTCAAAAGATGATAAAGTTGGATGCTTAGACATTGACTGAGCCTCAAGTTACTCTTTCAGTACAGTAGTTTAGTGTTTGTGTGTGAGAGGATGTGGAGTGCCTGGCACCAGACCTCACCAGTCTAATGGTAGACGATCGCCCATTGTTATGTAGGACGACTTTGCCGACGGAGACCTGTACGATGCAGTCCTCACGGGGGGAGGACGAGACCGGGAACGCGACGCCCCGCCAAGCCCTTCCCAGCCCCCCTCCGAGCGCAACGGCGGCTCGGCTCCGCCCCGCCAGTCCTCACAGTCCCAGCGCAGTCGCTCGGTGTCCTCGGAAGAGCGGGCCGTGTTCTCGGGCCCAGTGGCTCACTCCGGACGCAAGTACCAACTCTATATCGGCAACCTGACCTGGGTGAGTCCGCCTGACCTTGGCCTAAAGGTTTTCCTCTGCCCTGATGGTCTGTCTGTCATCAGGCTCAGGTGTCAGTATAACATCAATATGCCTTGTATGCAATAGCCCAAGTTTTGTTGTGTGTAAAAGGATGATGGCTTGGAAGTTTTTGTGACCTGCCATCAGCCTTTACTCAATGTCCATGTATCTTATTTCTTTCTTCCTCAGTCAGGTGAGACACTTGTTTGAAAATGTTAATGACTAGTACCCAAGTGCCTGTCATTAGTGAGGAGGGAATAGACTGTCAACCAAATATATTTTCATGTGAACTTTGTATGTAATTTTTTTGTTGATCTGTATGTAGATCTCTATAAATTGTATTTTCTTCAAGTGTTGTAATGGCTGAACGGTTCTTTATAAATGATAGATTTTGTTATGACACAGATACTTTCATCTGAAGATACCTTGTCTGTGGCACCGTGATAACGTTCAGTATGTACATGTAAAGTGTATTGTTTTACAGTGGACCACAGACAATGATATTGCAGCTGCAGTTCAGGCACTCGGAGTCAGTGATTTCCTGGATGTAAAGTTTTTTGAGAACCGCGCCAATGGTCAGAGCAAGGGTTTCTGCGCCATCTCCCTGGGCTCGGAGTCAAGCAGCCGCACGGTGATGGACAAGCTGCCGCGCAAGGAGATCCACGGCATGAGTCCCGTGGTGACCTTCCCCAGCAAGCAGGCACTCAACCAGGTGAGCCACGGCCACCTGTTGCTCCACACCCAGGGCCTTCTCCCTGGAAAATTTAACCTCCTTCCTACAACAACTCTACATCCTGCATCTGATCTAACCATCCTGCTGTAACATTCCATTCCTTCCCCCTTCCCTCACCGTTTTGCTATTTTTCTATAACCCCTCCCCTTTTTATGCTTTGCCATAGTGCCATTTGACCTCTGATGTCTGGCACATTCACCTTTTTTGGCATTAAATCAATCCATCGATCCACACCCATGGCCACAAGGGGCTGCCCGGGTGGTGCACGTAGGATATGTGCCCAGTTACCCCTTTTTGGGTATTTATCAGTAGTAATATCATGCGTTATTGATCTGTACATCCCGAGCTTATACATCACTTCGGTGATCAAGAAAAGCTTCATTATATCCTTTCAGACCTTGTGCCTGAAAGGTGACTTGCCTTATAGCTGGTGGGAAAAAACTGAATCACTGTCTAACATGAGTTGTGTGTCTTGTTTGTCCTCAGTTTGAGTCTCAGAGCAAGACCCGGGCTAGCCCTCAGCACCAGCACCGGGGCGGCGGTCCGGGTGGTCCAGGTGGCCACCCTGGTGGAGGAGGTGGAGGACCAGGTGGCCCAGGTGGTCCCCGCATGCCACCCCCCGGGCGTGGCATGCCTCCACCAGGAATGGACCACAGACCACCCGGCCCGCCCGGTCCCCACGGTCCACACGGGGGGTCGCACGGGGGCCCTCCCCACGGTGGCCCCCACGGTGGTCCTCCTCACGGTGGGCCGCATGGACCTCCTGGCCCACACGGTCCTCCAGGCCCACACGGCCCTCCGGGGGGCCCACACGGTCATCACGGCGGCCCTCATGGTGGACCTCCGGGCCCTCATGGTGGACCTCCGGGCCCTCATGGTCCTCCTGGTCTTGGTCCTCACCATGGCCCCCACCAGGGCCCCCACCAAGGGCCCCACCAAGGGCCCCACCAAGGCCCCCACCAGGGCCCTCCAAGGGGACCACCCCCCCATGGCATGCAAGGTATGTTTTGATGAGAGCAAGGTATGATTTGATGTGCGTGTGTTTTGAAAAGTATGAATTGTAGGAATGTTGTCTACCATGGCTTGAAGGATAGTCATGAGACATGGTAGTCTCCACAAGGGCTTTTTGTCCTCCATCTGTGCATCTGCGTCACCATCATTCATCACTTGCAAAGGGAGGCTGCTTTAATGTTGATTAACTCCTCAATTACTGTTGCCTGGATTTTTTTCCGTTCCTTTAGGAGAATGCCAGAATGATAATGCAAATATTTTGATGAAGGGTAAGGAGATGCCCAAAAGTAGTCTCTCCTAGAGTGCAGACGGATACAGGCTTTGCAAGGCTATACAAGTATTAGTGTAAAGTTAAGAGAATTGTTGGAATAGTGGTACCACTGTTCTCTTATATACCTGTGGTGCCTTGTTCAAAGGTGTGTCTCCGCTGCCTCCGCTCCTCTGCTATGTATTTAAACACTTGCTGACAGGACCTGGACCCCGGGGAGCGCCTCCTCCCCCAGGCCACATGCAGCGCCCCATGCACCCCGGAGGTCCCGGTGCCCCTCCCCCAGGCCATGGAGGACCTCCTCCTCGTGGCCCACCACCCAACATGGGACCACCACCAGGCCAGCATGGCCCCCCAGGTCCACTCCCTCGAGGTCCACCCCCTCCCATGGACCCCAGGGCACCACCGCCAAGGCCAGACTTCATCCAGGGTAAGCTTTGCCTCGCCCTTCACTGGGCCGGGATGGTGACGGGGCAGCCTGTCATGCTAAATGCCATGTTGGGCAACACTTGTGTCCATTAAGTCACACCTGTTCCCGTGCTATAACATGATTTATGAAGAGAAATGTCATTGATTTTTTTGTGCTGCTCTACATATGAATCCATGATGGATTCCTGACACAATTGTGTAGACATTGCCAGGTCGTTGATGTGAAACCCTTGACTCTAAGTATAGATAAACTACCTCATCACAGGACAGCTTTTTGTCAGGGATGTAGAATAGAAGAGGTACATTTGAGGTGAGTGAAAAGATATGAGATGGGAGGGAGTGATGCGGGGCCTGAGTTATAGACAACACTCCTGCCGTGACACTGCCGGGCAAAACAATCCTAGAGTGTTCTCTTGAGTAGGGATTAGTGTACAACAAACCTGTCCTTTGCATGTGCAGCTCACAGGTGAATGTGACATCAAATATTTATATCTGATGTTATGGATGAAAGTTAGTAATATGAACAGACAGCCTGCTTACAGAAATTTAATAGCAGATTATTATTTTAGCTTCTTCAATGACAGTGTCTTCTTTAAGAGAGACACTTTTGTTGCAAGGTTTCATATTTAATACTAAAACTGAAGAGGTGCAAGTCCTAGCAGGAGGTGCAGTGTTAATGAGAGGAGGTAGTAGCGCAGAGAGGAGGTACAGGGTGTGCTCATTGTGCACATCAATGGCCCTGTCAGTGAGGTAGATACAATAGAATGAAGGAAGAATACCTCCATTGACGAGACGAAGACAAACCTGAACCTTGTATGTACCTATTTAGGAGTTTACTTCATAACATATAGGGTTGCATACCAGCAATATTTTCATGTAAGTGTTATCTGAACATCTTTATGAATGATACCAACAAGTGATTTAAAATTAAACAGCCTGATGGAAGTAGCTAATAACTAGTGTAGGCATGCAGCATGCAAGTAATGTATCAGGTTAGAAGGCCAACAACTGATCCATGGTGTCTGCTGCCAACAGGGGGCTTCCCGGCCAACAGCAGCCCCTCCGTCCCCCACAACCTAGTACTCCCCTCCAGGCCTCCCACTCTCTCCCAAGGTACCCCGACCCCCTTAGTTGTGTGGCAGCATTGTCCCACCTGCTACCTCTGTGTGGTGTGGTGTCTTTGTTTATGCACAGGCATGCGTGTGTGTGTGTTTGTGTGCCTTTCTTTTTCTTATAATATGCTAATCTTGGCTTTGTAAAATGTACGTCTATGGTTGTGGTTGCGTAGTGATTAGTGCGCTTAGTTCACTAGCAGGAGGTTCAAGGTTCAAGTCCTTAGCCCGGTAGTGACTTTTTGGGTGCCTTTCCTTTCATGCTAAAAGCCTCTGTATTGTAAGCAGAGAAAAGTTATGAATCAAGGAGTTGTGATTTCTGTCCAGCTTGAGTGGAAATCAATCATTCGTGCCTGCCTTTGTATGGAAGCAGGGAAAGATACACCCCGGGTTTTGTTGATGTGGAAATATGATATGAATGAAGGATCATGAAGGATCCTTCATCATGATTCTTTATGTATGATTTCCCTGTCGGTGGATTGTCACTTGGTGATGCATTGGGAGGTAATCCTCGGGCTGTGTGAAAAGTTTGCCAACAGTTTGTTGGTGTGTTTTGTTGTGTATGTGCGCCCTAGTGGGTATCTTTATTTATGATGGCATGAATGTTTTAATGCTAACATGTCTTTTGCCTTAAATATGAGGTGGCACCAAAGAGAAGCATAAAGTAGTAAGACAAGAGATCACGAAGTCTGCTTTCCACTTTTTAATTACCTTTGACAGCATGGAGGAAATAGTGACATTTCTGAAGCCTTGTACCTCACACACAACACAGTTTAGTAAGACATTGCAGTGGTGCACAGGTGTTGGTGGCAATGGCAAATAGTGTAGTCACCTACATGCTATTGCCTTATGTTGCAACCCGTCAGGGTGGCGCGGCTGGTAGAGCTGTTGTCTCGCGTGCAGAGTCCCTGCATTCGGTCAGCGGTTCGAGGTCACCCAGTTCGTCCTGGCGTGGTGGCGCTTTGTATAGTCAATAACCTTGTAGTTGGTACTTGCAAAGTGTCTAGACAGGATCAAAGTATCTTATCTTATTATGTTGCAGGTCCCCCTCCTCATGGCGGACCCCCACCTCATGGTCCTCCCCCCCATGGTGGAGGTCCCCCAGCCCCCCACGTCAACCCAGCATTCTTCCCGCCCCACAACGCCCCCCCTCCTGCATCCAACGCGCCACCCTCACACTACGCTCCCCCTCCACCCTCGCATCAGGTGGGTAGTCTTTCCCTTTCACCAACTCTTAAGATGTCTTGCTGGTAGTTCCTGGTAGTTTGCATATTGTCTCTGTTTTATGACTAACCCCTTGAGACCCAGAACGTAATTTTCATTGCAATTTGACTACTATTAGACTATCTAATGAATATAAGCATTATTTTATAGCTGTGACCAGTTCAGTATCCTTGCCCACTAACTCATTTGGAATATTCAGTTCGTTTTCGTAATTTTATGGCTAACAACAGACAATTTTATATATCCAAGGAAAGATCTGGGCGTGAAGGGGTTAACAATGTTAGTACACAGTATATCTTCATGTGTAAGTAAAAGGATGCATGTGTTTCCCCAGCACGGATTTCAGGGGGGTGACCACCGCATAGAGGGGCCGCCGCCGCTCTCGGAGGCAGAGTTTGAAGATATCATGAACAGGAACCGTACAGTGTCCAGCTCTGCTATTGCCCGGGCCGTGGCCGATGCCTCCTCAGGTGTGTGGATCGTTTTTTATTTTTTATGTTTTTAAGATTTTTTTATTTTAAAATTTTATATAGCATTTAAAAAAAAAAAAATATTGAATTTTTTATTTATTTTTATTTATATAGGTAACAGAAACTACCACGTGTAGCTCTCGCAGCCTCTTGTAGCTTCCTTATTTTCTTATGTCGCCAAATCACAGCAACTTTAACCAATGCTACAGCACAGTTCTTGACAAGTGTCATATATTATCCAGTTTTCTTTTTAGTTCATTCAAATTTATATTTTAAAAATTGAAACCATTGTAATGTCGGTAACTATTTTCAAATTATTCTTTGTGCCAAGGATTTATACATATAGTTATATTGAGATTTTATCATCTCCATTATGTTACTCTCTTACCTTCCATGATCTTTAGGGTAAACAGTGTCCTTAAGTATCAGCCATCCTCTGAAAGTGTTTTTCTATCTATTTCCAGGCGAGTATGCCAGTGCTATAGAGACTCTTGTGACTGCCATTTCCCTGATCAAGCAGTCCAAGGTGGCGCATGACGACCGGTGCAAGATACTCACCAGCTCACTTCAGGTAAAGAGTGGGTCGTGTTTGCTAACTGTTCTACATATCAGCTAGGCATAATACGAGAGGCCATTTGCATGGCATTCCCTTAGAGCAAAAAACTCCACTTACAGGACACACTGCATGGCATAGAAGCCAAGAGCTACGGGTCCAGCAAGAGGCGAGAGCGTTCCCGCACGCCCAGTCGTCGCCGCCATCGTGAGCGCTCACGCTCGAGGGAGAGGGAATATCGAGACCGTTCACGCTCACACTCCAGGGACCGCGAGTACGAGCGTCACCGCGGGAGCGAGAGGGAGCGCGGCACCTCCGAGCGGGCGGGAGTCGAGCGAGAGCGTGACTACGAACGCTCCTACAGCAGGGAAAGAGATTATGATCGTGCACGCGAGAGGGACAGAGAGCGGGAGAGAGACAGAGAAAGGTAAGGCTCTTTACCCTTAAGTATATGTTTTATAAGATAAGGGAGAGTTTCAATGGCTAGAAAGAGAGATTCAGGGAGCAAGCTAGAATATTTTGCTCCAGGATTGATGTAAATTATACATAAAAAGAATGCCCGGTCCATGCATGAATACAGTGAATATAATGTTTGGCACGGAGATGCTGTGCCCAGTGCTGAGGTGTCCTGGTCTCTCCCCACAGCAGCCGGTACTATGACGAGCGCTACAGGGAGAGGGAAGCCGGAGCAGGAGGAGGGGGCGGAGGCGGAGGAGGAGGAGGAGGAGGAGGCGGCGGCGGCAGGAGGGAAAGGGTGGAGGAGTCGAGGCCGGTGCGTGAGCGCATTGAGGAGCGCCCGGCCCGGGAGGAGGTGCGGGAGCCTGCGAGGGAACGCGACCGTGAGCGGGACCGGGAGAGGGAGCGAGAGAGAGACGTCAGGACAAGAGAAGAGAGAGAGACGTCTTCCCACCGCTCCTCCAGACACTAATGCTGGTTCCCTCTCCCTAAGGTTTTCTCACTGTCCCTCGCCTCTTCCTCGGCCCCACACGCCTCCATGCCGCCTTCTTTATTCCAAAGGAAATTATGATTGCAATCACTCATTGTTTTTAATAAGTTTTTTCTCATCTTGTTCTCTTTTCAAATCTTAGGTTTCAAGTAGATATTCGTTTCATTCCACAGTAAGTCATCATTAAGATTCTCATCATCACTGAATTTTGACGGAGACAGAGAAAATAACGTGTCTGTACTCGTGTCTCCACCATTTACTGCTGCCTAACACAAGAAAGACATTGAGACAATTAGCACACCAGATGTACTGTACTTCATCACACCGCCACTCGTCCTTACAATGGGTGGCGCCACAGACCATCACGGGCCGTGCCGCCGCCTGTGTCACTGTGGTCGTGGGAAGGAATGTGCTGCGGGGATCATAAATATGGTGTCATTAGTACGACCTTGAAAGTGTAGCAAGGCATCTGATAGTATTAAACATGAATTCTACAGTTTTAGGAAGTATGAATTTGCTTATAGGACATAAGTTTAGCTATGATTTTTTGGTATATTTAATTTTGACTACAAGGATGCTATACTTGTTGTAGCATATCATTTAGGCTTGACCAATGAATATTCTTACATGTTAAGTTTATATTTTGTATTAAGATTTTAACATTAAGAAATCTGTGTGCTAATGGTAGTAATGAAAATGAAGTGGGTTTTGAGTATAGGAGGTGGTTTGAATTTCCTCCAATGTGTACAGTCTTGACACTGAATGCATTACTGACAGGAGTTATGATATAGCTACTACAGGTTGAAGTTCCCAAACTCGGCAACCTCGGGACCAGCGCCGAGCCGAGTAATGGAATTTTCCGACTTTTAGAACGTACTGAGGTTCCGTCATCCAACTTCTACGAAAGGTCAATTTTCTCAGAAATAGTCCACCAGTAGGTAAACAATGTAAAGATCTCTTGGCAGGGCTACTAGGTAAGCCCCCAATGTTTCAAGATTCTAGATACGCCCCTGAGGGTATCGCTTCATAGGTCCTCTTTCAACTTAGTCTCCTTAGTAACAAACTTATCAACTCTTCCCTTGACTATTTGACCTGGGATGCTAAGACATTTTCATCAGCATGGGGTAGAGAATGGGATGAGGGAGGAATGATCTCGTGACAGGGAAGGGAGGTAGGGGGCAGCACTGTCGCCTTTGACCAGACGAGCGGAAGGCACCGAAGCAGGAGGACGCAGCAGGTGAGCTCCTTATCTCAACTCTCTTATTTCTTTATCTACATCAATTCCATGGCAATACACGTGATGATATAGATATTAAGACGTATTGAAACATATTTACTAAAGGTATATAGTAAAATAGCTGGAGAAGGAATAGATGGAAAATGAATTAAAACGACCGGATTTTTTTTTTTTTTGTAGGTGTAGTTTCATAGTTTGCATACGTGGGATTAAATGGCTATATAAGCATAATTTGAATATATATATTTGCTTGTCTTGTATAAAATGTCTCTTAAGGCTCTCGTATGCTGTTTTTAATCCAATTTTTGCGTTTTAGAGTGAGGCAAATACTATAACCTTAATATTACCTATACACACAGTCCTATTCACTCTATGTTTTATGCAGTACTGTATGGGGCGAGCTTATAATGTTGGTAAAATGTAATTAATGTCTCTGTTTTGCTTTATTTCCAGGCTATAATGTTTTTACTTGTGTTTCTTCCATACGCAACACGCCACTACGCTTGCATGGACGCCGCCGCTGCTACTAACTACTACTACTACTACTACTACTGCGGTAAGTAAGTTAGGAACAGTTTCACACACACGCATTTGTACGTGAGGTGGTCTGTACACTCTAACATGACGTACATACATACACACACATGCCTTGCCCGTGTGTGGTGTGTGGAGGCAGGCATCTCGTTTTTATGTGGTAACTGGTAACATGTGACGCGCTACCGCCACCTCCCCGGGTTCTGCGCTCCGGTATTTGTACTGGATTGCTTCTTATATCGTTGTTACTGTATTTTAGTGCTGTGTAATGACATCTTTCCCTTACTTTTCTTTCTTTCTCTTTTGATTCATGTTTTCCATAGGCACTAAATTGATGCAAGTCAAATTAAGAAGAAAGGACGGAGGAGGAGGAGGAGCAGGCAGCCATTCATTATTTCTGATGCGGCACGGAACCTTTGCTAACTTCTTCTTCTTCATTTTCTGACTATTATTTTTTCCCCCTGTCATCCTTCTAGGTAGTATGTTTATAACTTTATTTGACCTGGCTGCTTGGAAATAAAGTGCTTCAAGGAATGCCATTAATTAATTCAGGGGCCTCGTTTGGTGGGGGGGTCAGAGTACCTATCATTTGCCCCCCCCCCCCCCCCCTCACTTTTCTCAGATAAATTTTGCCATGGAATGCTTTTCAGCTAAACTTTTAATAAACAAGAAATTAGACTGGACCTAGAGTGCAGTAATAGTTATTCAGTGTAGTTATTCAGTAAGTGTAGTTTTTTTCATATTCATGTTAACGCTTATAATAGCATACCCCAGTTACAGCTCGAAATTAGAAGGTAGTTATTATCCACTTTCTGCATATTTATAAACTTGTGAGGGGATCGTTAGGGGTTGTTATGGGGGTTTGAACACTTACTGCCTTAACTAATCTACCTTTTAAGCCATCTGTATGATTACTAAAGGTTTAAATACAAAAAAATATAAAATGCCCCGTGAGGCTTGTCAAGTTGTCCTAGGTGTGGCAGGTGACCCATATAGAATAAGATAAAAGAGGGAAGAGACGACAATAAAGGAAGTCCTCAGATAGGTGCGGGTGAGGAGGATGACAGCGTGTTGTGGTGGGGAGGGGGGGGGTGATGAGATGATGGAAGGGGGCGGGGTGTGTGGACGGCAGGGGAGGCCAGCAGGGTGGGCTGGGGAGTGACAGGGAGAGGGGTTAAGTAAGCGTGGTATGGTGTCACAACGCGGTAGAAAGAGTTGAAGCGTGGTATGGTGTCACAACGCGGTAGAAGGAGTTGAAGCGTGGTATGGTGTCACAACGCGGTAGGAGGAGTTGAAGCGTGGTATGGTGTCACAACGCGGTAGAAGGAGTTGAAGCGTGGTATGGTGTCACAACGCGGTAGGAGGAGTTGAAGCGTGGTATGGTGTCACAACGCGGTAGAAGGAGTTGAAGCGTGGTATGGTGTCACAACGCGGTAGAAGGAGTTGAAGCGTGGTATGGTGTCACAACGCGGTAGAAGGAGTTGAAGCGTGGTATGGTGTCACAACGCGGTAGAAGGAGTTGAAGCGTGGTATGGTGTCACAACGCGGTAGGAGGAGTTGAAGCGTGGTATGGTGTCACAACGCGGTAGAAGGAGTTGAAGCGTGGTATGGTGTCACAACGCGGTAGGAGGAGTTGAAGCGTGGTATGGTGTCACAACGCGGTAGGAGTTGAAGCGTGGTATGGTGTCACAACGCGGTAGAAGGAGTTGAAGCGTGCGTGGTATGGTGTCACAACGCGGTAGAAGGAGTTGAAGCGTGCGTGGTATGGTGTCACAACGCGGTAGGAGGAGTTGAAGCGTGGTATGGTGTCACAACGCGGTAGAAGGAGTTGAAGCGTGGTATGGTGTCACAACGCGGTAGAAGGAGTTGAAGCGTGCGTGGTATGGTGTCACAACGCGGTAGAAGGAGTTGAAGCGTGGACATTGCAGTAACAAGCTTAGTGGTGGTCAGTGCCGAGTCATTAGGGAGCTTTAAAAGGAGGCTGGATATATTCATGAATGGGGATGAAAGGTGGATGTAGGTAGTGTTAGTAACAGGAACTACCTCGTAGGTCTCGCGGTACATGTTGCTGCGTGATTGAGTTGCCACAAGCCGCCAACCTCGATTACTGTATCCCCGCTTTTGTGTTAACCCCGTGAGGCCCAGAACGTAATTTCCATTGTAATTTGGCTACCATTAGACTTTTAATGAATGTAAGCAATATTCAATAGATATGACCTGTTTAATACACTTGTCCACTAGCGAATTTGGTATATTTAGCTACTTTTCATAATGGCTAACGGACGATAATATTTAGCAAAGGAGAGATCTGGGCGTGAAGAGGTTAATGGACTCAAAACTGTGTGTGGAGGAGAGAGAGAGAGAGAGAGAGAGAGAGAGAGAGAGAGAGGAAAAGGAGAGAGAGGGAGACGAAAATGACGGGTCTTGTCTTGTCTAGTTACCCAAATTTGTTTCACCCATTGCGTCCCCTCTCTCTCTCTCTCTCTCTCTCTCTCTCTCTCTCTCTCTCTCTCTCTCTTCTCTCTCTCTCTCTCTCCTTCACCACAGCGATTCAAGCAAGGCTCAGGCAAGAGATATAACACCACCAATCACTCTGTAGGATACACAAAGACTCCTCCTCGTTCAAACAGTCACCCCAAAGCGATGTCTTTTATCTTCCCTTAGTTTATTTGAGCGCAAAGATAAGCTGTCTCGATATACAAAATACAGACAGTACATACATTTTGAAAACAAGTAGCCTATATAGGTGTGTGGTTAGTTATTTTTTATTTTTTAATTTTTTTACATTCATGCCTATAACGTCTGTAGGCAGTGACCCAGAGCTCGGATGGTAGGCCTGGAGGTTCACTTGAGGGCTGTGATGATTGGCCCTCGCCCATGGTGGCGCAGGCAGGATTTTTATAGTGTCGCCTGTGATTAGAGGCTCATGCCGCCCCCCTGTGTCCTCCGATGCACTCGCAATCGAAGGTAGAGTTAATGGGCAGGGCATGTGGGTGTTCTTAGGCCACGACGACGGTGCAGACATATTTTAAGTGGATTTATGGGTCTCACTCGGGATCGAACTTGGGTTTTCGAGAATACCAATCGGTGACGCTAACCACTCTGCTACCGCCTCCCCAGATCAATGATCCTTCCGCAGGGGATAATTAAATGGCACGTAACACATTTAGATGTCACGTAGCTCTCCACGTGACTTCCCTTTGTTTATTTGAGCGTTAAGATCAGCTGTTTTGATACACAGCAAATACAGACGGTACATTACTATTGAAAACAAGTATAAGGGTGTATGGTTAGTTAATTAAGAACATAAGAAAATAAGGAAACTACAAGAGGCTGGGAAACCTACACAAGGTAGTTCCTATTAGTTAACACTACCTACGTATATCCACCTTTCATCCCCATCCATGAAATGATCTAGCCTCCTTTTAAAGTTCCATATTGACTCCCCACTAACTACCTGTCTACTGAGTCCATTCCAATCATTTACTACCCTATTTGTGAACCAGTTTTTCCCTATTTCCATTTTAACCCCTTGAGACCCACAACGTAATTTCCATTGTAATTTGGGTACCATTAGACCATTTTTAGTGAATATAAGCAATATTTTATAGATATGACCTGTTTAGTATCCTTGTCCACTAACTAATTTGGTATATTCAGTTACTTTTCGTGATTTTATGGCTCGACAATATACAATTTTTTATAGCAAAGGAAAGATCTGGGCGTTAAGGGGTTAAATCTGCAGTTAATCTTAAATTATGTGTCATAGCGGACTTTCAGGTGTCACGTAGCCCTCCACGTGACGGTGTAGGCCAGGAGGCAGGCTAGGGCACGGAGGTAGAGGCTTGGAGGGTGCCGGGGGGACGACCTACTGCTGGGGGCATCGGGGAGGGCGTCGTGTTGCATGGCGGCCGGGTTCTCGCCTGAAGGGGGAAAAAATTGGTTAGAAAAATGTCAAAAATTGGTCAGAAAATGTCATAAATAGGTCAGAAAATGTCATAAATAGGGCAGAAAATGTCATAAATAGGTCAGAAAATGTCATAATAGCAATTATATGGTCAGAAAATGTCAAATAGGTCAGAAAAGTATAAATAGGTCAGAAAAAGTCATAAATAGGTCAGAAAATGTAAAAAATAGGTCAGAAAATGTCATAAATAGGTCAGAAAATGTCATAAATAGGTCAGAAAATGTCATAAATAGGTCAGAAAATGTAAAAAATAGGTCAGAAAATGTTATAAATAGGTCAGAAAATGTCAAAAATAGGTCAGAAAATGTAAAAAATAGGTCAGAAAATGTCATAAATAGGTCAGAAAATGTCAAATAGGTCAGAAAAATGTCAAAAATAGGTCAGAAAATGTCAAAAATAGGTCAGAAAAAGTCAAAAATAGGTCAGAAAATGTCATAAATAGGTCAGAAAATGTCAAAAATAGGTCAGAAAAATGTCAAAAATAGGTCAGAAAAAGTTAAAAAAAAAAAAGTCAAGAAAAAAAAGTAAAAATGCACAAACAGCACAACACACACAACACAACACACACACACACACTAAATTGCCAAAAAATGGCTCACCCCTTCTGCAACTCCTACTGTCTCTTAATGGAAATGTCAGAAAGGATTTGCTCCCCCTTTTTCTATTTCACTTGGTCAGTCCTTCACCGTATAAAAGCACACAAACAACACACACACACACACACACACACACACACACACACACACACACACACTACTAAATTGCCTAAACAAAATTGGCTCACCCCCCTTTCTGCAACCTCCTACTGTCTTCTTTATAGGAACTGTCAGCTAACAGGATTTTTGCTCCCCCCCCTTTTTTTTCCCCCTTGGTCAGTCCTTTCACCTGTTAAAAGCACACACACACACACACACACACACACACACACACACACACACACACACACACACACACACACACACACACACACACACACCTGCTATCACGTGGACGGTCACTGAGTCGCAGTGGTGTTGGCGTAGCAGCAAGAGTAGCGGCCAGAGTCTGAGGGTTGAGCTCGAGCCACGTACAAACGACTCCTCACGAACCCCCAGTCACGTTCTCCCCTCACGCTGACGACAAGAGAGGTGGAAAATAATACTCTTTTGTCTCCTCTCCCCTCACATTGTTGAAGGAAAGGAGAAAAGGGAAAATAGAATAGTTTTTTGTGTTTGTGTGTGTGCTTTTTTGTGCTTTTGACCTGGGTGGAAATGTATAGTGAAGCACAAGACCATTTAGAGAGCCATAAACGCCTCGTATTTCCTACATGACATGGAAATTATTTGTGTAATTGACTATATCTGTCTTGATTATGAGAGAGAGAGAGAGAGAGAGAGAGAGAGAGAGAGAGAGAGAGAGAGAGAGAGAGGAGAGAGAGAGAGAGAGAGAGAGAGAGAGAGAACACTTACTGTCTTCACTTATCCACCTTTTAAAACCTCTGTATTATTACTAACTGTTTAAATAAAATAAAAAAATGCCCGATGGAAAAGGAAGCTGTAAAATGAAGGCTCTCTCTCTCTCTCTCCCTCTCTCTCTCCCTCTCTCTCTCCCTCTCCCTCTCCCTCTCCCTCTCCCTCTCCTCTCTCTCTCCCCTCTCTCTCTCTCTCTCTCTCACACACACACACACACACACAACAGGAGAGCACAAAAGGGCCTCGCATAGTAGGAGTCAAAACATTAGCCAGGATTTTCACGCTCAGCAGACTCATCATTGCTGTATTAAAACACGAGCACTGTGCAGCCACCCGTTAACAGCATTGCAGCAGTAGTAATCATCACCTGCTGTGCTCTAATCATTTTTATTACTAGGCAAAAATTCAATTCAATAAGGTCTCATGCTTAAAATGATGCCTATATTTGCTTGATACTAATGTTTACTATGATAGAATACAGCTGAAATTTAGAAGAAGTGTAGTATTCCCTTCTCCTGGCATCAAATATCAGTCAGTAAGCAGCAAGGGGGCAGGATTTTTTACCTCGTTAAAAATACTTTAGTTCAACTGTCGGTACTGAGTAGTGGTTATGAGAGGCTGGGAATAGGTATTGAATAAGGAAATTAGTAGTAACGAAATAAGGAATAAGGGAATGGGAAAAAGTAGTAAGAGGTAGGGGGAAATAAGTAAGGGAATAAAGGAATTAGTAATGATTAGTAAAATATAATAAAAACAAAGGAATTAGTATTGATTAGTAAAATATAATAAAAATAAAGTAATTAGTATTGATTAGTAAAATATAATAAAAATAAAGTAATTAGTAATGATTAGTAAAATATAATAAAAATAAAATAATTAGGATTGATTAGTAAAATATAATAAAAATATAGTAATTAGGATTGATTAGTAAAATATAATAAAAATAAAATAATTAGTATTGATTAGTAAAATATAATAAAAATATAGTAATTAGTATTGATTAGTAAAATATAATAAAAATATAGTAATTAGGATTGATTAGTAAAATATAATAAAAATAAAATGATTAGTATTGATTAGTAAAATATAATAAAAATAAAATAATTAGGATTGATTAGTAAAATATAATAAAAATAAAGTAATTAGGATTGATTAGTAAAATATAATAAAAATAAAATAATTAGGATTGATTAGTAAAATATAATAAAAATAAAGTAATTAGGATTGATTAGTAAAATATAATAAAAATAAAGTAATTAGTAATGATTAGTAAAGGAATTAGTGGTAATGAGAGGAAGGGAATAGGTTCACTGTCTCGCTCTCTCTCTATTTTTCCATATCAGGATTTTTTTTTAGGCTGGGAATAGGCTCAAATAGGTTCTCTCTCCCTCCTTTTCTCTATTTTTCCATATCAGAAGTATTTCTTTAATGTTTTTTATTTTTTCGTTCATTTAACATAACTTTATCTCTTTCTCTACTCTTCCATATCATAATTTTTTCTATGGGAGTTTTTTTAATGTTTTTTAGATTTTTTCGTTCATTTAACATCATTTTATCTCTTTCTCTACTCTTCCATATCATAATTTTATCTCTTTCTCTACTCTTCCATATCATAATTTTTTCTGTGTTTTTTTTTAATGTTTTTTTTCGTTCATTTCACATTTTATCGTTTTTCCCTTGTGAGTTTAGGAAATGTTCGTTTTTTATCCTATTACGTCGCGCATTGTTTGACTATTTTTTGCTTTCTTTGCATAGGAAAGTCATAAGGTTTCCAGATATGCATTCGCTTTACGTTTTCAATTTCACGCGTTTTTGCCCTTTTTTCGCCTTGATTTTCGTTGCTGCAACCGTTTTTTTTTCACTTATGGAACTTTTCTTTCACTTATTGAAACGCGCTCTTAACCCATTGAGACTCAGAACGTAATGTCCATTGTAATTTGGGTACCATTGAACGATTCTTTTTTAGTGAATATAAGCAATATTTTATAGATATGACCTGTTTCGTATCTTTGTCGACTAACTAATTTGGTATATTGAGTTCCTTTTCGTAATTCTATGGCTCGACAACACCAAAAGGCTGACCAAGCAAAGTTGCAAGTCTTCCTCTCCGACTTAAAGCTAATGATAAAGACCCCAAGAGAGGTAAAGAGAACAATTATGTATTAAAAAAAGTATATACATACCTGCTTGAATTCGCTCAGATTGGTAAACTCAACCCAAAATTAAAATTAAAGTAGGAATGGAAGACATCTACGATTTTTTAGAGCCAAGGAAAGATCTGGGCGTGAAGGGCTGAAGTGCCCCTCTGCCCCGCCCCTGCACGCACCTGATGCCGTCCCTAACACGTGCCCCTAAGTCACTAAAAGAAAAAAATATAGCCTACAGGCGCTATAGGCTCCAACGTAAAAAAAAAAAAAAAAAAAGTGTCTGTATTCACCTAATACGCCTTCCTCTATGTATACACTTCATGAAACACGCGACCTTAAGTGTCCTTATTCCTCCTTTTTTGGTCTTGATTTTAGGTGCTACAGCCTTTTTTTTTATTATTTTTTTTGACTTATTGAACTTCTCTTTCACTCATTGACACACGCGCCCTTAAGTGTCCCTCTATCCCTGCGCCCCCCTGTGTCCCCTGTGCTCACCTGATGCCGCCCCTGGAGGTGTTGAAGTGCAGCACGGTGTCGCCCCTGCGCCAGGTGACGGGGCCGGGGGGAAGGGCACGCGCTCCACCACGCACTTCAGCTCGATCATGCTGCCGCTGTTGTAGTGTTTCTCCTCCACCAGGTCGCCGCGCTCGTCCACCACGCGCGCCACCGGGACTGCACGCACACACACACACACACAGGCAAAGACAGCGATCAGAAAGAGGTTTATAACTTTATACTATATACACAGAGGCAAAGAAAGTGATCAGAACATAAGAACATAAGAAAATGAGAAAGCTACAAGAGGTCGTGAGATCAGAGAGAGGGGAAAGGACGGGGATAGCATGAAAATAGCAAAGGAGAATGTGACACAGAGAGGCAAAGAGAAAGACCAGAAAGAGGTTTATACTACATACACAGAGGCAAAGAAAGCGATCAGAACATAAGAACATAAGAAAATAAGGAAGCTACATGAGGTCGTGAGATCAGAAAGACGTGAAATGACGGGCATAGCATGAAAATAGCAAAGGAGAATGTGACACAGAGAGGCAAAGAGAAAGACCAGAAAGAGGTTTAACACATACAATGAGGCAAAGAAAGATAAACATAGGAAACATAAGAGAAGAGGTAATGAGGAAGGACATGTAGCAGAGAGGATAATGAGGAGGACAGTAGCAAGAAGAGGATAATTGAGGGCAAGGCATGTAGCAAGAAGAGGTAATTGAGGAGGACATGTAGCAAGAAGGATAATGAGGGAAGGACATTAGCAAGAGAGGATAATGAGGCGAAGACATGTAGCAAGAAAGGATAATTGACGGAAGGAACATAAGAAAATAGAAGGAAGTACATTGAGGGAAGGACATGTAGCAAGAAGAGGATAATTGAGGGAAGGACATGTAGCAAGAAGAGGATAATTGAGGAAGGACATGACAAGAAGAGGATAATGAGGAAGGACATGTAGCAAGAGAGGATAATTGAGGAAGGACTTAGCAAAAGAGGATAATTGAAGGAAGACAGTAGCAAGAAGAGATAATTGAGGAAGGAATGTACAAGAAAGGATAATGAGGAGGACTGTACAAGAGAGTAATTGAGGGAAGGACATGTAGCAAGAAGAGGATAATTGAAGGAAGGACATGTAGCAAGAAGAGGATAATTGAAGGAAGGACATGTAGCAAGAAGAGGATAATTGAAGGAAGGACATGTAGCAAGAAGAGGATAATTGAGGGAAGGACATGTAGCAAGAAGAGGATAATTGAGGAAGGACATGTAGCAAGAAGAGGATAATTGAGGGAAGGACATGTAGCAAGAAGAGGATAATTGAGGGAAGGACATGTAGCAAGAAGAGGATAATTGAGGGAAGGACATGTAGCAAGAAGAGGATAATTGAGGGAAGGACATTAGCAAGAGAGGATAATGAGCGAAGAATGAGAGAATGAGGTATTGAGGGAAAGGACATGTAGCAAGAAGAGGATAATTGAAGGAAGGACATATAGCAAGACAGAGGATAATTGAAAGCGTAAGAGATCGAATGTAGCTAAGAAGGCAAATATAAGGAACAATAGTGAAGTCAAGAGAATATAGAGTGATCGAAAAGTTACTTGAGGTCGAAGTCTTAAGAAGGCAAATATAAACTAGTGATCGAATGAGAGGCCAAAGTCTTAGAGGTCGAAGTCTAAGAAGGCAAATATAACTGAGTGATCGAATAGAGGTCTCAAAGTCTTAGAGGTCGAAGTCTTAAGAAGGCAAATAAACTAGTGATCGAATAGAGGTCTCAATTTTGAGGTCGAAGTCTTAGAAGGCAAATAAAACTTGATCGGAAGAGCTCAAGTCTTAGAGGTCGAATCTTAAGAAGGCAAATTAAACTAGTGATCGATAGGTCAAATCTAGAGGTCGAAGGCATAAGAAGCAATATAACTAGGATCGAATTAGAGGTCTCAAAGTCTTGAGGTCGAAGTCTTAAGAAGGCAAATATAACTGTGATCGAATAGAGGTCTCAGTTAGGGGTCGAAGTCTAAGAGGCAATATAATAGTGATCGACATAGAGGTCTCAAAGTCTTAGAGGTCGAAGTCTAAGGGAAGGCAAATATAACTAGTATCGAATAGAGGTCCAAGTCTTGAGGTCGAGCTAAGAGGCAAATATAAACTAGTGATCGAATAGAGGGTCTCAAGTCTTAGAGGTCGAAGTCTTAGAAGGCAAATAAACTAGTGATCGAATAGAGGTCTCAAAGTCTTAGAGGTGAAGTCTTAAGAAGGCAAATATAAACTAGTGATCGAATAGAGGTTCAAAGTCTTAGAGGTCGAAGGTACTTAAGAAGGCAAATATAAACTAGTGCGAAGACAGGTCTCAAGTCTAGAGGTCAAGTCTAGAAGGAAATATAAACTAGTGATCGAATAGAGGTCTCAAAGTCTTAGAGGTCGAAGTCTTAAGAAGGCAAGTATAAACTAGTGATCGAATGAAGGCCAAAGTCTTAGAGGCGAAGTCTTAAGAAGGCAAATATAAACATGATACGAAGAGAGGTCTCAAAGTCTTAGAGGTCGAAGTCTTAAGAAGGCAATATAAACTAGTGACGAATAGAGGTCTCAAGTCTTAGAGGTCGAAGTCTTAAGAAGCAAGATAATAGTGATCGAATAGAGGCTCAAAGTCTTAGAGGATCGAAGTTTTAAGAAGGCAAATTAAACTAGTGATCGAATAGAGGTCTCAAAGTTTAGAGGGTCGAAGTCTTAAGAAGGCAAATATAAACTAGTGATCGAATAGAGGTCTCAAAGTCTTAGAGGTCGAAGTCTTAAGAAGGCAAATATAAACTAGTGATCGAATAGAGGTCTCAAAGTCTTAGAGGTCGAAGTCTTAAGAAGGCAAATATAAACTAGTGATCGAATAGAGGTCTCAAAGTCTTAGAGGTCGAAGTCTTAAGAAGGCAAATATAAACTAGTGATCGAATAGAGGTCTCAAAGTCTTAGAGGTCGAAGTCTTAAGAAGGCAAATATAAACTAGTGATCGAATAGAGGTCTCAAAGTCTTAGAGGTCGAAGTCTTAAGAAGGCAAATATAAACTAGTGATCGAATAGAGGTCTCAAAGTCTTAGAGGTCGAAGTCTTAAGAAGGCAAATATAAACTAGTGATCGAATAGAGGTCTCAAAGTCTTAGAGGTCGAAGTCTTAAGAAGGCAAATATAAACTAGTGATCGAATAGAGGTCTCAAAGTCTTAGAGGTCGAAGTCTTAAGAAGGCAAATATAAACTAGTGATCGAATAGAGGTCTCAAAGTCTTAGAGGTCGAAGTCTTAAGAAGGCAAATATAAACTAGTGATCGAATAGAGGTGTCTCAAAGGTCTTTATAGAGGTCAAAGTCTTAAGGAAGGCAAATATAAACTAGTGATCGAATAGAGGTCTCAAAGTCTTAGAGGTCGAAGTCTTAAGAAGGCAAATATAAACTGGTGATCGAATAGAGGTCTCAAAGTCTTAGAGGTCGAAGTCTTAAAGGAGGCAAATATAAACTGGTGAGATTAACATTTAGGAAGGTGTATCAACATTCCTTGGTATTTGCCTTTCATGCATCACCATCGTATTTGCGGCACATCCCACATTGTATAGAAATATGCAAGAACCACATGCGCCATTAATTAAATCTACTCCATAACACCCTTGCCCAATCCTCGCCTCACCCCAACACAATCCCAACACGACCCCAACATGTTAATTCCTTGCGTGTGCCTCCCTTGCTTCCCTGCTTACCCTCCACGGCGAGAGCAGCGTCCAGCAGCAGCGGGGGCAGCGTGGCCACCTGGCAGCGGTAGTCTCCCTGGTCCTCCTCAAGGGCGCCGCGAATCTCCAGCCGCCACAGCCTCCACCCGTCGCCTGCCTCTCGCACCACGGAGAACCTGCCACGCACAAAGGTCTCACGTCATTAACCCCTTGAGACCCAGAACGTAATTGTAATTTGACTACCATTAGTCGATTTTTAGTGAATATAAGAAATGTTTTATAGCTATGACCTGTTAAGTATCTTTATTGACTAGCTAATTTGGTATATTCAGTTACTTTTCGTAATTTAATGGCTAACAACAGACGATTATTTATAGGAAAGGACAGATCTGGGCGTGAAAGGGTTAATTCAAAGGAAATATCTAAGTTTTGCTTGCGTCAATGACCTGTTCTTTGCGCTTCTGTGTATCTGATACGTGTACAGTCATGTTAGTTTATGCTGCAATGTGCTTAGCGTCTGAAATGAGGCTAACTAAATCTTGACGTTTATCATGAGAAAACAACATTGATCTTGTGAGACTAACGTTCTGGGGAACTTTTTAATTTTAATTTTTTTTTTTTAACGTTGGAGCATATGTAATGTATAGCCCCTATTATCATTATTATTATTATTATTATTATTATTACTAACGGCTCACCTGTTGTCGATAGTGTAGGTGTTGTCTTCCCAGGTGAGTAGCTCCAGCACGTCTTTGTCACGCCGCAGCCACGATACCTGAAGGGATAAGATTAAGATAAGATTTTCATCCTATCTAGACACTTTGCAAGTACCAACTACAAGGTTATTGACTATACAAAGCGCCGCCACGTCAGCATGAACTAGGCGGACTCGAACCGCTGACCGAATGCACAGGGACGCTGCACATTGCGAACTCACGTCTTTACCAACCTTGCCACCCTGACGGGCTACCTGAAGGGAAGGTACTCGTATAGTGTAAGAGGTTGGGTTGGAAGATGCTTTTACTGTCTTGGGGAAAACTGAGGAGGATGTAGGGTCGAAAGGGGTTGTTTTTGTCATCTTGGGGACAGTGAAAGAGTAGGAGGTGGGGTTGAAAGTACTGATTATGGAGGTGGAGGAGTGTGGAGGAATAATACAAAGTGGAGGATAATATGGAGTCTAGTGGAGCAATATTGGAGGGAAGGAATGCGTTTGAAGTTGTGAACAGACCCAAGTATATCCTCTCAGGGGTAAAGAAGATAACGAGAGACGGTAACAAGGGTTGGCGGGTGAAGCCTGGCCGGTGGACGAGGGTACATGACGCAGGACCCTCGCTGAAATTCGAACCCAGGGGGGGGGAACCAAGACCCCTTAAGTAAGGTTCACTTTGGGTATCACATAATTGACGTTTCTCCTTCGTCTTTCATCTGGCCAGGGAGACTTAACGAGGCGATACAGGTTTATTTAGCCGTCGTCTCACCTCCCACAGCCACCGCCCGCCGCCCCTCAGCCACCCCGCGACGCGCCTATTCACAGGGTCTCGCATACCTCGTAAAGCTCACCAGATTGGATACTTTTCACAGTAGTAACTCGGGTCTTTGCTCGTTACGGTCCGTCGCCATTTACCTCCGTCATGGCCTGAGGGTTCAGCGGCACTCGGCGGCACTCGGCTTCCCTCCCAGGTCCTCAAGGCTGCAGTAACTTGGGCTGTGAGTTAGTCGGGGGCCACTCAGGCGGAAGGCAATAGGGGCAATGGGCAATGTCCTCTGAATGGTGATTGATGACGCGTATTGGTACACACACACACACACACACACACACACACACACACACACACACACACACACACACACACACACACACACACACACACACACACACACACACACACACACACACACACACACACACACACACATACAGAGCAGCCAGCGTGTGTGACTTGGTGATGCTTACATGACAAATCAAGACATGTCAACAAGAATGGTGACTTATGACGCGTATTGGTACTCTCACACACACACACACACACACACACACACCACACACCACACCACACACACACACAACACACACACACAACACACACCACACACACACACACACACACACACACACACACACACACACACACACACACACACACACACACACACACACACACACACACACCACACACACAACACACACACACACACACCACACACACACACACACACACACACACACACCACACCACACACACACCACACACACACACACACACACACACACACACACACACACACACACACACCACACACACCACACACACACACACACACCACACACACACACACACACACACACACACACACACACACACACACACACACACACACACACACCAACCACACACACACACACACACACACACACACACACACCACACACACACACACACACACACACCACACACACACACACACACACACACACACACACACACCACACACACACACACACACACACACACACACACACACACACACCACACACACACACACACACACACACACACACACACACACACACCACACACACACACACACACACACACACACACACACACACACACCACACACACACACACACACACACACACCACACACACACACACACACACACACACACCACACACACACACACACACACACACACACACACACACACACCACACACACACACACACACACACACACACACAGCGTGTGTGCCCTCGTGATGCTTACATGACATGGCAAATCACGCCCTGTCAACAAGAGCAAGAGGAATGAAAGGAGAGGTGTAGTGCCGCCTCAGGTTTCTCATGGTAAAGATAATTTTCCCGACCTCCTCTTCTTTAGCGAATCACCGTGTTATTCACTACGTTTTTTTCTTTCAATGGCATTCAGAGATCATGATTTTGCCTCATCAGCAATGCCCTACTTCCTTCCTTCCTTCCTTCTTTCCTTCCTTCTTTCCTTGTGATCTACATTTGGAACCCCTTTACGCCCAGATTTTTCCTTTGCTATAAAATAATCTTCTGTTGTTAGCCATAAAATTACGAAAGGTAACTTAATATACCAAATTAGTTAGTGGACAAGGATACTAAACAGGTCATATCTATAAACATTGCTTATAATCACTAAACTTTGTCTAATGGTACCCAAATTATAATGGAAATTACGTTCTGGGTCTCAAGGGCTTGTTAAGGCATTCACGTCCTCTCTTTTCCGTCTCCCTTTCTCTTATCATTCCCTTCCCCTCTTCCGGCCTCCCCTCCTTCTCTTATTCATGTAACTTTACCTCCCCTCATTGTAAACATCTTTTTCTTCCTCCTTCTCTTCCTCTTTCTCTTCCTCGTCCTTCCACCTATCTTCTTTTTCTTCCTCCTTTCTTCCTCGTCCTTCCACCTCTTATTCTTTCCTTCTCTCTCTTCTCTTCCTCGTCTCCCTTTCTTTCTTCTCTTTCTCCTCTCTTCCTCTTTATTCTCTCCTCTTTCTCTTCCTCTTCCTTCCACCTCTTCTTATTCTTCCTCCTTCTCTTCCTCTTCCTTCCACCTCTTCTTATTCTTCCTCCTTCTCTTCCTCGTCCTCTTCCTTCCACCTCTTCTTATTCTTCCTCCTTCTCTTCCTCTTTCTCTTCCTTCCACCTCTTCTTATTCTTCCTCCTTCTCTTCCTCTTTCTCTTCCTTCCACCTCTTCTTATTCTTCCTCCTTCTCTTCCTCCTTCTCTTCCTCTTTCTCTTCCTCGTCCTCTCCTCGTCCACCTTATCTTATTTTCTTATTTTGGCTGTCGCTCTTGACTTGATATTTATCTGTCTTGTTTTTCCCTTTTACTTCGTATTACCTCGTAGAGAGAGAGAAGAGAGAGAGAGAGAGAGAGAGACGATAGAGAGAGTAGATCAGAGACGAGAGAGTTACGGAGAGCTAGGAGAGAGATTGAGAGAGATTAATTACTATGAGTTTAGAATAGTTTTTACTTCTCTTAAATGGAGAGCTAGACATATATAGCTATTATTTGAGAGTGGATCGAGCAGTGCTGAACTTGATATTTACTGGATTTGTTTTGCCTGTTTACGTTACAGAATTACATGAGAGAGAGAGAGAGAGAGAGAGAGAGAGAGAGAGAGAGAGAGAGAGAGAGAGAGAGAGAGAGAGAGAGAGAGAGAGGAGAGAGAGAAAGGAGAGGAGGAGAGAGAGAGAGAGAGAGTACTGAATGGAAGTTAGAAAGAAGTAGAGTATGAATTAAGGAGAATGGAAGGAGAGAGAGAGAGAGGGGAGATAGAGGAGAGGTAGAGAGAGAGAGGAGAGAGAGGAGAGGAGGAGAGAGAGAGAGAGAGAGAGAGAGAGGAGAGAGAGAGAGAGACGAGAATTCATGATAATAGCTATTCATAAAATTGATTAGAGTCCATTTCCTCCTTTTTCAAACCTCACTGTAACCTCTAAATACCAAGGCATGAACCTCTTCTATAACAGTACAACATTCACCCAACAATACTACATCTATCTCAACCCCTCAACCTCGTCCATCTCAACCCCTCAACCTGTTTTATGTCATTGTGCAGAGTTCGGGAAGTGAGTTTTCTTCAACTTTCCCCGTCTTTGTATTACGTCCACGCAATAACAGTAAAGAAAACGGGATAGCCTTGAGGGGAGACTGAGGGGTTATAATTCACCAATCCTGCACTAACTTTGTAGCGTCCTTATTACCTCCGCCAACCAAGTTGGAGGGGTTATGTTTTCACCCCGATCTGTCTGTCTGTCTGTCTGTCTGTCTGTCTGTCTGTCTGTCTGTTTGTTAGTGTACAGGATTTCTCGAAAAGTTACGAATAGATTTGGACCAAACTCGGTATACCAAGTTTATTTGGTATAAGGAAGAACTGATTAAATTTTGGATGAAATCTATTGACAACTGTTGCCATGGCAACCAATTGATGAAATATTCGGCCCGAGGTATGCGCTCATACTGAGTGCATATATATATAAATATATATATATCATGCAACCAATTGATGAAATATTCGGGCGGAGGTATGCGCTCTACTGAGTGACCCCCCCAGTTCGCCTCTGCGTTTCCTCTCTCATCCGTATACAAGAGGCAGTGTATTTATTTAAGGAATAATAGAATGAGTTAAAAACAGACTTACCGACTCGTGAAAGAAAATAGAAGCGTTAACGGGGATGAAAAACAGTCCAATTACGTAGTTAAAAGGAGACTGTACAAAATATAAAAGTTAACGGGAAAAAGAGTCTAAATAAATACGTAGTTCAAGCAGACTTGCCGATTCGTAAAACAAAGAAGCGTTAACGGGGATAAAAAATAGACAAAATAGTTCAAAAACAGACTTACCGACTCGTAAACAATAAAAAAAATAGAAGAAAAATAATAATAGGATAAATGGATAAACAATAGTCAAAATAGTTCAAAAACAGACTTACCGACTCGTAAACAATAAAAAAAAAGAAAAATAATAATAGGATAAATGGATAAACAATAGTCAAAATAGTTCAAAAACAGACTTACCGACTCGTAAAACATAAAAAAAGATAAATAATAATAGGATAAATGGATAAAAAATAGTCAAAATACGTAGTTTATGCAGACTTAACGACTCGTAAAGAAAAAAAAAGGAAGAGTTAACGAGAATAAAAAAGTCAAAATAGTAAAAATCTGACTCACCGACTCGTTTTCGGACTCGTGCACCACACAGTCCAGTTTGGCGGTGTCTCCCAGATGGACTCTGACGAAGGTGGAGGTGTGGAGGAGGTAGGGGAGGCGGGGTGTGGAGGTGGAGGAGGTGGTGTTGTCCTCTGGTGCCTCGGTGACGGGAAGGAGGGGTGTTTTTACCGTGTTGGGGACAGCTGAGGAGGATGTAGGGTCGAAATGTGTTGTTTTGACCATATTGGGGACAGCTGAGGAGGATTTAGGGTCGAAAGGGGTTGTTTTGACCATATTGGGGACAGCTGAGGAGGATTTAGGGTCGAAAGGGGTTGTTTTGACCATATTGGGGACAGCTGAGGAGGATTTAGGGTCGAAAAGTGTTGTTTTGACCATATTGGGGACAGCTGAGGAGGTTGGGTTGGAAGATGCTTTTACTGTCTTGGGGAAAACTGAGGAGGATGTTGGGTCGAAAGGTGTTGTTTTTTGTCCATCTTGGGGACAGTGTAAGAGTAGGAGGTGGGGTTGAAAGTACTGATTATGGAGGAGGAGGAGTGTGGAGGAATAATACCAAGTGGAGGATAATATGGAGTCTTGTGGAGAAATATTGGAGGGAAGGAATGCGTAGAGGAAGCTGGAAGTTGCGAGGCGTTGGACCACTTTCCACTTTTGACGTCTGGTGGCTGTTGAAGTGGAGGAGGTGGAGTGAGGAGTGTATGTGGAGGAGGTGGTGGAGTGAGGAGTGTATGTGGAGGAGCGAAGACAGGGAGTTTAGGGACCCAGGTGAAGGGCGTTGGCAGGCTCTCTGTATTTTCTGAATCTGTGGGAGAGTAAAAAAACACCTTGAAGAACCGCGGTGTTGAATATTTTGTGGGAGGAAGGGAGGGAGAGAGGGAAAAGGAAGGGAGAGAGAGGGGAAGAGGAACATGGGTGAGGGAGGGACGTAGGAATACATAGGAACCAAGGGGAAATGGGAGAGAGGGTAAATATAGTGATAGAAGGAAAAGGGAAGGGAGAGAGAGGGGTAATACTAGAGGGGAAAGAGGAACATAAGTGAGGGAGGGAAAGAGGACGGAGGGAAAATAAATAAAGAAATAGAGAGATGAACGAAGGGGAAATGGGAGAGAGGGTAAAGATAGAGTGGTAGAGGGGGAACAGACATGGGGGAACAAAGGAAGGGAGAGAGAGGGGATAATAATAGAGGGACAGGGAAACAGATGAGGGACGAAGGGTCAGAGGATAGATAGACGGGGAAAGGTATGCAGGTAAAAATAGAGTGATAAAGGGAACAAGCATAAAGGGAAATAATTATTAAGAGACGATGGAAAGAGGGAGAATGGGATGAGCAGAGGGAGGGAAAGAGGGAGAATGGGATGAGCAGAGGGAGGGAAAGAGGGAGAATGGGATGAGCAGAGGGAGGGAAAGAGGGAGAATGGGATGAGCAGAGGGAGGGAAAGAGGGAGAATGGGATGAGCAGAGGGAGGGAAAGAGGGAGAATGGGATGGGCAGAGGGAGGGAAAGAGGGAGAATGGGATATTGGGATAAGCAGAGGGAAGGCGATAGAAAGAGGGACCTAGAGAAAAGCGATAGATAAGAGATTAGGAAGGCAAAGGGAAGGAAGGCGTAGTAAGAGGTTCAGTGTCTCCGTTAAGCCAAAGTTCTCTGCATTAAGCTACTTCGACTGTCTTATGTGATACTTGGATACGATAAAAATTAAATCACAGAAGTTTGGAGGCTCAGTACGGAATGGGAGGATTTCAATGTGCCAGATATATACTTAAAGACTCGAAGGAACGATTTAATTAAGGGGTAATGACGCTTTTGATACAGCTAGATAAATACAGTAAAAAAAACAACTAAAAAAAACCTGCTTACACACCATTCACACACCACATATTTTTTTTTTTTTGCGAACCTGTTTTTTATCACTGTCTGTTATTTATTGGTCTAGTTCTATTTTTTTTTTACATCACAAAGGACTGGCCAAGGGCAAACAAAAGAGGTGTAGCAAAAAGTCCGCGCGTAGAAAGTTCAGCGTAAAACAGTACTGAACACCTGATAACCGCACTTATTATCTCTAACTGTCAGGTATACACTCCGAAATAGGGGATATATTTAACAACGAGTAGTGTAATTCGATGTTATGTCATGTTTCCTTTATAATCTGATGCATAAGAAAGGAATTTAACCTCTTCACGCCCAGATCTTTCCTTTGCTATATAAAATCGTCTGTTGTTAGCCATAAAATTACGAAAAGTAACTTAATATACCAAATTAGTTAGTGGACAAGGATACTAAACAGGTCATAGCTATAACATATAGGAAGAAACTGGTTCACAAATAGGGTGGTAAATTATTGGAATGGACTCAGTCAGGGGTAGTTAGTGCGGGTAATAGGGAGTTTAAAGGAGCTAGATAATTTCTGATGGGTAAAGGTGGATGTAGTATGTTAAGTAACAGGAACTACACTTATAGGTCACAGACTTTGTAGCCTACTAGTCAAATGTTTTTAATTCAAGTCAATGTTCTTATGTTCTAATGTCATGTTTAATGTTCTATGTATTATTCTTATGTTTTTATGTCAGCTAGTTCATACATTTTCTAATGTTCTTATTTTTTATGTTCAACCATGTCTTATATCTATGTTCAATTATTTATTTTTTATTTTTTATGTTCAACCTGTTTTATTTTATCATTTCTGTTTTTATGTCTAATGTCTATTTTTTTTTTAGTTCTAATGTCATTTCTATGTTTATGTCTAATCCACGTTATTATGTTCAATGTCTTATTTCAGTTTTATGTTTAATGCTTCATTATTCTAATGTTTAGTCTAATTTCCAATGTTATTATGTTCTAACTGTTCTTATTCTATGTTTTATGTCCTATTTTCCTGTTTTTTATGTGCTAAGTCTATTTCTTATGTTCTTAGTCTAATTTCTTTTTTCTTATGTTTTATGTTCTAATGTTCTTATTTTCTTATGTTTTTATGTTCTAATTTCTTATTTTCTTATGTTTTTATGTCTAATGTTCTATTTTCTATGAGTAATGTTCACTTATGTTTTTATTCTAATGTTCTTATTTTCTATGTTTATTATGTTCTATGTCTTATTTTCTTATGGTTTATGTCTAATGTCTTATTTTCTTATGTTTTTATGTATCTAATGTATTTTCTTATGGTTTTTATGTAATTTTCCAATGTTCTTATATTATATGTTCAAATGTTCTTATTTTCTTATGTTTTTATGTTCTAATGTTCTTATTTTCTTATGTTTTTATGTTCTAATGTTCTTATTTTCTTATGTTCTAATGTTCTAATGTTCTTATTTTCTTATGTTTTTATGTTCTAATGTTCTTATGTTCTTATATTCTTATGTTCTAATGTTCTTATGTTTTTATGTTCTAATTTTCCAATGTTCTTATATTCTTATGTTCTAATGTTCTTATTTTCTTATGTTTTTATGTTAATTTTCCAATGTTCTTATATTCTTATGTTCTAATGTTCTTATTTTCTTATGTTCTAATGTTCTAATGTTCTTATTTTCTGATGTTTTTATGTTCTAATGTTCTTATTTTCTTATGTTCTTATGTTCTAATGTTCTTATTTTCTGATGTTTTTATGTCCTAATTTTCCAATGTTCTAATGTTCTAATGTTCTTATTTTCTGATGTTTTTATGTCCTAATTTTCCAATGTTCTAATGTTCTTATTTTCTGATGTTTTTATGTCCTAATTTTCCAATGTTCTTATGTTCTAATGTTCTTATTTTCTTATGTTTTTATGTTCTAATTTTCCAATGTTCTTATGTTCTAATGTTCTTATTTTCTTATGTTTTTATGTTCTAATTTTCCAATGTTCTTATGTTCTAATGTTCTTATTTTCTTATGTTTTTATGTTCTAATGTTCTTATTTTCTTATGTTTTTATGTTCTAATTTTCCAATGTTCTTATGTTCTAATGTTCTTATTTTCTAATGTTTTATTTTCTATGTTTTATTTTCTTAGTGTTTATTCCTATTTTCTAATGTTTTATTTCTAATGTTCTTATTTTCTAATGTTTTTATATTCTAATGTTCTTATTTTCTAATGTTTTTATATTCTAATGTTCTTATTTTCTAATGTTTTTATGTCCTAATTTTCCAATGTTCTTATGTTCTAATGTTCTTATGTTCTTATGTTCTTATTTATGTTCTTATATTCTAATGTTCTAATATTCTTATGTTCTAATGATTATAAGAACACGATTGGACGTGTATTGTACGTTAACAGAGTGACATGTAGACTAGTAGAGACACGTTACGGACATGTGTGTAGCGATGACGTGAAGCGAGAGACGAGAAGTTGGTCCTCGCCTCGCCTCCACTTCAGATTGACTGCATACAAAGAGGGCAGGAAAATGCATCGCCTTGCTTCGGGGTATTTGCATGAAATTTTGCCAGATTCGAATCATTGCCTTGGGAAGTGAAGGGAAGGGAAAGGAAGGGAAGGGAAGGGAAGGGGAAGGGAGAGAAGAGAAGGGGAAGGAAGGGGAGGGCAGAATAGGTGTGTGTGTGTTTAAGTACAAGTCCTGAAGTCCTTCCTGGGTAGAAAGCTTTGTGGTGGGTGCATAATGTAGTAGGCAATTTTTTTTTTTCCTCTCTCTCTCTCTCTCTCTCTCTCTCTCTCTCTCTCTCTCTCCTCTCTCTCTTCTCTCTTCTCTCTCTCCTCTCTCTCTCTCTTCTCTCTCTCTCTCTCTCTCTCTCTCTCTCTCTCTCTCTCTCTCTCTCTCTCTCAATAAGACTGTTATCCTGAAACAGTCTTTTTCACAAATGTTAATTCAATTGTGAATAAAAGTATTGAATCTGAATCTCTCTCTCTCTCTCTCTCTCTTCTCTCTCTCTCTCTCTCTCTCTCTCTCCTCTCTCTCTCTCTCTGCACACACACACACAATATCACTCACTATCACACTCTCACTGTATCGCTCACACACACCACACACACACTCTGTCTCTCTTACTCTCTCTCTCTCTCTCTCTCTCTCTCTCTCTCTCTTCTCTCATCTCTCTCTCTCTCTCGTCATCTCTCTCTCTCTCTCTCTCTTTACTACATCTCCATCAGTAAGAGACATTAAGGGTTACAGGGAAGGAGTGAGGGTAAGGGGAGAGTGAGGGGAAGTGAGGGTAAAGGAGTGACTTACCGCATGCCGCCAAGGTCGCTACCGCTATGAACAAGGCCGCTGTCACCATGGCTTGCGGGCAGGCGTCAACCAGGCACTGAAAGGCAGACGAAGGGGTGTTGATTAAAGACAGAACATGGTATAGGAACATAGGGGGAAGAGAGAGACAGACAGACAGACAGACAGACAGACAGACAGACAGACAAAGAGAGGAAAGGAAGGATCGAACAAAACAGATCAACAAATACAGAAAAGCAAACAAAATAAACACATGGTATATGAACATAGAAGAGAGAGAGAGAGAGAGAGAGAGAGAGAGAGAGAGAGAGAGAGAGAGAGAGAGAGAGAGAGAGAGAGAGAGAGAGAGAGAGAGAGAGAGAGAGAGAGAGAGAGTTAGTCAGGTCTTTATCACGTTAATGCATAATATACAGTGGGCTCAATTTGCAGCATCTCTGGTCTATGTATATATGAGAACGTGTGGTGTGTGTGTGTGTGTGTGTGTGTGTGTGTGTGTGTGTGTGTATGTGTGTTTGTGTGTGTTCTGTGTCTCCCTTTAAATCCTATGTGATATGTGGAGCTCCTGTGCTGTTATGTAGCGTGTGTGCTGTTTACGTGCAGCAGGTGTGGCCTTGTATTGCCCCGAGCATCACAAGTTACACCACAAAGCCTCATAAATATCGAACTTGGATCACGATTGAGGGAAAAAAGGTGAAAAACAGAGACATATATTTTTTTGGGTGACGTTCAGTGGTAAAGGAAATGTGTTGGTACAGATATGGAGGAGAAAGGGAAGTAAGGGAAAGAGGGAGGGAGAGAAGAAGAAAAAGTGAGGAGATGAGGGAACTATGGGAAGGGAAGGAAAAGGAAGATGGAAGGAAAAGGGAACTATGGTAAGAAGGAAAAGGAAGATGGAAGGAAAAGGGAACTATGGTAAAGGAAGGAAAAGGTAGATGGAAGGAAAAGGAAGATGGAAGGAAAAGGGAACTATGGTAAAGGAGAGGAAGGAAAGAGGGGTAAAGGGGAGGAGGGAAAGAGGGGAGAAGAGGGATGAGGAGGTGAGGGTAGGAGGAAAAAATCGATGAGGATACAGGAAAAATAAGAAAGGGAAATTTTGTATTAGATGGGAGGACAGAGAGAGAGAGGAAGAGAGAGAGAGAGAGAGAGAGAGGTCTCATCTGGAGGGGCTTTCCTGGTGGGGAGAGACAAATAGAGATGATATAAAACCCTTTGTATTGTGTGCTTGTTATTCGAAAACCTCTTGTTGTCTCCTTTTCTGCCTCCATTTATTCTTGTGTTTTTCTCCATCTCTCTCGTCTCTTTCTCCCTCTCTCTCTCATCTCTCTCTCCTCTCTCCTCCTCTCTTCCCTCCTCTCTCTCGAGCTCTCTCTCTCTCTCTCGCTCTATCAGCTCTCTCTCTCTCTCTCTCTCTCCTTCTCCTCTCCTGTTTCTCTGCTTCATGATTTTTATATTCTTGTTGGTGTTTCCTTCTCTTCTCCTTTCTTCTTTCTTTTCCCTCCTTTCTTTTCCTTGTTTCTCCTCCTATCTCTCTCCAATCCTCTTCCTAATCGCCTCTCGCCTCCTATCCCTCTCTCTCCCTCCTCTTTCTCTACTGTTTTTCTGCTTTTATTCTTTTATTCCCCTTTATTATTTTATAATTTATTAAATTCCGGTCCCTCCTCTCTCTCTCTCCTCTCTCTCCTCTCGTCTCTCTCTCTCCTCTCCTCATCCTCTCCTCCTCTCTCTCTTCCATCTCTCTCTCTCTCTCTCTCTCTCTCCTCCTCTCTCCTCTCTCTCTTCTCTCTCATTCTCTCTCTCGCTCTCTCTCTCTCATCCGCTCTCGCTCTCTCTCTCCTGTTCCTCTACTTTATCTCCTTTTAATCAAAAATCCCATGTCTCCTCTCTCCCTCTCTCTCTCTCTCTCTCCTCTCCTATCTCCTCCTCTCATCTCTCTCTCGTCCTCCTCTCTACACTCTCATCTTCTCTCTCTCCCTCTCTCTCTCTTCTCTCATCTCCTCTCCTCTTTCCCCTCCCCTCTCTCTCTCTCTCTCGTTCTCCTATTCCTCTACTTTATATCTCCTTTTATTCCCTCTCTCTCCCTCTCTCTCTCTCCTCGCACCCTCTCCTCTCATTCTCTCATCTCGGCGGGGTCTCTCTCCTCTCTCTCTCCTCTCTCTCTCTCTCTCTCTCTCTCTCTCTCTCTCTCTCTCTCTCTCGTCTCTCCTCTCCCTCGTCGTCCTCTCCTCTCTCTCTCTCTCCTACTCCTCCTGGGGTTCCTCTACTTTATCTCCTTTTAAAAATTTCTAATATATCCCATGTCTCCTCCTCTCTCCTCTCTCTCTCTCCCCTCTCTCTTCCTCCTCTCTCTCATCCCCTTCTCTCTCCATCCTCTCTCTCTTCATCTCTCTCTCTCTCTCTCCTCTCTCTCTCTCTCTCTCTCCTCTCCGCTTCTCGTCTCTCTCTCTCTCCTCGCTCTCTCTCTCTCCTCATCCTCTCTCTCTCCTTTCTCTTTCATCCTGTCCATGTCAACTCCCAAAATGTCTGTCTAGTATATGCTGTTCTGTTACAGTTAGTATATTTTGTTGTTCTGTTGTCTACACTGTTTTCTTATATTCTTCTCTATCTCCTTCTTTACTGTTGTTATGTTCTATACACTGTTTTCTCCTCTGTCTGTTTCTTTTCCTCCTGTTTGCTTTGTCTTGTTCTGTTTTCGGCTGTTCCACTTCCTGATTCTGTTACTCTGTTTACACTTTTTTTCTGTTCTTTTACTGCTTGATTTTTTTTTTAAGGGGGGGGATATTTTTTTATTCCGTCTGTCTGTCTTTCTGTCTCTGTTTCTCTCACTCTGTTTTTTCTGTACTATTCTCCCTGGCCCAATATACTCTCTCTCTCTCTCCTCTTCTCTCTCTCTCTCTCTCTCTCTCTCTCTCTCTCTCTCTCTCTCTCTCTCTCTGTGCTGTGTAAAGACGATTCATCAAGCCGAAAACCTTTCATTATAGTTATTTACAGGAAGAATCTGAACTATTAATCAGAGAGACTTCAAAAATGTAATAATATATACGCAGAGAGAGAGAGAGAGAGAGAGAGAGAGAGAGAGAGGAGAGAGATAGAGAGAGAGAAGAGAGAGAGAGAGAGAGAGAGGAGAGAGAGAGAGAGAGAGAGAGAGGAGAGAGAGAGAGAGAGAGAGAGAGAGAGAGAAAAAAAAAAAAGATTTAATATGCACGAAGTTTGAACGAAAAATATGTCTGGTGAGTTAAGAGAAAATACTTTTGGAATATATTTTTTTTGAAGAGGTTCCATGATACGTTTCCTCCGTCTGTGTGTGTCTGTCTTTGTTTGGGTCTCTCTCTCTCTCTCTCTCTCTCATCGCTCCACCGCTTATCTCTCAGTCTCTCCTCCTCTCTCTCTCTCTCTCTCTCGATTTCTCTCTCCTCATCTCCGAAAAATTCTCTCGTCTCTCCTCTCAAACGGCCTTGTGCTTTGTACAGTCGCTCGGGGAAATACGTGGGATTGAAAAAACAACAACAAAAAAACCAGGAAGGAAAATCTTAAATCTCAAAACTAAATTCATGAAATAATAAAGACTCAGTTTTTTCTTTCTTGTTATCATCGTTGTCGTAAAATCTTCATAAAAATAATAATACATGCAAAAGGAAGGAAGGAAGGAAGGAAGGAAGGAAGGAAGGAAGGAAGGAAGGAAGGAAGGAAGGAAGGAAGGAAGGAAGGAAGGAAGGAAGGAAGGAAGGAAAGGCGAGAGGTCATTGTAGTGATGAGGAGATAGAGGAATTTGAACCCTTTCATTTTTTCCTCAAGGACTTAAGGAAAATAGGAAATATGAATAAAAAAAATTACTGGGGAAAGGAAGAAAAGGTCAGGAAAGGTCAGGTCAATGTACTGTTAAGGAAATGGGAGGAATTTTAGCCCAATTAAATTTTTCTCAGGGACTCGTGGGAAAAACAGGAAAATATATGAAAATAGGAAATAGGAAATAAACTCAGGAAGGAAATAGGTCAATGTTCTGTCAAGGAAATGGGAGGATTCTTAGTCCTATTTTTTTTTTCTCAAGGACTAGTGGAAAAAAAATGAAAAAATAGGAAAATAGGAAATCAAATAGGAAGGAAAGAGGTCATTGTACTGTTAAGGAAATGGGAGGAAATTTACCCCTATTTCTATTCTTTTCCTCAGGGACTAGTGAAAAAAAAAGAAAAAAAAGGAAATATATATAGGAATAATATATATAACAAATAATAATATACTACACAAATATTATAAGATAACCAAGAAAATAAATAGAAATTAGATCGTGAATTGTATCATAAACGAGACTATTTTTTTGGATGATCTATATTTTTGTATTAATTTCGTAAGGATGTATACGAACTTATTATTTTTCTGATACACTGAGGATTACCTATAACTCCAACACGTAATGGTAATTATGTTGTAAATCTATTCGGAACGTTTATGAGATAATATGCGAGTTCTTTTCATATATTTTGTTTTTTGTTTTAGTTTTTAACAGTCTGAGTGAGTGGGCCCTGCAGACAGTCCGCCGATTCTTTCACCCTACGTGTTATTAGGAAGGCGAGTTACGAACCAATCACAAACGCCGCTGCTGGACAACCAATCAGAGACGTAGGGCGTGGGGACTGGCGGACTGTCTGCATTGGACCTTTAGCTTGTACCGAGTCAGGCACATCCTTTTCTTAGCGTTTTTTTCTTATTTTTTTGTTTTTTGTCATTCTTATCAGGTTGAGAGAGTGGGCGCGGCCTTTGTTTTTCCGCCACACACGAGCGAGGCCTCAAAACAAGCAAACGTTACTGGAATTCACAA